>JAECWQ010000231.1:4502500-4932500 GCA_018150835.1 Drosophila repletoides
CCTATAGTTGCCTTATTACTATTTTTACTATTTTTGTGTATTATCAAACGTTCACACGAGTACTTTTCTTGCAGTTATATTTCTTTGTGGAAATGGCTGAAAAGCAGACTTATAAATTATTTCTAGCCAGCTTCCTCACAATAATTCCTTATAAATATGCATACAAAAATGTAAACAAATCCCCTGAGTCGAACTCTTTTCCTTTTCTCTCTTTTTTCACATTCCTTGGTTGACTTACATAAATATCAAAATTTCTGTCAGGCCACAAGGCACGAGTTTATGTAAATAACTGAATTTCTGGCAAACCCCACAACGTGTGTACATACACACACACACACACACACACACACACACACATACATATAAACGTGTATTTTTTCCGAGTTTTCCATTTTCAATTTCATATTTCTAGCACCCAATTCCAAAGGCTTCGATTAGGCATTGCCGCTGCTGGTGCATCGAAAGCTGCCCCCATAAATCACAACACATTTTCTTCCTTTATTTTTTGGCAACTTAAATTTTAATTAAAATAGAATGGAATCGAGCAGGGTATAGCCCTTAGCACTCTCTGCACTAACCCAATTTGAATTAAAATTTGAGAGGCAAACTTCGGGGACAGGACCGACGCCTTGATACCCTTTTAATTGTTATACTTATGCGACCTTTAGTCATTAAAATTAGCTTGAGCTGATTTTGTATTACTCCAAAGTAATTTCTACAGATTCTCTGCAATTTTAATTAGGTTTATTTATTTGGATTGAAGTTCTCAGCCACTTTTAATGCCTGTCTGAAAGTAGTATAGCCCTTTGGCAGAGTATCCATAAAAGCGACAATTTTTCAAAAGAAAAGAATAAGAAGTAGGCGGAGGAATAGAATACAAAATCTGTTCAAATCTGTTGCTAGTTTCGAAAAATACATCGCCACATTTTCTAGCTCTCGAATATTTTGGATACAACATAATTATATTGGAAGCTGGCCCATAAATCAAAGGCGTTGCGGCGGCAGAGGCAAAAAAAAAATATTGAAACTGGCAACGGGAACGAAACGGAACCGTAGGCGTTGCATGCATTTCGACAATGGTAAAGAGAAAAAAAAAGAGTTCAGAAAATATAAAACCAAAATCCGTTGCATCAGTAAACTACTTTACTATTCTTTCTTACCGTAAAAACAAAGTAGGAAAATGATTAAAAACTCAAATTAATTGAATAAAAAATTATTATGTTTAAATTTGGGTTTAGACCTTGCTTAAACCGGTTCGCGAACCGAAACACTTTCAATTTGTAGTTTTACAGGCCTGAAACAGAAAGATATATTTTTTTTCAGTGCATGGAACGGGTGGCCGGGGTGGGGCATATACGGGGTATATATTTGGAAAATGCAGCGATGCAGAGAAAGAGAAGAGAAGGAAAAACCTCTCGAACATTTGGCAGCATGTGGCAAGTACGCGAACTCAAATGCTCCGTTGCAACTTGTAACGAAGATGAAAATGATTTATGTTGCAGTTTGTCTGTCTGTCCAACTGTCCCTCAGTCTGTCGACAGCATGTGCCTCACTTTGTGGCAGAGGCAGTAGCACAGGCAGTAGCAGAGGCAGCAGCAGAGGCAGCAGCAGAGGCAGCAGCAGAGGCTGCGCTCATTTAACCAGCTGCGCAGCTGTGCTCGACTGCACAATAAATTGAAATATATTTCTTAATTTTGAAAATTGCTGGCAACATATTTATTACACATAAGTAGCAACGACAACTAACCAGATGGACAAACAACAGACCAACAGACCAACAGACCAACAGACCAACAGACCAACAGACAGACAGACAGCCAGACAGACAAATATGGCATAGGCCATTTTACAATACCACAAAAACAATGGATGATATCATTCGAGTACTCGTCGAAAACAGTCGAGCAATGAGCAAACTATTTCAAAATAATTATAATCAAAATGTATGTCGCAGTAATATCTGCTATCAGGAATCATATATATATATATACATATAATTATTTTATATAACAAATTCAAAGCAGTGAGAAAACTGATTGTCCTATAAAAAGTGTGCAGAGTAGCAGAAAGTATACGAGTTTTATAGTATCAGTTGAGCTCTTGGGAGACGGAGATATTATGCTTGTAATGCATTTTCCCATATTTTAATATTTTAATAAAATTGAAATTATTTTTTAGATATATTCAAAATGGTTTTTTAAATATCAACTGAAGGATGGAGATATTGTGATATTAGAGGGATTTTCGCTTATTTAAATAAAATTGACATTGTTTTTTGAATATTTTAGAAACTGGGCACTTGAATTTTTTCTATAAACTGGGAAAGCTACTTTCTATTGGAGTTTAAATCATATTTTTATTAGCAACAATTTTACACTAAATATTTCGTTTATAAATAATAAAATAAATTATAAACAAAGTACAAATTTCCATAGGTGGAGTCACTTGAACAGTTTCTGGAATTCATCCAGATTAACCCGTTGCTTTTCCTCATACAACAGATATATACATACTGATCAGAATTAATTAGATTTAATATTATATTTATTTAATATTACTTGAATAAAGCAATGGTCATTATTTATTATCTATGCCTGCAAATGTCATTAGAATGCTGTTGCTTGACTTCTTGCCACACAAATCAAAAGATTTTGAACACAGGCTAATTAGAAACGAATCTTTTCTGAATGCTTTTTGAATACTTTTCGAGTAGACAATGCCCAACTCTGTGCGTACTTATTGTATTTTCGTTGGTATTTTTTCTTTTTGTTTTTGTTTTTTGTTTTTTGTTTTTATGTATTTATTTTTTTGTATGCTGCGTCGCGTTTCGTCGAATGATCTATTTGGTTGCTTGAAATATTACAAATTGCCATGGTTCGGTGTTCATTTATGGGCTTGGGTTGTTAGTATTTTTTTTTTTTTTTCTGTATTTTTGTGTGTGCCCAGGTCAGCCGAAGGTCAGCAAAGTCGTAAACTAAAATTTGTTATTTATACGCTTCGCGTTGACATTAGAATGGGGCAAGTAGCATAAATTTTCATATGATATTTACATAGGAACAGAATAGAACAAAAATATATCTCGTATCTTGTGCACTTTATGTTCTGGTATCGGATTACCCGAAGGCGCGAAACAAGTTCTTCCGATGTGCCTTAGCCTCAGCCTCAGCCTCCGCCTCCGGCTCAGCCTGCGCCTCAGTGAGTTATGGAAGGCGATAAAAAAATACTAACTTTTTGGGTTTGCCATCGTAATTTTTCATATTTTATTGGATTGAAATATTGTTTCGTCATTGCCATTACGTAATGGCATATAAAATTTCACAGATGAATTATGTATAATTGTCGTGATATTTTTCTTTCAACATATTTCTGAAAGATAACCGAAAAACAAATTTGGGGATGCGATTTTATTTGATATGTAGCCTATATGGAAATGAGAAAGTTATGCTTTTAGTTTCATAAAAAAAGGAGACAGCATAAAGATTTTTATCATGCAGTTTCCTAGTATTTTGATTTATGCTTAGTTTCTGATTTCTAGTTTTATTTCGCATTTATTTCTCACTCCCTATTCGAGCCAACTTTAAATAAAAGTAAAGGTTTTGCCTTGCAGACAGCTTATTATATATATGTAAAAGCAATGGGAGCAATGGGAGCAATGGGAGCTTTGAAAGCTGCTTAAATGTTGATTAATTTTGTTTCCAAGTTAAGACTAAGAAGGATTTTAGAAGGATAACTTAGCTGGCAGCTTAAGTGTATTGTTATTTCTTTCCTGTGAAATATATAAAAGTTTTTCTTAACAATTGCCCCGACTACGACCCCGCCCCAGGATTTGGTGCTTGGCCAGCTGGCCGGGAAAGTCGGCGCCGTATTGCGGCATATGGTGTAAATTTCACAAATCCGGAAATAAATCTTAGTTATGCTTTTTTAAAATCCTTCAACAAAGAGCGATAAAAATGAAAACTATAAATTGCGTCATAATTTCTCGTTCGTTGAAAGGCGGCAAGTAAACAAAAGGAAAATAAAAGAAAATTTGTGAAAAACTTGCATTTCCTTCTTCGTTGCCGAGCCGAAGAGGGTTGCCACCCTAAAAAAATAAACGAATATTTGGGCTCCTGACGAGATAATCAGCAAAATGCTTGTTATTATTGCCAGGGTACACACCCAAGCAACCCGTAGTACCCACAGTACCCATGGAACCCATAGAACCCCTAGAAATAATAGGCACCTCAACTCAACTCACCTTTTATCATGCAAATAGAGAAGCTTAGAACTGGCCTGGGAAAGCGCTTTATTAAATATCTATAATTCAGCGAAGCCAAAAAACTTTATTGTTACGCAAATTTTTATAGTTCTTTAGAATTTCCGAATTTCTGAAGATTGTAACAAAAGGATAGCTGCAACTTGCTGAGAAATTGCAATCTATCAATAAAGCTGTTCGCACAGCCCCTGCACACACGCACACACACCCAAAAAAAAAGGGTCCTCTTTAACCCCCCCTTACAGCTAGTATCTGACAATAACAACAATAACAAACAAGACTTAGGCTCACCCTTGAGTGAAGTTTTTCCACGACATATCCCAAGGGTTTTTTCTCCTCCAGTTTTGTTGTTTTTGTTGTTTTTGTTGTCTTTCCCGCGTACCTTTTGTCTCTCTGTGTCTAAAAGGTACAACTTTTCTTTACAACTTGTTGTTGTCTTTTGTTTTTTTCTTTTTTCTGTATTCTCTTGAGATTTTTCTATTGAATTTCGTCTCGGCTGTGGTTTCCAGTTTTCTTTCTTTTCTTCTCGGGGTGGGGGGTTCTCATATTACAAATACTCGGAAGGTACCTGGACACAGTTTTTAGTATAGTTCCCCACCTTTCAAAAATATATCTTTAACCCTTGCCCAATGTGTCTCTCATGAGTGTGTGTGAGTGTGTGTGTTCCCTTTTAATTCTCCTTTATTTTTAACTTTCTTTTCCCATTTTCATTGTTTTTCACGCGCAGTTATTAATTACGCATCAAAAGATACCGATCTGCAATTTGTTTGGATCACCTCCACCTCCACCTCCACCTCCTCCGGTTCCTTCTCCTCCCCCCCACGGAGCTATACCGCCCGGAACTCTGCTGATTTGTTGGTTTGCTTTTAATAGGTTTTATCTTCGATCTCTTTGGCGCTTATTTGCATATTATGAAATTATGTAAATGACTTAAAATGCATCGTAGAACCCAACCCGATATGAATAACCAACGCCGAACCCCCACCCGAACCCGAACCCGAACCCAAACCCTAACCATACCCAGTAGTCGCCAATGAGCTGAGTATATTAATTATGCCACTTAGATCTGTGCTGGGCTCCATTCGATATGGCAGCGGTTTAATTTAACATAACTATAATTACATTTGGGATATTTGTGGACTGATTACAGAATGTTGCATTAATTAGTTGCCGCTTAATAAGCCGGGAAAAGGTATGGAAAATGCAGATAAAGTCGTTCGATTTTTTTTTTTTAATTTAACCGAATTTTTTGAACCACTTTTTTCTACTGCTAATATAGGAGCTGTCAAGAAAAGCATCTATACCAAATTTCAATTAAGTCCGAAAGGAGCTGAGAGAAACATTGCTTCCTTTAAAACATACCCTAGAAAACGGAAAAAGTAGGGTAAAATTTGTACGTTTTTCAAAGGAAATAAACTAAAATAATTTGAATAATGTCCTGTATAAAAGTGTTCGAGTTGTTGGATTTAACTGAGATTTTTCTAGTATAAGCTATAATTTGATTTAGGTTAAGTTGAGGTGTAGTTCTCAGTAATTAAACATGCCCATAGATGGAATATACTCATAGGCAGAGTTGAACTCATCTCAACTGTGGGCAATTTTAATGCTATGGCAAAAAGCAAAAGAATGAATCTCATTTCCCGTGCAGTTTCTGCTGCCTCTGGGAAGTGGTGCGAGTACCAGTGCCAGTCCCAGTCCCAGTAAGAGTACGACGAGTAAGACGAGTGAGAGGTAAGTGGTAAGTGGCAACAACTTCGGACTAAATGGGAACTTTGCGTTGGGCCACTTACAGAAAAATATGTGGTAATTATGCTGCCAGTTACAACAAACAAAAAAGAGTCAGAGACAGACAAATAGGTGGGACAGACAGACGGACAGGCCGAGGGGATACTGGGGAAACTGTGGAGTTGTCGAGTGAATGTGGATTCTATTAATTGTTGAGCTAAACGGAGCTGTTTAAGTTTAAGGCCTCCGGATTTTCACCGGAACCAGCGTCAAGTTTTTCATACCCTGGAGCCACAGTGGCGTAGACAAGAGGAAAGTGTTTTGGTACCAAATTCCCTCTAAAGATAATGGATTTCTAAATTTTTAGAAACTTTTGCTTATACCACAGCTTACCAACAACAGAAAATGACTTTTAAAACTTTTAAATAATGACCTTTACACAAAAAAATCATTTTGAAAAAACTCTGAAACGAACAAATATTTTCTAAATTTATATTAATATAAAAGTTAAATGAAACGGTTGAAATGAGGCTTACTGTCGTGCTTTGATAAACAATCTTTATTACTAAAATAGAAATCGTAAAATACATTTTAAAACAAAATATTGAATTAGTTTTGAACCCCCCAAAACAATGTTCTGCATACGTCACTGCATTACATATACGTGCAATGAGTTCGGGGTCTCGGGGATTTGGGTTTGGGGACCTGAAACTTTTTACATGACGTTTTGTTCTTGAGAGGCAGCGGAGCGCACCGCTGGCTGAACCACCGAACCGCTCAACAGCTGAACCGCATACCAAGCGCTCAGCTGTTATTCAGCTCTGTTGTTGTTGTCTTTGTTGTTCCTGCTGTAGTTGTAGTTGTCGTTGTAGTTGTCGTTGTTGTGGGTTTCCGGTATTATGCCCATTTACAAAGGCGGCGAGAAAGGCAGCAACAACTTGAAGAGAAGTTCTAAGGTTACAGAAAACCCGACAGCAACAATAAAACAAACAATAATGACAGCAGCAACAATGGGCTAAATGTATAAATAAGCACACAAAAATATGCAAAAAAATATAAATTAAAATTGTGAAAGCCTGAAGCTTGGCTAGCAAAAGTCCCAAGCGGAAACTCAAGTAAATTCAGTTTACACTAAATTATAATTTTGGTTTATACTTATTTATAAATTATAATTTAACATAATTAGAACTTATTGCAGAATTCTGGATTTGAAATAAAAAAGTAAATGTGTATTAACTGTGCATAGTTTTTATATAATATATTAAAGTTTTAACAAACAGAAACCGGAACTGGCTGATAACAGAGTGAAATAGAGCTTGAAACATATAGCAGACTTTAATCTGTTCTACAAATTTTAACTATACATTCTTGAAATTCAGTGGGATAAAATTAAATTCAATTAGGGAATTCTACGATGTTTTATGCGATAGTTAATCATCGCTTATATCGCTCTATATAATGATGGAATCGATTAAATTTTGTATTGCAAATTATATTATATTATATCATTATATACACGTATATTACATTTACATTTAAAAATTTTCAAATGTTTTTACGTTCAAAAACTGATTGAAAATCAATTTTAAAAAATATTTTTCTAATCATCGAAAGTATGTAAACAATTTTTTTCAAATAAAATTAGTAAGGAAAAGCTGTCTTCGAGCGCCGAAGATTACATATAAATATTTTTTTGTTATTTTCATAACTTTTTTTATCCACTGTGCGCTGTCAGCTGAGAAGCAAAAAAAACAGCAGCAGAAGCAGCAGCTTTAATTGTGCCAAAACATTGTAAGTACCCGTAGGTAGACTCTTTGAAGATCCGTCTACCGGCTCAAGCAACAGCTGATTGTATTGAAAGAGGGGCAGTGGCAGAGACGCTGACGTTGACAATGTGGCAAAAACTGGTGGCAAGTACTCGAACTTAAACTCGAACTCGAACTGGAACTGGAACTTATGCTGGCTGCGTTTTGAGTTACCTCAAGCGCTACGCATAAAAATGAGATATCTGGAGGAAGGGTTTCCCCTTATCGCCCCCACCCCTAAGCTTGCCATAGTTTGTGGCATGAAGTAAGACTTTGTTGGGCCGGGCTTAACCTTCGCATTGTTGCCCGAGACCGAAAGAAGAACTTGTTAAAAATGAGTGGAATTTCGCGCTGCGTTGCACTTGTGGCAAGCAGAGTCGCCGCCGCAACACGAGCGAGATAGAGATAGAGGGAGTGAGAGAGGGGTGCGAAGGGGGGAAAACGGGGGCACGGTATGCGGGATGCCAGCTGAGACCCTTTGCCTGATGATATGTGGCATTCAACTTGCCGTTGCAGTTGCCCCTTCGTCAATGTTGCAGGCTCGGCTTAAGAACCAAGAAAAAAAAAAAGAAAAAAATTTAAAAAAAAGGGTTGCAAGTCGGCTCTAAGAGTATCTCCCTGGCTCTGCTTTCTGCTGTACCCCTTCCATGGTACACGACCCATATAATAAGCTTGATAAAATCAACGCGCTTGTTTTCAAAAACACTCGTAGAATAAAATTGTTTTTCATTGCATGCGGGAATTAGCCAGTTGCACAGTTGCCCTCAAAAAAAAAAAAGAAACAAAAACAAAAAAACAATTTTCGGAATTTAATCTGTTTCAGCTACGGCAATTGGAATCGAAATCTTCTGTTCATGTGTGGGTTTCTATACCCTACCAAAATGCATTACTACTGATGCGCTCATTACGAGTACAATTATTAATACTCAATTAAATGATGGGAAAATTCTATGGAATTACTAATTAATTAAACGCAGGGGGACTTAATGTTAGATTTCTAAAATATAGAATTTGAGAACTTTCATTATTTTTCAAAAAATATTTATGATTTTTTATTTTAAATGATTAACAATGATTCTTTCTTTCCCGAATGGTGTTACGCACTCAGGCTTAGATTATCTAGAATAGATTGTTAATTATATTACATTAAAGATATTTCTTATTTGAATGAAGAATATCACAAGGATCTCATCTTTGCATAGACTCGCTAAGAGTTGTTTATAATTATTGTTTCATTTGTATCTTAGCCAATTTAATTTACAATTATGACTGTTATTTGATGAATATTATGCATTGGTAACGAGTGTTATATTACAAGAGACCACCAAATTTTAAAGAATATTAATCTTTTGAAGGGTGTTAAAACTTCGGCAATCTGCAGTTAGCTTCTAACTTGTTATTATTGTTTTGGGTGTTTGTTGTTATTATTTTTACTTTGCGGAAAGGAAGGGAGTAACTTGACAAGGCAAAGGCGTCTTCAACTTGAACTTCAGCTTCAGCTTCAGCTTCAGCTTCAGTTTCGTCTGCGCCTCTGTTTTCGTCTTCTTCAACGTTTCAACGGCTTATGTGCAACCAAGTTGAAGTTGAAACGCAGGCAACTTGCAACAAATTTCAGACGCATCTCAGGGCTAAATTCTGATTGTGTTTTGTTGTGTTCTGTTGTGTTGTGTTATGTTGTAGGAAGGGGGGGATTAATGTCAGGCCAAGTTGAGAGCGCTAATAAGATACAAGATACAAGATACAAGTACTCTTACTCTTACTCTTACTCGTGCTCGCACTGTCTTGTGTTGTTGTTCTGAAAACTTTGAAGGATTTGCGCAATTTTCTATAATTGAACCCTGTTAAAAGGGATCCCAAGGATGTGTTGGATGTGTTGGATGTGTTCTATGTGGTTTTATGGTTTTATTGTTGTCAAAGCAGTTTCGTGGCTTATTCTTATTTTGCTGCTGCCAGGGATTAAGCCAGAATGCTTTGATATGGCAACCCACGCACGCATCAAGGATTTGTCTCCAGTTGCCATAGACTGCAGCTTGGATGGGGATAAAGAAAAACTGGGTTCTAAGGGTCCTGATGAGTATTCAGCTTAGAACGCTTCAAAAACAATACTAGTACTCATTTTAATCCAGCTTAGTATAGATGCAGGTTCCCATATTTATCTCAGATTTGTTGGATTTCCTTCTATACTTGATATCTATAAAGTTGAATTTCGAAAAGCATTTTAATTTCATATTCTATTTAGAGTTAGCAAAACCTCTAGTTTGTTGATCTATTTAGCCAAAATATATATTCTTTATGAATGACCGACGATTATAGGAAATGGCTGTATTTACCAGATACAGATACTTCTTTTGTTTACTGAATCTGAGGGCTTGACTGGGCTTGGCATTGGCTTTTCGTGGTAAGAGTATATACGAGTATGTTAATTTTAAAGAATGCTGCGCATGGGAGAGGTTGAAAACAAAAACAAGGAAAGGAAAGAAAAGAAAAAGAAAATAAATACAACGCACTCACATAATATATTGTATTTTAGCCAGGCCCAGAGTCAGAGTCAGAGCCAGAGCAAGACCAAGACCATGCCGTGACCATGTCCATGGCCGTATCTTGTATCTGTATCTTGTATCTTTGTATCTTTGTCTCTTTTTCTGTCTCTCTCCCTCTCTATATCTCTCTCTCTCTCTCTCTCTCTCTCTCTCTCTCTCTCTCTCTCTCTCTCTCGTTCTTGCTCTTTCACAGCTTCAGTCGTACGTATATCCGTTCTGTTTGCATGTCGTAGCTTCTGGTATTTTTCTGCTGTCCGGCAAACCTATGTGCCCTTCCCTTCCCTTCGCTTCACCGCTTGGACGGCTTCTGTTGTTAAGTTGGCATTAATGTGTAGTCGTTTGTAGTTAATTCGTTGACTACCCCCTATATATACCCTCTCCCTTCTCACTCTCTCTCTCTATCTTCCCCACTGTACCTCCCTGCCACATCTCTCCAGCTCTGCTTGTTTTTTCTCTATATTTCTGCAGTGAATGACTTTAAATGTATCTGTATCTGTATCTGTATCTGTTCTGTGCAAAGTACCGAAAATATATACTATATATACATATATATATATTACACTTTACTTACGCCCCGAAAGCAAAGAAATGAAACGAATAAACAACTTACAGAAGCAAAATGTGTGAGGCCAGCAAAAATATCTTGCACATAAAAGAATTATTTTATAATAGTAACGAATGCGAAATGCTCTTCCCCAAATGAATTTATTTGTAGCTTCAACCTTAACTTTTCTTGTATAGTATTAATTTTATGTAAAAATATCTATACTTAATACACTTAAATAAATAAAAGCTACTTAAAGAATAATATAAATTTTATAGTATTATTTTTCATGTATTTCATTTAAAATAAAATAATATGAATAATAATGAATTGAGAATAAATAAATAAATAAATATACAATTACGTTTATATTAAGCTATTACCAGATAACAATGATATTCTATGAAATTTTATAAAATACAATTTCATAAGTTTTAAAAAGATAGTATTAAATATTTGATATACTACAAAAATATACCTAGAAATTATGCCTAAGATTCTTAATAGGTATAAATTAATTTCAATTAGTTTTTACTGTGTTAGTTTTACTTTCTTATCATTATTACTATTATTATTTATTTATAATTTATTATAATACATGTCAATTTTTTAATTTTAGTTCTTCTGATTTTTAATACTTTTTTACGTTTATTGCATTTATTTTATTTTTTATTTTCATACAAAACGTTCGACTGTGCCGCTATGCCCATTCGTAGAAAGTGTAAGGGTTAACAGCGAAGCGATACAAAAATGAAATGAAATTAAATGAAAAAACATTTTCTTCATGAGGTTGATATTTATTATTATTGCTTGAATACTCGTACTCATACAATACATTATTTTTTTCCTTTCCTTTTAGCTCTTTTCTGCGGTCAATTTGCGTCACGATCATCTGTTCGCTGCCCCCCTCGTTCCCCCACCCTAAATTCGCTCATTGTATATAGTACTGCTCGTACTGGCGCTTTCCCCCGCTACGGGCATATACTAGTATACCCTATAATATGCTCATTCCGAGCATTTGTCCTCGCTAAGTGTACACAAATTAGTGCAAGTTTATCAGATAAAAGTCGAACTGTGCCCTCACCTAGCGACCCCTAAACGCAAGGTTCATGCACTCCCTCTCTCTCTCCCGTTCTCCTATTGACAGACATTTTTTCGGTTCGCTTTCTTTGGACTTTCCTTCCTCTATGTAGTTCTCTTTTTTTTTTCCTGTTTTTCGAACAATTTACTTCAAGTTGGATTGCGTTAATCTGGTAAATGTTTTGACGTTCTCGCAATTAAAAAGGCACCGGGTGTTCACCCTCTTGATAGTGCTTGGGTCACCTTGTTAAGGCCGTGACAGGGCCCTTCGTTCGTCTTTCGTCTTCCGTCTTCCGTCTGTCGTGTTCCGTATTCTGTCTGTTTCACTAATTAAAAGCAATGTTCCAGAAATGTGTTTACCTGCTGCTAATGAGAATTCACAATGAATTTCACTCGTTTCTTTTCTTGTTTTCCTATCTTAACTAAACCGAACAACTACAACTAAGTTCTATTATTTTTCTTTCTCTCCTCTTTAGTTCTCTTCTCTTCAAATCTCCACTGTTCCACAGTTCCACAGTCTGTCTGTTCGGTTGTTTGTTTTGGTCACTTTTTTCGCTCTTGGCGCATTGCGACTAATGCCTGCGGATGTGGTTCACAATTAACGGTATACCTGTGTAATTATACTCATTAATCGAGTTGGGAAAGGGCATATTAGTAAGTGGATTATCCAGTTAGTACTAAGACCTAAAACTAGCCACAAAATTCGTTTCTCTCCGATATTCCTAACAGAAAATATTGTAGGACAACACCAAATATAAATCATTTTTGATTGTTGACTGTTGTTATAACATTACAAAATTTATACATTTCATTTCGCCTTAGAGTTAGTTCTTTAACTACAGGGTATTTAGCTAACCATCATACTATTTCTTCACACATTTGACTTTGTTGCTTTAGTACAATGAGTTTTTACTCTTTACTGTTGCAGCGTAGCTTTGTAAATTGCAACTTCAAATTTTAGAAAAGACAAAAAACCTAAAATAAAGAAAAAAACAATTATTTAATTAAGACCGCATTGTCTATTTTGTGCGAAAATTTCGCGTTATTTATATTTTGTCAAAACTAAGCCGATTTTTGTAATGGAATATTTCCTTTTGTCAACTTTGTTGAATTCCTTACATATTTTTTTTTTTTTATTCTACTTCTATTTGGTTTTAAAGTTTTTGAATTTTGTTTAACTTAAGTTTTAAAGAAATCTATTGCTTACTTCTTAAATTGTTCGAAATGGGAAAGGCTTTCGAAGTGGCATCTCAGACCCTATAAAGGATATATGTATGTCTGTACATTAGTACATAATTATTGATTAAAACGATGTGAGACGAGCCGATATAACCATGGCCGTCTGACCATCTGTCTATGTCCATGTTTCTATGTAAAAACTCTCACGCCGAATCGGATGTCTATATCTTATAGCTGCCATAGGAAGGAATTATCTGCCTAGAAAGTTGTATAAAAATTCTTCTGTGGCTTAATGTATCTTGGTGAGACTTAAAAGTTATGTTTAGTTATTACATCGGACTTCTATATCTATATGAAACCATGCTGAAATAATTGAAATTAAGAATAATTTTTTAATGTTTTTTCAATTCTGCAAAGTAGGCAAATAATTAGGGTTTCTTCGTTCAACTATTTGTTTTAGTTTTCCTAGACGGACTTCAGTGGAGAAGTGGAGAACTTTACGAGCTTTTTCCATTTGAAGTGTCTCAGAGATGCAAATATCTAAATACATGCATGCACTTATAAGGACGGAGGATGAAGGAACCCAGGGACGGAGAAGAAATGGGTTGGTTATTTGTTTTTTGTAAGTTCGAATACAAAATACGTTTAGCATTTACCTTGCTCAAGTTTATTGCATTGCTCTTGTTTTTTTTTTTTCTTTTTTGTTTTTGGTGTTTTTTGTGTTTTTTGTGTTTTTTGTGTTTTTTGGCCAACGGTACTCAGTACCCTTCCCTGAACCGCCTCGAAAATCAATGTGTGTAACGAAAAAGCAACCGAAATAAATGTTCTGTGAAGGAATTTCGACTGTTTTTGTTTTACCCCAACCATTTGGCCTGTTCTTGCCTGTCCAGACCATATTTGTTTGCCGGTTTGTGTTTATACCTTTCGACTTATTTAATGCCTTTCGCATGAAATGGGAAACAGAACCAAACCGAAAACCAAAACAAAAAAAAAAAAACGAACCAGGGACCCTCCTATGCCGGAACCATCAGATACGACAGACAGACAGACAGACAGTTCGAAATACAATGGAAGTTGTTTTGTTCGGTTTATTGATTTAAGTTTATTGCTTAGACATTGAGCCAAATGCCACATGCCAAAACACGAATCCGAATACGAATACGATTACGATTACGAATACGAATACGAATAATCGAATATATTCGAATACTTTCTAAATGATAAGATAGCAATTGCAATTATCTATCGAAAGGATACTTTAGGTATTTGAATAAAGCTTCGTTTAAATAAATTCAATAAATACTCAAATTGGTTTTTAACATAAAATTTCTATGATATAATTGAATAGCCTTTCTCATATTTTTTCACGAACATAATATAAAATAAATTTATATGTCAAAGAAGCATTAAAGGTATAACGAAATAATATCTAAAACATGATATTCAGTCTTGAATTTAATGAAAGAACTAAAACATATTAGGCCAACTCATCTAAAATCGATTTCAGACATTTGTTTTAAGATCGAAAAAGCAAGTTCCAAACAATTTCTCAGTATCTGAATCAGAATTTGAATCCTTCAAAGCTGAAATAATGACTATGTTCAGACTTAGCTTTGGTTCAAGCTTGGTTCAAAAGCTTGATATCCTGGTTCGAATCTGTAATTACATCCATTATAATACTAGAAAAGAGAATTATATACACATTCGAACAAGTTGTTCAAGTACAGAAATGAATATAAATATTAGTTTTATATAAAGAAGATTATAGTTTGACTAAATACATTTTGAATATAAATAATACTCTATAAGGTCGTCAAGTACACCCAAAACATTTGACAGTGTATAAGACGACTTTAATAGTTTCCCAAATACTCATACTTAGGACACTCGTAGTATCATCATCATGAACAGGATACTCGTAAATGAATGGCTTTCACTTATGCTTTACAGAGTGGAACTGACAGTGTGAAGCCCTCGTCAAGCGCATCGAATGGTAATGGAATCATATGTTATGGACAGTGTATTAGGGCGTTTCACAAGTGCATAAAATGCTAAAAGAGACAGACAGAGAGAGAGAGAGAGAGAGAGAGAGAGAGAGGGAGAGGGAGAGGGAGAGAGTGGGAGAGAGAGAGAGAGAGAGAGAGAGAGAAAATGGGAAAAGGGGAGCAGCAATCAAAAGCCAAAGAAGAACTAACAATAAAAATAACAAAATGTGAATTTCTGAGAAAAACAACAGCAAGAACAACAACAACAGCAACAACAAGCAGCCGAAACTTAGTATAAACAATTGACAGATTCATAAATATGCAATTTACTCAACTTTTTATTTCGCTTTGCTGCATTTCCTGTTTCCAGTTGTTGCCATTGTTGTTGTTGCCGCTGCTGCTGCTGCTGTTGTTGGTGCTGTTGCTGCTGTTGCTGCTGTTGCTGGTAGGTACTAAAATTACCCAACGGCAACCAAATGGCAACACATGCCCATAAATTAGCATTTAGAAAAAATAAAAATAAAAAAAGGAAAAACAAAACACAACAAGAAAAGTCAAATAGCTGCGGGCTATCGAATATTAAATACCCTAAGATATTTGAAATTTAATTAAATTTAGCTCAAATAGAAGAGATGAAAAATAATATTAAATTGGCTTCAGTTTTTAACGAATCTAATATGAAATAAAAAGCTTTAGTTTTAGCCTGAATTTCAGACCAGTTATTCTCATCTGATATATATGGTACCTAATGGAATTTTTCATTAAATTACGAGCGTTAGGGTACAATTATTTTCTACAGTTCGCTTTAAATATATTGAGGAAGCCGCTAATTTCTATATTAACACAACTCTAGTTTCAAATAAATAAGTCTCAGCTAATATATAATAATAAATAGTTTCAGTTTCACAACTGACTAAGCTATATATATATATATATATATAATTTTATATGCTCAGTTTATCTAGTATTTGCAGAGCGTTACAAAATTAGTAAAATTATTTATTATACCCTTCGTTAGGGCATATAAAAAGGCAACAGCAGCAGCAGCAGCAGCAGCAGCTACAAAGCGAATGCAAAGAGAAATGTAATTCATGCCCAGCAACAAATAAATGGACAAATGGAGCGAAAGCCAAGGAGAGGGACGAGCGGGAGGAGGAACGTTGCAGGGGCGCAGAGGTGGATCCATAGATATATAGAGTATAGAGAGAAGCCCACACAGAGAGAAAAAGCTTATGTAGATTTTGGCTTAATTCGATTTGGTTTTGCTTTGAAGTAAAACAAAAAAATAAAATAAAATAAAACCAAAAATAAATTGGACTTATACGGCAGCAGCAACAACAACAACAACAACAACAACAAAAACAACAGTCGGCCAATTTGTGGCAAGTTTAGGTTGCCCCGGTTGCCACTTGAAGATAAGTCGGGTCAACTCTGCTTCTACTCAACAATAGCTTCTAGTCGCCTAGGCAAATGCTCTGCGGTTTAACATGGCCAATTTGACATGCGATTTTTCGGGTTTCCTCCGCTCTCAGCTCTTCCTTCGGTATAATTTAGCTTACTAAATGGCCTCTAAGTGCGATAAAAAGACATTTTATACAAATTTTCAAATGTGTACAGGGTATCCAAAGCCCACAAACCCCCCGCAATCGCCCTTCCCTTCCCTCGTGTGGTTTGCCAATTGACTTTTATTAAGAGCTTCTCTGTCGGTTTTCTCTGTTGTATTTGTTGGGGCTATGATTGGCATCGGTTTCAGTTTTCAGATCTAATTGATGATGCTGTATCAGCACATTATTTGTTTGTTGTTTTTTTTGTTGTATTTTTTGCTCATCGGGTTTGCCAGGGCGGAAATCGGGGAGTGGAGAGGATGGGTTAGCAAAGAAACCCTTTTATTGGGGGTCATAGTTTAAATAGTTAACGGATAGTTGGTCAGCACAAAGGAATTGTCTTTTATATAAACGACTAACTATTATTTGCCCTTTTCATGTGCATATATATTCTATATAGGTTTGTCTATTTAATGGTTTCCATTATAATACAAATGGATTAAATAACAGATTCTAGTTACATATGTACGACTATATTTCTATGAACGAAAATACATGTGTTAACTACATTTTCTATAGCTTTTAGCCAAGTTATTGACTTGCATTTCCTTTTCAATATTACTTTTCTTCTTTAAAATGTATTTTAAATATTTTAAAGTAATATTTGTATAGATAATTTATGTGTAGATTACTTTTAATATGTTGCTTACTTATTTATTATTTACCTATTACGAATTATTAAATAATAATTTGAAATGTTTAACTATATAAGAATTTTGAATATATAAAATAGTTGCTTGATTGTTTTGATTGATATTTAAAATGCTTGAGATAGAAGAGAGGGAATTTTTAAAATATATTATGATGAGTCTTATTCCAAATCAAAATATTTATACAGATGTTTTCCAAAGGCATCAGTTCATTTTATTACAACTTCAATTTGAACTACAACTTTTTCGCACAGTGCATATCGCTCTGGGAAAAGTACTTGTCTGAATTCATGAGTAGATTCATACTGCTCTCATATATACATACATACATACATACATACATACATACATACATACATACATACATACATACATACATACATATGTAAGGGTGCTTGTTTATTCATATATCATTTCCTTTTGTATTGCGGCAGGGCGTGCAATGCATTGTCATTAGCCCATCTAGCAGCCCACAAAAGTAAATTTAAAAAAATATACACAAAAAACACAAAAAACAGCGATACAAATTTAATAATAGCGTTAAAATGCGTTCAGCTCTTTTATGCAATCACAATGCAAAATGAAAAAATAAAAAAAACATGAGTAATACGAGTAAGAAATAAAAAAGAACAAGTCGAAATCCGTAATAATGATAGACACGCTATGTTGCACTCGAACCCGGGTACTGAAAACATTCATCGACTGTACGAAAAGGGCATATTTCCTGGTGATAAACATACCCTGTATTATCCACAAGTATTGCTAATAGTTAAGATAAGGATTCTTAACTTTATTCCAAATTTCACAGATATTTACTATTTTAGTAAACAAATTTTAAATTTATTGAAAAATATTTCTTATTGCATAAATTTTCTTATTAATATCTAAATAAAAAGCTGACTTAAAAAGAGTCAAGTTAACAAATAAAAGAATATATATTTAAAGGGAATTTGAGCTTTTTATCGCCTAGTTTATTGAGTTATTTAACGATTTAATATCTGAAGGATCAGTTCAGAATATGGCATCAAAAAGGGAATATGTATTGCCATAATAGAGTCCAAGAGTCCAAATTTATGTATATATATATATATATATATACATAACTATTCATAGCAATCGTCCTCCGTCTCCTGTTTAGGTCACCACAAATGAAATTTGGAGCTTAATTTTTGATGGCTTTTTAATAAATTGCTACCCGTTGCGAAATTCGATGGACGAATTTGTCAACAAGAGTTTCAGAGTATTGACTTCTTTTCGGGGGGGAATTGGGAGTTGGAAGGTTTCTTGATTGGGAACGGAAGCGAACTCTTATGAGCAGCATCATCTTCCCAAACCTCTCTGTCTCTTTCTCGCTCTCTCACTCGCTCTCCCTCTCTCTCTCTCTTTGGCTGTCTGTCTATGAATCATGCGCAGCTTTGACATTTATGGCCTCAATTTATTTGATAAATTTCACACGCACGTTATCAATTGGCTGGACGAAGGAGGAAGGAGGAAAACTCTCATCTCATGCTCGAATATTCCTCTAATATTCCCCGAATCGAGAATTCGAGAAATCCCAAACACAGTTATGGCAATAAATTTTGACGGATTAGTGCGCTTATGAGTGGCATTGGGTAAAGGACTCCACGAGGACGAAAGGAAAAACTATTTAGGATGGCATCAACTGTAATAATGTCTATTATTATTTATTTTTATTTCGAAACGTTCACTCTGCGGGGGTTGGCACTGTGCCTGTGCCTGTGCCTGTGCCTGTGCCCGTGCCTGTGCCTGTGCCGCCGTATCAATTTTCATAAAATATCGATAGCCGGTTATTGATAACCGTGTCGAAAGTCATTTTCTATTTCCAGACACTGCAAATGATGGCCCGAAAACCGAGAACCCAAAACCAACCCAGTTGGGCACTCTGAATTGATAAATTTCCACTTATCAGCCATGTTTATAGGTCGCATTTATCAATTTCTTGCCAGATGCCAGAGAGAACCACAAGAAATATGGAAAGTACATATTAAAATTAGTTCAACGCATAATTATAATATATACGAATATTCGACAGCTTCCAAATTGAGGTTAAATCGCACACTTATTGAAAAAGGAAACAGGGATTCCATACATAAATTATGTAATTACAATTGCTATCAAAAGCTGATTAAGATCGAGTCTATAACAAGTTTATAGGAACTAAGTGGCTTAAATAAGACGTGTTTCCCTTACATTTCAGTACGAAAAGGAATTATTTTGGACGGTAAAGGTGTTGGTGTAAGTCAGAAACGGACTTGATTTGCATATTGAATCAGAAATGGCCTTTATGGCCTGCGTGTTTTTATATTTTTTATACTATGTCTAATAATTATAGTCATGCCATTTAAATATGAACATTTAATTATACATTTAAGGTCAATTAAATTATAAATATATTCCAACTCCATTTAAATCCTCATTCTTCTTATTAATTCTAAACCTATTCTTGGACTCATTAATTTTATGCTATGCACACATATTCATATTATTTTTTTCTTTATGCGTAAATGAATAGAGACCGATTTTCGGAGAAGCTTATCTCAATCAATGTTAATAATATATCATTATTACGAGTATTTATTAATTATGGGACTTGTAAGTGTGTACACACTTAATTCATAGAAGAACCAGTGTAACCTCTTAGACAAATCCGATGCCTAATTATCAACAAGTAGCCTTCACTGACCCATAAAATAAATGAAAACATTTTAGTTCAAGTGTTGCTCGGAACCATCAAGATGAGCCTGAATAAACCCATAAACCCACCTATTGACAGGTACGCTGTACGTGTCAGTCAGTCATGAGATATGGAAATACTTTGTATACGTTGCTATCGCCAAATATCTGAATTCAAATCCTCAGAATTAATTACGTACGCCTATGCTTGTGCCCCTGCCCTCTGCTCCTGCTCCTACCGCTGTCTCTGTCTCTGCCACTGCGTCTGCCTCCGCCTCTGTCTCTGCCTGTGTCTGTGCGTCCATTCATAATGCAATGTTTTCTCCAGAAAGGAAAGAAAAATAAGCTGAAAAGAACAAATGAAAATATACGTAGACGTAGGCGATGCTAGTGCCGAGATAGGCACAGCACATGACCGTAGATAGAAATAGTAAGAAAATGCGATAATAATAACACAAAAACAAAATATAAGCAGAGCGAATAGTCGAGACTTGGATACCCTTGAATATGCTTTTGTGAGTATAATACTTCGCCTTAACGAAAATTAATGAGAGCTAAAAAGTGCATCCTGCGATGGGCTCAATTTTCAGCTAAACATTATGATGGTATAAGGAGACAGAGTGCTATAGTATATAGCAGAGAAATTAAGAGAAGTTGGTAAGTTTCTGTACCAACTTTCATAAGAATAGCCTTAGAACTAACCGAGAGCACATAGCTCATATAAAATTGAAATACCCCATTGCATAGGGTATAATAAGCAACACCCTGGCAACATGGGTTCAGCTCAGTTTGGGTTCGTTTATGCCGTTGCACGTTTTGGTGCCTGCATCATGATATCGCAAGTGGAGGTGGAGTCCACTTGACGCCAGTACATGTAAATTTTTTTTTCTTATTTTTTATTTTTTGTATTTTTTATTCCGAAACATAATTGGCCTAATATATTTTAGCTTGGCTTTTGTCCTAATGTCTGGTCTTGAGACACGTACGGCGTGTGTGAGAGCCCAAGAGCTGCTACTTCTCATCTTTGGCTTATGATTTTTATCAGTGTGTTTGACTAACGCACCCAAAATTTATTTTTTTTCCTCTTTATTTTTTTTTTTCTACGAAATATGGGTGTGTAGCCAGCCAGCCAGGCATTGCCCAAGAAACTGAGAGACAGACAGTCTCTGTGGAACGAGCCCAAAGCAAGCAAACACTACTAATATAACTCCAGCTCCAGCTTCAACTCCAACTCCAACTCCAACTTTAAGTTAAGTTTCATGTTTGTTTGCTTAACTTTTGATATTTTTCAGTTAGTTAGCTTTAACTGTGCGAACCTTGGCATTTAGTTTCCAAGCAAGTTGACTTGTTTATGATCTGTTTATGTGGCAATCCCTATAATTAACGTGCAAGAATTGCAGTTAATACCTGAACCTGTACCTGTATCTCTACCTGTACATGAGCAAACAAAAGCTCACTACGAAACTCCATTCTTCTATGCACTTTATTGAGCTTTAGCTCACTTACGCTGCTCACGTAAAAGTAAGCTTTAAGCTTACTGAGCACCAGAGCACAGTGCTTATAAAAGTGCACTAATACACTAATGCACATTCACTAATACACCGAAATATAATCCTAATATTTAGTTATTTTTTGATTAATATTAATGGTCAATTTTCAAACTATATAGCAATAAAAATCCCGTGATTAACGCTAAATTATTATAATATATAAGCACGCTCTTTAACCTGACTCATAAGTTTCACCAAAATAACGTGGGGAACTGAAGAATTTCTATACAACAACTTTTGGACTGGATTATTCCTGTGGCAGTTATATAATGTAGTAGTCAGATTTAAAAAATGTCATTCCTCTAGCTCAACAACTGGCTTATCTAACAAAGATAGCTATATCTATAAATATATACGTGTATGCATTATGGGGTCGGAATCTTACATATTAAGAGACAAAGTTATAATACCCTTCCTGCAAGGGTATAATAAAAAGCAGAACTGAGCAAGCTTTGCATTTGAACTAATCTTATTTAAAACTAGTTAAAAACATAGCCAAATCTATAGACAAAGCATTATACTTAATATTTTTAAAAATCCGTTAATCTCTTTAAATGGCAGATATATCGGATGACTCGGAAAACAATGAAGCTGAAGTAATTCAAGAGACAAAGATGGAGAAAACTAATGAAAAGGAGCTAAAGGACAATTACAATTCGGGTGCTGGCGATGGTTTTCAAGCTAAAGCTGAAGGAAATGTCGAAAATATACTAAAGGATCCTAATCTTAATACAGAGCTTTCTATGGAAGACGTGGCTTATCCGAAGATCCAGCCAAGCACCACCTCAATGCGTACTCTGGAAGAATTAGAGCAGCGTATGAACCTGCGTCTGCAAAAGCTCGCTGAGTTTGAAAGCTTTGATGAAAGAGCTGAAAACTCCAATGACAATGCTGGGAGCAGCGATGAGAAGCCGCCAACTTGGAAAGAATTTTGGAAGAATGTAGAGAGCCAATGCATGTAGAATAGAATAGAATGGGCATACCCGAAGCATACTATTAAATATAAAAATATGTTTTAGCAATTATCAATAATTAAACAAATAAATTAGGTGCGCAAAAAAATAAGAAATTCTCTAAGATTTGATATCATCCAATGTGGTTTGAGTATGAAGAGCAGGTAGAGCAACCAAACAGCGCAGACGCGACTGTTTATGCTTCGCTTCCATAGCAGGCAGCAAAAAGTTGAGCAGAAGCTTCTCTTAGGGTTCTTCTGCAGAAGATTGCATTGAAAGGGGAACAAAAACATAAAGAAGAAAATGACAAAAATAAATACATATATATTGGTTTTTATTTCCACCCCTTTTGCTTCTTATTTTCCATTGGGCATTCCTGTTTATCGATACTTTTGTTGCTTGAATCGATATGTATCGATACATACATCGTATCCTACTGCGGGTATCGATACAACTATTATAACTCAATATAACTTCATTGCAAGGCGCTCACAGCTGATCAAATACAAGCAAACATTTCTGAGCTGCCTTCCAACATGAGCAGTAAGTAAATAAAATAAATATTGTTTATGTTTTTTGTTGTGAGTAATATTATATTTCTTGTATTGAACAGTAAAGTGGAACCCGAGGGAGACAAAGCTTTTATTAAAGCTTTACTTGAAATATAAGGACGATTTTCAGGGTCACCGCAAGCAGAACTCGAAGATTTGGCATGAAATCGTTAAGGAGATGTCGGAAATGGGGATTAACGCTACCTACATAAAACTAGATAGAAAGTTTCGCAATATGAAGCGTACTTATTTTAATATAAAGCGCCAAAACCGTAAACCACGCCCAAATTGGGAATACTATAAATTGATGGAAGAAATATTCTCAGATGGCTCACAGGGCTCACAGGGCTCGCAGAGTCCTGAAGAGGAGGACTTTGAAATTGACAAGAAATTTGAGGCAATTGAAGACGATTTCCCCAGTCTGTTAATGGACGAATCCAATTTCGACGTGCTCATCTCTGATAGGGTGAAATATGAGGAAGATGAGCAAGATGTGCAGGATGACCAAGATGAAGAAGACGATGTGGACATTGAATGCCCCTTTGGAAATCTTGCAGATGAATTGGAAGCTCAGCGTATTGAGGAATTGCGCGGTATACGCAGAACCTTAGAAGAAGCAAATACCATACAAAGGGAAAGAAACCATATTTTGCAAGAGCGCAACTTTCTGATGCAGGAATACTTGGCCGCATTGGGCCGCAAACCAAAGTTTTGATGTTTTGATGTTTGATGTATGTACGTGAATATAGCCGTAATCTATCTTAGGAATAAAATAAGATATGTGTATTGCAGTTGTTTGTTTATTATTATTGTGGCATCTGTATATTTAATTTCTCCTTCTGGGTAGCTGGCACAGTTGGCAATTAGGCGTGTATCGGGTATATAGAGTGGGGTGTCAGGTGGCTCTTGCGTCCAGGTATATTAATTTGAAGCAGCTGTTTGGCCAGTGTAAACGAAAAAATAAATTAAACAACTGATGCATCATCAATAATATGGATTTAAAGCTGTCGTCTAAATTAATTTTAATTGATTTATTTATGCGGCGACAACGTTCAATCGAAGACATTGACGTCAGACAATGGAGAGGTGGTAGACAGTCAGAAAATCCGGTAAAGATACGCTAAGTGAATAGCTAATTAGCGCAATTAATAAGATAAATATAAAACCCGGTCACTAAAACAAGAAAGACTGAGAGATATGCTAATGAAATTAACATAGCGTAGTTAATAGTTTTACTAAATTTGACAAACAAATTTTCTTCATCTTTGCATATATAAATATTTGCTGGGCCTATGTCTTTTACGGCTAAATTTTTAAAGTTTAAAAGGGCTTTAAATACCCTATAAAATTTGGCTATAACGGAGGCTTGCAACCCATCAGCCAGTGGAATATTTAGAATGACGCACAAAGCGGAAATCCAGATAAAGGTGCATGCGCTCTCTCGTGAGATGAAATAAATGCAAGAGAGTGAATTACTTTCCTGAATTATAATGCTTACATTATTTTGAATCAAATTATTTGTTAGGGTATAAATTGTGAGATGTCTTAAACTTTGTTTTTTTCTTTAAATTTATTATTCTAGTTTTATTTTTATGTTAATTGTGATTATAATTAATGAGTCGGCGTATGTCTGCACGATTTTTGGGCAGCGGAAAATTACTTAAAAAGCCTAAAACGCTGATAAATTTGAATGGAACAAATTCAGGTGTAAAGCTTTAACAAGATAAGAATGGAAAATTCTGCAAATATCAAAAAAAACAAAAACCTTTCCACATGAATAGACCCATTTTATTTATAAAAAATTTTCTAAAATTATATGGAAAATTTTGAAATGTTAAAATTTGGTTGGTTTTTTTTTTTGTTATTTAGGGAGAACCGGCTTCAATTAGACTTCCCTTTTGCAATTTGTCCAGTTGCAGAAATGTCTGGCGGCGGTTCTCTCATTAACTCAACGGTGCGGACAGAAATTGGTCAGGGAGGAACAGTGGCAGGGGAATGGTTCTGCTTCTGGTTCTGTTTCTGTGTCTGGCTCTGGGAATGTTTTACTGGCATGGCCATTACCAATTTCCGGGGGCAAAAAAGGGGCTCGTTGGGCGTAAATTAAAATTAAATTCAAATGGAAAAGTGTCGCAGTCGCCCTGCAGCACCAAGGACCATTGGCACGTCCTGTCGTCGGTTCGAGGCAACATTTTAGCAATTATATTCGCGTTCGGGCCACATTACAACGGCAATTACACGCAGGAGGCAGCCGCAACGTGGGCGAACATCGAGTCCGACTGGTATCCTCGGTATCCTCGGTATCCCCGGTATCCTTGGCATCCTCGTCAGTGTCACGTGAAGCGGCAACGTGCCTGACGGAATGACTGACTGACTGACTGAATGCCGGACAGATTGACGAACTGACTGACGCGTAATACTCTGATGGACGACAGTCAACGTCAGACAGTGACGTCGGCTCTGTCATTGACAGCCGAATTGCTCCTCTGTTGCTCTTCCAATTTCTCAGTCCAAGGAATTCGAATTGCGAATACCTTGTACAATTTATTTTAGTTACATTCCTCACCAATTCCAAAATTTCCTTTCATTTTAAGTTTGTTTTTTAAGTTTATTGCCAATATCTTGACTATTACTTGTTACATTCCTCATTTCGTTTCAGTTCCACTAGATTTTACGAGTTTATTGTCGATTGAGACGTTTCCCAAATTAGAATTGCTTCATTCTAGAGAATTACTGAGAACAGTTAAAGTTACAACATTTCTCTCATAAGAAATTACTTTTAATATTTGTTTTTCTGTGTTTCACTATTAAAATTCCGTTTTCAATTGATTCCAAGGCAGCTTCAACTAGAAAATGAAGTGCTTAAGGCCTTGCATTTAAAAACCAACTTTAAGAATTTAAGGCTGAGCATCCAAGACTTTTTAAAAGGAATAAAAAATTAGATATGTTTTCAATCAAACTATGTTCTATGTTACCAAATCAAGTAAAAAAGTATTAATTTCAAGATACCCTGCAAATAATAATAAAAGTGAACAGGAAAAAATATGAAATTTCACTGTGGTGTTGTGGTGTGGTTCAGCGTGTGTTCGGTGTTCGGTGTGTGGGAAAATGAAATAAAATAAATGTATAAAAGCAATAACCAAGCGACATTACATAAAAATCTACTTGGCCCAGCTCCTAATGACTCGTGTCCTGGTTCCTGCCTCTGCCTCTGTCTTTGCCTCTGCCTCCAACCGGGACGTGGGCCTATTTAGTCTTACATTTGTGTGTGTGTTTCTGTGTGTGCGTGTGTGGAATATGGCCGACACTTCCGTTCGACATGTTGCACATGTTGCTCCCGTTTCCGTTGCGCCACTGAGTCCCCCCGCCTCCAGCCATCCTGAACCCAAGTAACTGCCCAGTGACGGTCGCAGAAGTGCTTTTCTGGGGTTTCAATAGTCCCCCGGAATCCCTGTATTGCATAATTTTCTAACTAAATATTTCTCTCGATATATACACTGAGAGAAAAGTCGTTTTAGAAGTACTGCAATCAAAAACTTAACAAAAAGTTAATAAAGTCAAGAACAATTTGTTCTTATTATAAATATAAATTAAAAATAAAGAAAATCTTAGTAATAATTCAAGTATAATTAATGTAATGTCAATTTAATCTTATTTGTAATTTTTAATTTAATTAATTTTCTTAGTTTTTAAGTTAATTTATACCATAATTTATTTTTATCTTTTGTAATTCTTCAATCGACTGCAATTAGTCGATTTAATAATAAATAAATAAATAAATTAATAACGATTAACATTCCAACTTCAGTAAATGAAAGAACAGAAAATACTTATATAATTGAATTAATAAACAAAAATATTAAGACTTTTTTCTTGACCGGGCACCATCTAATGATTTGATCCCTGAGCCTCTTGTTTCTCAGTTGTTTTTTAAAGAAGACTCACAAAGGATCCAAAGATTTTATTTTTTCGTCCTTTGTTGTCTCAGTAAAGTATTAAAATGAAACCTATTTTATTGAAGGGATTTATTTTTAAGTATTATTATATTATTTCAAATAGAACTATACACTTTTTTTTAAATCTAATGTTAATCCAAAATATTCTGTCATATTCTTACCCTACAAATATTATTATACTGAATAAAAAACATAATTTTCTAAAAAAAAAGGCTACTCTAAGTACAGAAATTTTGAGGTTTACGAATCGTAGCTAATAAAATTTAGAAGTTCCGAAATATTTGGCACACTTTCGTGGAAATGCAGGTCGAATTGTTTTTGCTGACAACTTTTTGAATATTGGGGCAAACACTATTGAAATAATTGAAAGGCTCACAAAAGTATTGGCACAGCCGACTAATTCAGCTACACAGCTCATTTTAGAACTCTTGGGATTATTATAAATTCACAAATATAAATAAATATAATAAATATATATATTTATTTTGAATTTTAAGCATTAAGCTTTCGTCAATTTTATAATTAAAAATTAAAAGTTTTTCTCCAAAGAAACGTATTGGGTTATTTAATCTAAAAAATCTCAATAGTACGCGAATATCTTATTCATACTTTTAGTATTTAAATGTATTTAAAGTTTTTTTATTAATGGTAAATATATTTTAAAAATCTTTACAGTCATAATGAATACAAATATACGTAAGTGTACCAATACTTTTGTAGGCAAAAAAATCGTTTTTTTCAATTTTTGAAATTAAACAAATTGATGCAAAGCTTAATATTAAAGATTTTCAACTGAATTTTAAAGCGGATTTATTAATTTATGTCAGAAAAATATTTGAGCCCATTTCTGTTCATATAATGTGTTGTTAGACTAGCTGTAAAGTTGAAAAACTCTGCTGTGCCAATACTTTTTGCTGACTCTGTACTCATAGCTAAGTATATATGATTGTATGTTTGTATATATAAAAATATGTGTAAATAGAAACGAATATGGAATAAATTTTTATTAATTAATAATGCAAAAATAGTATAACACATGCAAATAAAAAGTCTAAGATGAAAAATAGAGTATGGTACAGTGAGAATGAAAAGTATTTCCACCGTTGGGGAGAAATTAAAAAACTTACATAAATATAAGCTTATTCGGAATGATATTACGATAGTAGATTAGGTATGGGATAAATTTAATTACAATAATTGGATTGGCACCCCCCTAGAAAAGGCATTGCGTACGCTCGTGGTACTGGCCATGTGGCAGCTCGCATAAAATACAATATACGACCGTATATATATATATATATATATATATATATATATATGGATGCGTGTGTGTGTATATAGTGTTGTATATGTACAATATTGGTTCTGTTCAGGTTGCTGTTGTTGTAATGAGTATTATTATTGTTGTTGTTGTTGTTGTTGTTGGTCACGCATGGTGTTGGCTGTCGCTTGCTGTTTTTATTGCCAGCGCTTCCTGCCTCTCGCTTGTTTCATAATTAATATCCTTTCACACATTATTATTACGGAAATGAGTGCAGAATTCGTATATATGTATGTAAATACACATACATACCTCTATACGCCTATATACATACGTGCATAAGTACATACCCTGTATCAAAGAAGAATGTCTTTAACTGAAAAACTATTCATTCTTCCGTTATCAAATTTGGTATGTGGCTGCACGACTCTCTCAATCCTCCGCATATTTAAATGAATATGCTTAATATACGAGCTAGTTACAGGGTATCTGCTGAGCGGACGCACGCATTTCCCCATCGCTTCTTCCTTCGAAAGCTTGTTAAGCATTTTATGCGTTTCGTTTTTTCATAAATTTTGGACGGACACGGTCCGGTCGCAGGGCCCAACTACGGGCTGCGGACTACGGACAAAGGACAGCGGACAGCGGACAGCGGACAACGGACTATGGGCTTGTAATTAAAAGCTCATGAAAAGTGATTAAAAAGTGAACTGCGGCTGGGTGCCCATCGCCCATCGCCCATTCGCCACACACATGTGCCACACACTCGTATGTACACATACATGTACACACATATTTATTAAATTGTTTTTTTTTTTTTGTTTTTGTTTTTTCATATATTTCCTGCCATAAAAATGTCAAAAACATTTGGGTGGGAAATACTGGACGGCCAGCTGCTAACAGCACGTGGAAATGCCATGGAAATTAAAGCTTTGACTATCGAAGATGAACAGCAATTAAAGCTCAACTGACAAGATTAAAGCTATAAAAATATATATACATATATATTATATATATATGATATATTTTTTTATTTTATATTAATTAAACGTTTAAGCTTTTTGTATATATATAAATTTTTTTATATATATTTTTTTTTTTGTTATAAATATATATTTATATTTATACAAAAAGCTTAAACTTTTAATTAATAGTGCTCAATTAATTTGATATATATATATATCTGAATTATCTTAATGAATTAGGCTGAGTTTATCATTAATATATATAAATTAAATTAATTTTTGTTAATTTGGCTGTAAACAAATGAGCTTTAATTTTGGCCTTATTAAAAACATAACATTACAAAATAATTATTACGATATTTTAAAAAATATTTATAATTTATAATCATAAAATATAAAATATGCATATGCCTTATAGCAGAAACTTTTAATTTTGTAATCAAATCCATCAATGTATGGAGACATCTCTAACGCCATAATCAGTTTTAGCCGGCGTCGCCTGGGGAACCGGGGAAATATTGTATGCTTAATACTGTAAAAAAGAAGTCTTACACTCTGAGGGTTTAACCTATTTAGATTTTAAAGTAGAAATATAAACAAAAAGGAGCTCAATCTGATAAAAAAAAGAAGTTTCATAAAACGGTTTTCCCCTTCCGCCCTCACTCGTTTTAAATTACTTAATAATACTCTTTTTTTTTAATAAAATTGCGGTTGCTTTAAGCGTAACAGTAAGCACATTAAGAAACCGCAAAGAGAGAAAGGGATATTAAGTAGGAAACCTAAAATCTATCTCTCGTGTAGATCGAATTCCTTGATTATTTTATCTTTATTATATGCAGAAATACTCTGTAATTTTTGTAATCTACTCGTATATGGACCTGTCACCAGAGACCGGGAACATAAACGTAACCGTAACCGTAACCGTAACCGCAACCGCAACACATCCTAGCCTGACCCAGCAATTATAGAATTTTAACCCTATGTGACTCATAGAACTGTTCTGGGAGAGGTTTACGAACGCCTATTTAAGGATTAGCAGTTAAGAATGTATTTAAATATGCGAGTATTTAAAGTGCCTCAGTGCCTCTTACACGCATGTTTGTGTCGCCCGTCAAGGATGACGCATGACTTAATGCTGATAGGCAGCAGCATTGGGTTAGGGTATAAAGTGTAGGGTATACGCAGTAAGGAAGGAAAGGGAGCTTTCCCCTGCCCCGGCCAGCTTTTGGTGACTGTGACAGGAACTATCGCGCATGCATGAGTGGCATTTTCGCCGTCATTTCCATGCCAAGTTTTTCCCGGCTTCGCGTGTTGCGTGCAATTTGCGTGTAATTTCTCTCTCTATGGCGAGGGGGGCGTGGCAGTGCGAGGCGGCTGCAACTGTACAGCGCTGAGCCTGTGCGTCCTGTGTGTCATCACAGCACATAAATCATAAGCAACAAACGCAAACGCAAACGCAAACTGCGTCGCAAAAAAGGAGCATAAAAAGGGAAATGCGTAATTTATGCTGCGCAGGAAAAAAACGTCCTGGTGGTTGCTGCTACTTACTGTAACTGTACTGTACTCGTGCTGTACCGTTACTCCTTAACCGCTAAAGCTTGCAGTTTTTCCAGCCAAAAAAAAAAAGAAGAAAACAAGTCAGAATATTCACGTTCACGACTAGCAAATACTCTATACTTAGTTGTAATCGCACTCTGAGATGCATTCAATGCTGATTTTCTATGTTTATTAATCGATTATAGTAAAAGCTGTAGCATTGATAATCAGAATCTAAGTAAAGGGTATTCCAAATTTTAAGGTATTATTATATAAACTTGATCTGTTAATGACATATTTAGTCTATATGGCACCCACAAGTTGAATTTTGAGCATCGAGTCCTTACAGAGTCCTTACAAAGATCAACGAGTTCAGTACAGACAGACGGCTTAACTGTTGATCCTGAGCTAGAGAATATTCATTTTCAGGGATCGGACACGCTCCCTTTTCACTGTTACATGTGTTATGCACAAGGCTACTATGCTCTTCTATGGGAGAGAGTATAAAAAAAGGAAAATTGAAAAGACACCACTCTGCTGAGACGCAGTTCGGGAAAACTGCGTTTGTCTTCCTGCTTTCTGCCACATCAACGTGTTGCAACCCCCTGTGGCAAGTTGAGAAATCCTCCTTTCTTTTGCAACCCCCAAAGATGTTGCGTCCTTGGGTCATATAATAATAAGACTACCGTTTCGATTTTATCGGCTATGCCAAAACATCGGTTTGTTTTTCCCTTGTAATTCAATCAAGCGGTCGCTCTGTGGGTACAGTTACAGGGTGTTTATCGATAGAAAACATAAGCTAAAGCGTATTTCTTATAAGGACGAAAGTATTAAGCATTGGCTTTCATATATGTTTGCTGATATATATCCTTTTTTAATTATTCACAAAGAATTTCAAAATCAAGTTGTAAGTTCAATCTTAGATGGGGTGGTCTAGGGTCTAGGGTCTAATAATTTCTCTTTCAAAATGGAAATCTTAATATCATTCTTCAACTATTTGTATTAATAGAGCCAACTCAATTCATTAATATCCACAGTTTTTAGAGTATTAGCTTTTAAAAGATTTTTAAGAAACAAATTAGGGTAATAATCTCAACTGAATCTCTCAAGTTTCTTTTCCAGTTTCTAGTTTTGGATGGAATATAGGAATACAACAATTGATTAATATTCAATTTCAATTTGAATATATTAGCTGAAACTTTGATATTTGAATGATAATTTATCACTAACTGAAAATAAGAGAACTACTGAGGATCATTTATGTTGTTAAGTTACTGAACAACGTATTAAAATCATTAACAATGTTAGTTAGATCGAAGCTCTCTATAATTTCCAGTCGAAAGCAGCTAGAGGATTGTCAATAAATTGTGCATTCAACTTGACGTACCACGAGCACAGATCCAGTTCCATTTTCATTTAGATTTTTAGCTCCACTTGGAGCTCCAGTTGCCAGTTGCCGGGCAGGGCAGGGCAGGACAGGACAGGGCGAGACAGGGCGAGGCAGGGCAGTTGGTAAATCTAAACCAAGTTGTGCTCGGTTCGGTTCGGTTCGGTTCAGTTCAGTTCACAGTTAGCTGACACACACAAAAGTGACAGGTCGGTCAGTGGAAAATATGAATAGCACTTGAACATGTTAACCCCGAAAGGCGTTTATAAAACTGTCCAAAGCTATTAATATCAAAATTCCGCACACAGAAAGAAAGGAAGAGCTGGGGAAGGGAGTTGGTAAAGGAGAGCCCGGAGGCAACAACTGCGCAGTTGTTTAGCTCTGACAGGACAAGCAAACCCCCTTATGAAATGCTGGGGCCAGGTCAGCCTACACTGAAAAATTATATTGGTAGGTATTTTTAACGAAGATCCACTTCAGCATCATGTTTCGAGTATAAATTTACCAAGGTATCGAATACTTTACTTAGAGTTCTCGACATTTTTACGAACTTCCGTACATCAACGAGAGATGGAAAAAATGTATATTTGGCAGTGGATGCGAAAAAAAAAATGTTTTTTTTTGTTATATTAATATTATAATATTAAGCAGTGATGTAATAATATATATTTTGTTTTTTTATTGTGTATAAATCGCAGCGAATAACCAAAGCAACGAGTGGCGAGTGGCGAGTGGCGAGTGGCGAGTGTCGAGCGACGAGCGACGAGTGGCATGTTTGGCGTCCATGAGGCGAAAATGAAAAGCGCATGGCAACAGAACAGGAAAGGGCAGCTGACCAATGGACGGAGGATTATCAACAGGCAAACACACACTCGCACACCCAGTAGAACTTGATTGCTGCAGAAATGTATTGCCAAAAGCGTGCCTTTTCACTTAATATGAACACATTGTTAAATTAAAAGAGTACAGATTATTATTAACTATTTTTTTATTATATATTATATATATTATTCATTTTTACATGCCAAAGGTCATTCTATCAGCACAAAAATATAACATATTAATTTTGTTCATCCAAATTTTATCATACAGCAAATATAATATAAAACAAGTACACTTGATAGCATCTAAACTATAAGGTTTATATAAAAGTTTAATAAAAAAACATTTGGCAAAGTGAGTTTTTTCTCGGGTTGAAAGTTCTACTGGGTAAGCGAACACACTCGCGTACACACAAATATATTCACTTGGTCAACATAAAGCGACGCTCGAGGGTGGCCCCGGCTTTTGTTGGTTGCAAGTTAAATGCTATACGAGAGAGCATCTACGCGCCATGTGTCCTTTGTTATTTATGATTAAAAGCGCAAGGACTCGTCAGTACACACTCACATACACAGGGAGAAATATTTACATATGTATATGTTTGGGTTTTTGTATGCTAAATATAACACTGCATGTGTCCATACACGTCCATCACTTAATCACGCCACCACACTCACAACTTGGTTTTTTTTTTTTATTTTTTAACTCGTAAGCCCCTATTCCACTTTCTGTACCATGTACCCTACAATTTTAGCATATCAGTCTTATAATATACGAACACAAAAAGGACCTTAATTCTGTAGATTCATTTTCATCATGAATATAAAGTAATTTGTAAATTGTGTCAATTCTCAATATATTCTGCGAAACTCAATCTTCTAAAGAGATATTGAAAGATGATGATAATAATTCTTTAGTAAGAATAAATTGTAAATTAATTGTAAATAAATTGAAAACATTTCTTTTAGCATTTTTTTTAATACAACTTTTTTAAATATTCTAAGACGATTAACGATTATATTTTTTTATGTACTAATCCATAAAAGCTCCAAAAATTCTTATTTTTCTTTTAATTTTAATTTTTGCTTAAATAATTAAAACAGTTGAACTTAAATTTTAGCTAAAGGTAATTCTGGTATTATTCATAATTTTTATTTGTAGCTCATGTTATTGTGCCTGCTGGCCGAATCCATTCGCTTGGACTTCCAATGAGGAGAAAAAAATGGAAAACAACAAAAAAAAAATTGCGTGCGAGGATTTTGCAATGTTCATACGCTTGGTTAAGCCGCTGCACGCATATCCTTGCGCACATCCTGGCGTGAGTGAGTTTGGTTTTTATTTAATTTCAGCTACATGAATGTCCATGTCCCTGTTCCCCCTCTCCCCGTTCCTGTGTGAGTGTGTGTGTGTGTGTCCAGTGGCGTATCCTTTTGCCCGCTTGCTGAAATATGCAAATAAGTTAATTTTTATACTCGTATATTCTCCTTTTTTTCAGGCTCTTCCGTCTCTCTTGCTCTCTGAAAATGATTCAGCTTTGGGTTCATATCCTTAGAATTTATGATGCAATCTGCCAGAGCATTGAGAGAGCAGGTATCCTGGTCCTGTTGGGTATGCTTGGTTTCAAGTTTTCGCATTATTATGATCTCTATTTTATGCGGTGTGTGTGTTCTGTGTCCTTTGTCCTGCCTGTTGCCAGGCAGCAGCAGCCCTCGGCACGTCCTGCTGCATGTCCTGCTGCATGTCCTTCTGCCATTTAAGGGTGGTTGCTGCCGCCGGCGGTTATTTAGGTTTTGGACAAAGCATTTTATTTGAGCTTTTTATTCGCTTCAATTCGACTCCTTTTTCACGAAATGTTTTTTATTTTCATTTTTTTTTTTACCGAGTCTTTTGTTAGCGAAATGTGTGTCAGTGCGTCAGTCGGTTGCCTGGCACTTGGTTCAACTATTTCCGGTTTTAATATGCGCACTGCCTTCTTCCCTTATTCTTTGTCCTTGATCCTTGCCGACTCTAGACCGTCGACTGCCTGCTGTCCTTAGGTACAGTTCGCACATGTTCCTATCTTTAACTTCTACTTCTACTTCTACTTCTACTTCCACTTCCACTTCCACTTCCATTTCGAGTTTGAGTTTGAGTTCGAGTTTCAGTTCCTGCAGCAGGATTCCCTGCATATTATTAACTTTTCTTATGCCTTTTGGACTTTTCGACGCCTTAGTTCTCAGCATGGACTCTGCGTCTGATTTATGAACCTCTCTTGGTTGTTTTCCCCGAACTGATCAAATTGACAGCTGGGGAATGACTCATTATTCTGGGCCAATCTTTTTTCCCCCACAGAAGCTGAAATAATCCTTGTATTTATCAATAAAGCTCGCAATATACTTTCATTTTTAAATAGTTTAAAAACTTTATTCCTTATAAAGATAAGCAGCTCATTTAATTCTCCGAATTAATAATTTAATTGATATTAGGGAGCTTTCCCCATCTTTGGCTTATTAACAGAAAGCTGTATTCGAGCTCCACTTAAAAATTTAAATCAATATGACTGGGATCGTCTGAAATATAGTTCAAATCTTAAATTAAGTGTTGACCCAAAAAGTATGTTAAATGTCTTGTGCGGAATTCAATCTACTGGGGAACTCAGAAGAGATTTGAATTTATTTGATTTAAAAAAAATACATTTAATTAAAATAAATAATGCACTGATAAGTGAACTATATTTTTTCGTATATCTTTTAAAATATTCACCTAGACATAGATGTAATACTGAATTCTACTGTTCCACAAATTCGATCAGTTTGTCCCAATTTTTTTTATAGATTTTTTATTGCAGATCATTTAAGCTTTCGTCATGGCAAATCATGCGCTGCAAATCGTAGATCGAATCGGAATCAGAATCAGAACCAATCGTCCACATAGAAAAGATCACTTAATCGGCCTGACCCCAGTCAAAAGCCAGAGATTGTACTTGTAAATGGAACAAAGACTCGAAGTGGACCTGAAACAACTCCAGCGATCGAACCAGCAATCGGTCGATTTGATGCACGACAGATTGCGATGAAAGGAAATCATTGAGCCGAACACTGGAGCTATGGCTATGTGCCATCAATTAAAGTAATTTAAAGGAATCAAGCGATACTCGTAGAAGAGAGGAGAATTGAGAACGTTGAGGAGCGTTCGTAACTAGATCCATAAGCTCGAAAATCAATCGACCAGAAAGACAAGATAAAGTAAGAAAGACAAGAGTTTCAAATGAAAAAGAAAAATACAAAAATAAAAAAAAAAAATGTGAATAAATAAGAAGAAGAAAAGAAACGAAGAAGAAACAGTAGCCACAAAATCGATTGAAGACAAAGACGAAAATATCGGAAAATAACAGACAACGCACAAGTCATCATTAAAAGCAAACAGTAGCCAGTAAAACTGAAGGTGCTTGAAAAAAATAAAAGAAGTGCTTGATAGGGAGAGGACGGAGCGACGGACAGACGGGCAGACGGACAGACGGACAGACGGACTGTCGAATGGACAGAGGTTTTGAAGAGTGAGAGATGGTGGATGGGGAAAGGGTAGGGGGAGGGGGGGAGAAAGGAATGGGGAAATGACAGACAGCAAAACACGATTAGAATGGAGAGTGGATAAGCGTGTCTGCCGGCTATAAAAGTGTAATATCTGTAACTCATTAATGACAGCAATTTAAGACACAAAGAGGGGAACCAGAGGATTTAAAAAAAAAAGAAAAAAAAAAACCTAAACCAAATCTGTTGGAGAAAACAACAAGAAATTCAAATAGGCTTCAGCTACATACGTCATAATCATCGTGATGATAATGATAATGATGATGACTACGACTGGTTCCAATCAACTGCCACTTAACTAAATGACTGTGCGCCTTAGCCACAGCCAGAGCCAGAGCCAGAGCCAGACAGAGGCAGAGTGAGGGGCGGAACAAGAGAGGGGGATACAGACTCAGACTCAAGCCCCAAGACCCCAAAGATAGTGTACATATATATCTACATATGTATATAGTATGTGTGTATGGTGATTTTATCACGAGTGACTGATGAATATGCCATTAAAGATATACGACTACCACGTACCACACGATATACTATATACACAGAAAAAAATATTCAATTTTTAAGCTGAGCATAGCAAAAATATTGAATAATATTTAAATCTAATTCATAATTCATACGGGTTTGGCTTAACAATGAATTTCATAGGAAAATGTTAGGTTACGTTACTTTCTGGCATGAATTCCACCAAACATTATAAAGCCTACTTTTTGGGGCAAAGGCGATGAAGAAGTCTTAGTTATTTTACTATAGTAGAAGACATCATTTGATATATATTCATTAATTCTAATATTGATTTTTTGGTGGAATTCATTCGAAAATAAAACAGATCTGACGCATTAAAAAAAGGAGTAGAAAAACCAATTCTCATTAAGAAATTGTTTACTCGACTATAGAAAAATGTCCTAGCTAATTTATATATTCTTATATATATATATTATAGTTGAAACAGTCTTTTCCAGTGTACCCACAGACAAACACACACACACACACACACACACACACACACACACACACACACAAACACACACACACACACACACACACACACACACACACTCACAGTACGGGGGTAAAGAGTTAGTTGGACGAATGGACTGACTAAACGGAATATAAAGCAGACACAGAGGTAGACAAATGACCAACTGACAATAATGAAACTGATTTGTTGTTGTTTTTGTTATTTCACTGTTTGCGCTATAATTTAAGTAGCAATGAGGTCCATTGATTCGCTGCAAAGGTTGGTAAAAAGCATCAAGGTAATTATCCTGCATTAAATAGCTTGAATTTTATTCGATATTTTCAAAAATTTAATTATTATTGCAAAATTCAGAAATCACCCTAATTAACACAACATATAGTACAATCATCTTAGATAGTTTCTTCTTCAATATTAATTTAATTCGCGAAATGCAATATTTTAGTATATTTGAATGCGAAAGCAATAAATAGAGTCGAATTATACCATAACTAAAAGTTGTCTAGGCACTCTTTTGACTGCTGATAAGCTCTTGCAAGTGATGTGTAGAGTACATTTAAATAATCGAATGTATTCATACTCGTAAATCACTCGGAAAGTGAACTTAATAGCGAAGCAACCACAGAAACAACAACAATCAAATAAGCTAGCCTCACCCTTTTCTTGGTCAATTTATGATTGCCACACTAATCACAGTTGGTTTCAACGGGTTCGACAGCCCGTCGCCATCGTCGCCATCGTCGCCATGTCTGTTTCTCAGTTTCTCAATTTCTCAGTTCCTCAATTTCTCAATTTGTCAATTATGAAGTACCAGACCTTTGCCAAGGTTTTATGTAAGCCACAGATACATGACAGTTACATACGAAGTTTTAGTATTTTTCTCCTATTTTTTCCATTTTTGTTGTTTTTTTTTGGAAACTTTGGAGTGGGAGAAGTAAGCAGTATTTCATTTTTTGTTTGACTACTGTGTCTGTGTCTGGTCTTTTGTCTATTAGTTGAGTTCCATACAAGTTCGAGTATTTTTTGTATTTTATTTGAGTTTTGAGTTTTTAACTCGCAAGTTTAGACTGCTTTTTAATGGTCTTCTTCTCCAGGCCAGCACCAGCACCAGCACCAGCCTTAGCCAGCTGCTGCCGCCTCTGAGAGTGTGCCATTAATTGTTTTGGCTCGAGTTGAATTTTGTGCACCAACTTTCGAAAATTTTGGTTAGTTTTTTGTTTGATAAATGTTGTGCTTTGAAATATTAATTACACTTTGCTTTGGGGCCATGTCGGAAATTTATTGACGACAAACACAAGACACTTTCAACAACTGGAGCAGAGGCGGCGAGGCACAGGGGTTACCCTCCCCTCCCCATCCTTCCCCTCCCTCTCACTCTCTCTCACACCCTTCTCTCACGAGATTTATTTCATTGTTTTTGTTTCCGTGAAGATAGATTCTGCTAAGTATTTGCTTTAACTGAATAACAAATTGAGCTATAAATGCAAAAATAAACCAAACGTAGAGATTTCGTTTTTTAGTCGGAAACCTGAGGAAAAGTTTCAAAGAGAACTGAAACTGGTAAATTAATTTAATTTAATTTAAGATGTTTCGTAACTTCTCTCATTTTAATAGAATTTTATTTGAAAATATTTCTAAATTTCTTTGATTAACAGAAAACTTAACAATAGGCACATAAAACTTACAAGTTTTAATATTATTTCTGCTTGATTTTCAATCTTTTTTGAAGTCTTTACAATTATTTATTCATTAGCTAATTGTTCCTATGGTAGCCATATAATATGGCAGTGGTTCCAATTTGAAAATATTAAGTATACGTCTATGAAACAAACTCTTCTTCTAACTTGTAAGTTTCGTAAAGATAGATTTGGATAGAAAATATTACCTTAATTTTTTCTATAGAAGATTTGTGACATAGTAATTCGATCTCGATCAATTTTAATCTGCATTTGTCCAAAAGTTGTTGCATTGAAACCTTTAAGATAATAGTCATAATATATCTTGTCCTAAAACATATTCCAATTTTACAAGTTAAATGTAAGAAAATTATAGAGATCTGACTGCTATATCATATAGCTGCTATTGGAGCTAATCGAGTCTAATAGGTATTCCAGTCGGTAAGGGTATGCAATCGTTGGTGCGCCAAAGATAGCCTTTCCTTACTAGTCGTAGCTCTTCTTTGACTTGTTTTCTGTAGATTGCCTAATCTGAATTTGATCAAAAGTTAGCCTTTGGACCCGACTAATTAACTGGACTAGTTGGCTAATAAAAATTTCATTCGTTTCGGGTGCATAGAAAATGTTTATTAATGCTAATGAAATGGTCTATGAGTAAAGAGTAAGCCGTATCAATAGCTGAACTAACTAAGGCGAACTCTCTGGGGTTTCCAGAGCATTCAGAGCATTCACTGCATTCTGAACTCACATATCATTCATTCCGCTTTGGCAATCAAAAGTTTCGTAAGGACCTCAGCATGATGAAAACGCTCCATTGGGAGCTGTTGATGATGTCCTCTCGCAATATCCGTTCTACTGCTGCCATGGCAATGGTCAATTACAGAGTTCTGTCCAAAGGACACTACAAAAACACAGAAATACAGAAGCCCCCTCACATTGACTATGCAACGAAGTGTAAATGAGCAAAATATTACGCAAAATTGCGAAAATATGCCTGGGGCCCGAAGCAAATGAAATGATCTCTGGGTTCGTCTCTTCATAGTTGACATGGCTCGCCATGGGTTGAGTTTAGTTGGGATGGGTTGGGTTGGGTTGGGTTGGGTGTATTGGTTGGGGGCGTAGAGGGGCGTTTGCTCTCTGAAATATGATGCGATTCAATATGTATTTGCCTCTGTCAGTGGAATAATCGAATGCAAAATAACTTTTTCAATTTGGACGCCCTGCCGCGCGGCTCTTGCCTGCCCACCCTTCCCTCCATTGTTGCTGTAGTTGTTGTTTGTGCTCACGTTTGCCACATTTTCCACATTTTCCACGTTTTCCATGTTTAATTATAAGCCTGATGCCGCTGTTGCCACAACCACAACAACAGCCAAAGCTGCCTCAAGGGAAATTTGCACAAGGGCCTTGCGGCACAGTGGTAAATTTACAAAAAATATTTTAAATATTTTAATATCTGACTAAAATTAATTAAATGTTAAAAAATACAAACAGTTCCAAATAATAATCAAATTATTAAAAACAAAAATAATTAAATAAATCATATACAAAGTTTTATTTTCTAAGAACCAAATTTAAAACAAAAATAAAAGTTTTAAATTTAAATAATATAATATAATATACAAAATAACAAATTTATATGATTATGAGAATCAAAAAATAAAAATAAAAAAATGTCATGAAATTTTAAATAAACAGCTTCTTTTATTTAAAATAAATTAAGAATCAGTATAAAAGATAAATCTAACTTAAATAAAAATATATTGATATGTTACATGTATGAAAAAAAGTATTTAGTCCTATATTTATATGGGCCGAATTAATCTTATTGAATACAGACTTTATAATGTAATACTAAAAAATACATCATTTAATTTATAATTGTTTTTTTTTTAGAACTATTTCGAGTGAATATCACAGCAGATGTGCCCACTGTGCAGTGACAGTATCTGCACTTGTGCTTGTATATCCTTTGTAGCTGATTTGAGGCGGTAACAGGAGCAGCAGTTCTGATGACTGCCAAGTGTTTTGCCCAAATTGAATATTGATTATGAAAATAATAAGCAAAAATTGCGTAACTTTCTGCTTGACAGCAGCAGCAGGCTTCACAGCAACAACAACAACAACAACAACACCAACAGCAGCGAGAAGACGATGTAGAACAACAGCAAAAGCAACAACAACAACAACAATAGGGAGAGGACATTCGCGTGCAAGGCTCAAGTGTCCATTGATTGACTGCCATTAGGGCGTATACGTAATAAGCAGGCTGTAAGGCAGCAGGCTAATCAAAGAGTGCTAATTTTCCCAAAGGACTCTCACTTCGTCCTCATATTTCAGCCCAAAAATTCAGTCAAAGTCTATGATGAAAATCGAGTTTTCCTGCGCATGTTTTCCACATTTGCCTCCTCTCAAGTGACAGCTGCTGCTGCTGGTGCTCACCGGCTCCCGCCTCCGAATTCCGCCCAAACTTGTTTATTAATAAATTAAGCAATTAAATATCCTTGAACGCATTGTTTATTCTGATGAAAATCTAATAAATTCGCACGTGAAACGAACGTTGCCCGTTGCCAGTTTCCAGTTGCCAGTTGTCCCAGATGCGAGTTGCCACTTCGTGTGGCAAGTCACGTGCATAATGCATAATTCTCATGCCGCCAAACAGAATTTCAGATGCTTAGCATTTATGTTAAAGCAGAGCCAACAGCTGCTAGCACTTGCCACAGATAATTAGCAGAGCCTGGAGCTGAACTTCAGACAGAATTTCGTAGAATTTTCACATATTGAAAATTTTAAAACATTTCCCTTTAACATTTGCTTAATAGGTGAACATAAATATTAAGCTTCGAGTATTTCAGATTCAGCCAGAATTTGGCTATTTATTTACAAAGGAGAGCTTCAATTGTTTCTCTTTTCCTTAGAAATAATACTAATAATATTTTCACAAAGTTTCTGCTTTATTTATTTATAAAAATACTAACAAAATATTAAGAGAAATTCAGTTGCACACACTCAGCTTTAAAATTTCATAGAACTTATATATATTTTATTAAGTAATCATAACAAAATATTAGCAAAAAAGGCCATAGAATTTCTATACATATTTTAAAATTTTTATTTTGCTCCAAATCATTGACTTTAAAATATTTTGAATTCAATATAAGGTTACAATCTCATCTCAGAATTAAAAATATTTCTGTTATATCTGGGCATACCTCGAAAAGGACGTACACTTTTATACCCTTGCAGAGGGTATTATAACTTTCCCACGAAATGTGATGAAGGTATATTGGTATGTCCATATATTATTGTCCATCTGTCTGTCTTACCTTTTTCGTTTTTTTTTTGGTATGGAGCTCTTTCTGCAGTCTGTCATAGGAGCCAGTTAAGTGGGAAACTTTATTGTTCGTTCAGTTATCAGGATCGGACTATCAGTCATATAGCTGCCATAGGAAGGATCGAATAGTCAAGTGCTTGTTGCGAGTGTACTATGAAAGGGTATGGAATCTTCGGCATGACGAAGATAGCCTTTCCTTGCAAGTTCTTTTTACATAAAAAGCAAATAGGTTTAAATGTATTCGTATAATTTATGACACATGCACAGTAAAAGAGATTTCGATTGAAATGGCCGCTCAGCATTGGGCTTAATGTGGTAATTAGCGGTAATTAAATTAATTTCCAAAGATCTTAAACTTTGACTGAATAAAGAGATTCAATCGCAGAAGCGAATACACTGAGCAAAAATCATAATTAAAAGGGGAAGGAATGAATAGGTCGTTTAGCCTGGCTTCTCTTTCAAGTCCAATTTTAATTCTAAGATTTTTCTCAGTGTTGAGCGAATGAGTAGCAATAAATTTGTGTGTTTACAGGCCATGTATCGCTAATAAGCTTATGTCAGCGTTAAAAGTGACTCATCTGGCCGAAATGGAGCTATTTATCAGTTAATAGGCAATTCGCATAAGAATAATTGCATCCTTGCCAGTCCTTTTCGAGGACTAACCCGCAGCTAAATACGAGTATCTACCATACATATATAGAGCGGAAATGAGTGGAGTTTCGACTTTCTTTTGGGTTTTTTTTTTTAAATTTTTTTTTTAAATATATTTTACAGCATTTAAATTGCTTGAGGCTAATTTCCAAATTGCTGACAGGGCGTCGAGTGTCCTCGTAAAACTCTTGTGCAATTATTGGAAAAGGAAAAAAAATTGAATAAGAGAAGAGGGGGAAAAAAACAAAGAGGAATAATAAAATAAATTGCAGAAACTCAATAAAAGTTTCAAGTAATTTCTGCCTATTTTAAATATAAGAAACAGAAAGCGGAATACGGGAAACTGGAAACGGAAAAGGAGAATTCTTCACACGCATGCCGAGGTCTCAATTACAAAGGGGAACCTTCGATTGGGAACTGAAGACAGAAAACTGAATACTAAAAACTGAATACTGGAAATCAAGGGAGGAGGAGTCTTCTCGGGGTCTTTTAAATGAGCACGCCGCAGGGGAACAATTAAAAAACGTAACGTGATCAAAATTTGGAATTTCTTTTGAAGGTCCTTGAAAGTCGTTTTCGCTATGAAATTAGACAAAGTGTGCTGCTGGGCTGGGCAGGCTGCTAGAGAGAAAGAGAGAGAGAGAGAGAGAAATGGAGAAAGAGAAAGAGAAACTGGGCCCCGACTCGGATAAAAAGACGCTCGCAAAAGTCATAAAATGTGAAAAACTGCGCCCAAGTTCGTAAAATTTTAATGAGTTTCTCTGCGTTTGGTTGCTCTTCGGCTTTTTAATGCTCAATTGACGCCAAAAAGAAAAAAAATGTTAATGTAAATTTATATAAGAATTAAAATGTTGAGCAACAAAGCAACAAAATAAATGCGTTTATAAATTAAAGGAATTTAGATTTTCTTTCTTCTCTACGAGTATGAAATTATTCATGCATGAGATTTTTATGAATTTCCCAAGCCTCGCGCCGAATTCTGCACTAAACTGAAATGATTTATGCAAAAATACTGCTAAATGCCATACTGAATATATATTTCAGTTCTAAAACTAATCAAGTAAGTAATATTATTTGTCTTATTATTATTTATATTCAATCCACATTATTCGAGAAAGCCATAAACTCTGAAATTTATTATACTCGTATTGTCAGTCAGGTATTGTCAGTGGAAATTTAAAACTGATATACTTTATATACATCCGGCGTCGCCCGGACGAAAATCTGCTGATTGATATGTTAGATTTTTCCGCTCGCGGATGTTAAAGAGCCATTAGCCATTTGGAGATTTTCAACTAGTTGTGGCCCTTTATTAAAATAACTTTAATTTAAAAAGCATGAAATCGTCACAAGATGAAGTGAAGAGTTTAATAATTAAAATAATAAAAATAATATATGGACAGCTCCGAAAATAAGGTTTATTTAAAGTTTTATGCCCATTTTTCGACCTTAAATGTATACCTTTTATACATATAAGTGTAAAGATTAAATATAAAATAAATTTTTTAGTATTATTAAATTGTAGATTTAATGATTTCGACAGACTTTTGTTAATATCTAAATATTTATTGAGACCATCGTTAAGAATTACCAAATTTAAAAAAAAAAATGGTCAATTTTAAAAATAACAAACCGAATTTTAAAGAATAATGAATCCCTCAGCTTTCTAGCTCCCACAGTGGCTGTGTGATAAGTATTGCTGCTCGTATAAAGGTGATTCAGGAAACTGCTAAACGGTACCTGGCACCCAGGTTCTGCTGCCATATTTAGGAGGGGGGAGAGGGGTTTCAGCAGATGGAGAGAGAAGCCCTCATCAAATGTCAAGTGCATAATTACCCACTAAAAAGTGTTTCGTGCGTCCATCTCTTAGCCGACAAAGACCCAAAAAGAGTCAAGCAACAACAACAAATAGTAAGGGTGAGGGTAAGAGTAAGGGTAAGGGTAAGGGTAAAGGTCGAACCCTTGTGTCGATGGGGAGGCTTGGACTTGGTCCTAAATACAATGGGACCCTCTCAGACCCTTTTGGGTAAGGAGAGGGAAAAGGGAAAGGACAGAGAAAGCGGCAATGGACAGGCAAATAGAGCAAATGAGCAGCGACCAACGGCTAAAAGACAAAAGGTTAATTACAACAACGACAACAACAACAATACCAAACAGAAACAACAATCATAAAATGATCAAATTAATAAAGAGCTGCAGACAATCAAAAACGTTACACAAAAAAAAAAAAAAAGACGAAGCAACACACAGCAAGTGAGGGCGAGAGGAAGAGGTAGTGCCCCATACACTGAAAAAAATAAATTGGCCTCTCAGGAGCACAGATTTCAATGACGTTGGACACAGTTGGACGTTTATCTGAACTAACATATAATATAACATTGATTAATATAATATAATATATATTGAATATCTGCTGGAATCAGCCAAATCGCTTTACTATTTTTTATAGTACATTTTATATAGCATATTATTTTTTTGTAATCCCGAAGTCCTTAATTATAAGCCGCCCAATTTAAAATGTATTTCCAAAAGTTTCAAGTTGAAATTGCCTACTCTTTTCTATAAGTGTAAAGACCAAGGTGGCTAGGTAGCTGGAAAAATTGTTTGGGAAAATCGCATAGGAAAAATTACAACACAAATGGAAACAAATGTGCGCAGTGTGTGAACGGGAAGGGAGGGGTCAGGGGATGACTGCATGGAAATGGAAACAAACATAAATTTAATTTATTTGCGTGTAATAAACCACAAAACAAAACTCGTGAGTCTCGGAACCGCCCCCTATCCCAGCTTCAATTTTGGCCAGCTGCGGTAACCCCCTTCCCTTCGCCTTGCCTGGAAAATGGAAATAATAACAAGAAATACAACAACAACTTTTGATTGTGAAAATTAAAAAGATGATTTCTCACACGCGCTGCGACGCGTCGCGTCGCGTCGCATCGCATCGCATCACCTCGCATCGCATTCTCATCATTATCATCATTATCAGCATCAACATTTGTATCATTATCTTCAGTTCAGTTCGGTTCAAAGCAAGAAACCCTACGAACATTTCAGATGGAAATGGGTTTTAATATGCCGATGATGATGATGATGATGATGACGATGACGATGGGTTGGCAACCGGCAATTGACGGATGATGCTGACGTGGCACAGTGGCCAATTCACCCATTATCCTGGGCAAAGCCCAAATGTATTACTGCTTTGGATCAGTAGCCGAGTCGATCTTGCCATGTCTGTCCCTCTGTCCGTTCATTTCAGAGATTTATAGTAATCTGTCGAATTGCTACTGAAGTACAATTTATTTATTTATTTAATTATTTTGAATAGTCTGTAATATTTACAGTGTTCAGCGGCACCTTCCTGTCCAGATCTTTTGAATTAAGATTATTTTGAAATAGATTAAAAACATAAAAACAAGCTTGATTTGCCTGGAAGTAAAATAAAACAAATAATTCGATTACAAAACTCTCGTAGGGTTATACAAATTATGACCATCAAATATCATCTTAAAATAGTGGAATAAATCCTACACAATGAAACATCAATCAGCACATTTGCCGACTGTTGCTGGGCGCAAAATCCAATTATAAATAAAGCCAAAAGTCTACGCGTTCAGGAGAGGAGGCGAGGGGCGGGTTACCGCCCATTTAGATATGTATTTTTTTCAGTCATTGCCCCATGGTAACCGTAGCTGGTGGCGCGTTGTTTGTGCAGCCGCCGCGCGCCGCGTTGCATGTTGACAGATAAACAAAAACAACTTTTCGGAATGAATAGAACCAGGAGCAACAGCAGCAGAAGCAGCAGCAGAAGCGGCAGCACCCGGTGAGCACCCTATTAATGCTTATTACGAGTACACAACAACAATGCCCAGCACACAGCGCAGCCTCCTCTCTCCCGGGACACCCTACCCCACGGCATACCCCTACTACGACTCTGACTACGAGTGTGTCCTTTAAGCGCAGCGAGTGCGCGTGATTGCGTGCTACTACTACAGTGAACTCTCTCTACATAATGCGCCCTCTCAGTTAAGCAGCGGCGTACTCCGAAAGGGGACTCGCTTTCAAGCATTAAAACTCTCACAGGAGTTCGTTTTATCAAATATTCCCAATATGAGAAAGGAAGTACTCTTATATCCTTGCAGCGGATATTTTAACTTTGTCACGGAATGTGTAATGCATTGAAAGACTCTCCATAAAGTATATACATATATATATTTTTGATCCTGAACAATGAGGCGAGTTATGTCTATCTGTCCGTCTGTTTCTATGCCTCGGTTTCTGAGCTAACTATATTATATAACTACCATAGGAACAATCAGTTTAAAAATTGGTCTATGAGAACCTTTTTTGTTTCTCAAAGCATTTTAATACTCTGTTTATCAAAAGACTGGTTCTTATAGCTGCCCTTGAAACAATTATCCAGAATATATAATTTGGTAACAACCAAATGCCTATTCCAATCAGGAAGGCAAGATAATCAAGATAAGCCAAAGATATCCTTTCTCTATTAGTTTTTCAATCATTGTAAATTGAAAATTGGATGGATTTTTATATTAAATTAATTTGATACCACCATAAAAAAAAAAAAAATTGTGTAATAGAAATTTGTTGATGAATAATGGGAAACAAAAATTTAATTAACTTTGAAATAAAAATGAAGGACTAGTGGATAAATTTATTCCCTAGACTTTCATAAGGGAAAAAAAAGATATAATACAATTTTGGTGGGGCCCCTCTAAAAACCGCCCGTATGTGCCACTGTGCGTATCCTGTTGTGAGGTCCTTACAACTGCGACTGCTGCTGTTGCCTTCAAGTGTTGAGCGTGTCGAGCAAATCCTTGTTTACCGCTGTTGCAATTGTTTTCGCCGTCATTATTATTATCGTTGTTGTTGTTTCTGCTCCTTTTTAATATAACATGGCCAGCATTGGTATCCTTCGTCCTGTCCTGCTTCGTCCTGCGTCCTTCTTGGCAGCTTGTTAAGCGCTCAAGTGCTGTGGCAAATTCGTTTTGAACGCCACTCCAAACGCTTGTCCGGCCGGAGCCGGAGACGGAGCCACCTCTACAGGAGCTACAATGCACAGTGCTGCCAATTTCACCAGTTTCCCGTTAAATATAGCCGAATAGCTAAAAAAAATAGCTAGTTTCCTGCATAAAAATATATCTATACTGTAGTAGTATTAAGTCCATTGACCAAAAATATAAATGATTATTTATTTGTTAGATCTATTTATTATTTTAATATTGTAAAAAATAATTATAAAAAATGAATAAAAAGAAGCAAACAATCCAAAATTTTGCAGCAGTTCGATTAAAGGCTGGAAAAAGCTTAAGGAACCCATAAGGAAATTCAAATTAATAAATATATTCTATATTAAAAGAATAGTGAAAATAACCTATGTAAATCCAGATATTGTTTATCTACATAAAAAATGTATCAATAATGGTTACATTGAAGAGTATTCTATTCCAAAATCGTTGAATTTATACCATAAATTTGCCATTTATTTAATATATTTATTTTGATGCACAAAAGTTGGCAGCACTGGTATTATCCCTCCCCTTGCCGAACTCCCCCCTGCCTGCAGTTGTTGTTGATTGCACTCAGAGAAACTGGCGACGACCTATGGCGCTTTCAAGCACTCAAGAATCGCACAGAGCAGTCCAAACATGCACCCAAAACCCTGTGCCAGAAGCCGGAGACCCGGGCAGAACACATGAGGAAGGAAGAGCGCGAGGAAAATTGTGGAAATGGCAATGTAATTTGTTCTATAGCCCATCTAGAAGAAGTATAAACCAGTTGAGAACCCCCCTGCTCAATCCCTGTTTAATTTTTTTGTTCTCCTATTTGTTTTTGTCGTGAAGTTTTATGCTTTTTGGTGTTTTTCCCTTGTGGGATTACAATTACATTACTTCTGCATACGAGAACCCGTAGTACCCGTAGTACCCGTAGCACTCGTAGCACTCGTAGCACTCCTAGACTTGCGACTTGCGACTTGCGACTTGCAGTGCTTCAGATTAATGTAATTAAACACTCGGAATATACAATTAAAAATTATACGAGTGACTTATTCTCAGAAATTTATATGCTTTATTCAGAATGGAGTAAATACATGGATAAATACACTTGTATATGCAAATTTCAAAGACGACGACATTGTTTACCACAACATCTGATGAATTCCTTACAAAAAGAATATAAGATAAGGCCACGCTGTAAGCCTTCAAAGCCGTGGAGTCCTTTGGAGGCCGAGCACCAAGATTTGGTCATACTGGAAACCCATAGTTATTGATCAGAATTATTATTATTATAATATTAAAGTTATTAATTATTATATTATTATAATAGTTAGTTCTCTATATATTTTAAATTCACTCAAGCTAAAATTCTTAAATTTGTATTTAAAAGTGTTCCAAAACTTTTCACTCTCTTTTCTTATTAATATAATATAATATAGCTTCAGTGCTGGTTTTCTATTCTATTTTACATAAAGTTTTCTATTTCTAATAAACCTTAACTTTATATCGAATTCTCTGCTATTCGGGGAGAAAAAAACATTTCAGCTGCAATTAATGTCGAGCAAACTGACTGAAAAAAGAAAGTGAAAAGTTTTATGGTGAGGAAATGAAGGTGTAAGGTAAGGTAAAAGCCAAGTTTGTCACATAATTAACAGAGCTCGCAACTCTCTGACTTTCGGGCCAATTAAGTGCAAAGATGGAGCCTGAATTACCAAGAAACTGGACTCAAAGTGGCTGGGAAAGGGATTGGAAAGGGTATTTCAGGGCAGATACCGACTGACGAGAGCCGTAAATTAAATAAGGCTAATGCTCACCAACTGTCAAGTGCAGTTAGGCAAACAAATCAAGAAACAAAAAAAAAAAAAAAAAAAAAAAAAAAAAAACAAAAATAGAAAAATAGAGAAATAATAATAATAGAAACAACAACAACAAAAACACATGCGACACTTGACGCTAAAAGTAAACGCTCGGGAACGCCATTAGGCGCAACTTGGAACGAACACCTAACCTCCATTTCCAAATCCATCAGACAGAAGGCAACAACAACCAACAGCCAACAGCCAACAGCCAACAGCAGACAACAACAACAACAACTAAAAGAGGAGCCAAACAACTTTGAACATTTTCGACAAACATGTCACACATTCATATGGGCAACGCTTAACGCCCCCGCCGCACCAGCAACCCCGCTGACAACTAGCACTGGCCACTGGCACAGTGGTAAAAATATGAAATTGAATAGGTAAAAAAAAATTATCTACTTCAAATTATGGTTAGCTACAACATAAATAAGGATGAGGAGGTGCAATTAATTAATTTAATAAATTACTAATAAAATATACTTTAACTATTTATGTATGTATTAAAAGAATTCAAATAAATTCAAAATGTTCGAAAATAAACTACAAAGTTATATTACCTTACAAATAGAAGTAAAGTATAATTAGAAAAAAATATAGAACATATTCTTAAAACTACAGCTGTAGTTAATGAGTACATATTCTTTGTAGATCTCAATTTTTTAATATTCTGATTTTTAAAAAAATGTATTCCAGGTTTTTCAAAACAAATTTAAATAATAGAATTGAGAATGAAGAGGTAACAAACAGGTTTTATAAGAGATTCATAAATGAATACAATTTTGTAGCGTTTCTATATGTTTATTCAAAAATATTAAAATAGTTTTTTTAACGAAGTTGCTTACCTTTTTGCCCACTGTGCGGCACTTGACACCGTCACACTGCCACCAATTGGACCTAGCAACAGTGGTGCGACGTTTCGTAGTACCGCTAACCTGTCCCGTCCCGAAATCGAACCACACGTCGCTTGCCCCGTCCCCTCCGCCTTCATGCGGCCCTTCAATCAGCTGTCAAATGAAAATGTCAAAATATCAAAAGTGAAAAAGGCAAAGTAAACTTAGGCCCGGTCTATGGTCTTCGGTCTTCGGTCCCGCTCCCGAGACCGAAACGGAGCCCGAGCCCATTATTGTATTTCTTCGACGTTGCCAGCCTTTTAAGAGGTCGTCGTCAATGTTTTTATACTCTATACCCATTGAAAAGTCACAAAGGGGGCATATTAAATTTATGCAAAAGGCCGTAACCCGTAGAAGAAAACGTCTTCCTGACAAGATTCATATTAAAATATTTATCCATGTTAATCTAGCAATCCTGAAAAAGAGTCGATCATAATTAAGTAATTTTATAGAAAGTTCTTCATGATTTATCGATATTTCGGTAAATTGAAATCTATTTCAGTGTTGAGGTTAATTTTGATGAAGGTAAAGTGCTGTTTTCCAGTGGTTGCTAGAAGAGACTATGAAACAATAATAATCTTTTGGTAGGGGCGTATAAGCCAAACAGTGATCATAAAATTTCCACAGGATATTTCGTAGTCGAGCATCCCATGCTGGAGCTAGCCTGCTTGTTGTTGTTTGTACTTATGTGTTTGCCATAGCTCGGTCCGTTGATTCGTTAGTTTCGTTAGTTCGTCATGCAATCAGTCAGTCATCCACTCAGTCAGTCCGTCAGTCTCTCGGTCTGTCAGACCGTCAGTCTGTCAGTCTGTCAGTCGCATCCAGTATCTGTGTGCGCCTCTAAGTGGCCCTAAAAAAGAAAAAAAATATCTAAAATAAAACTCAAAATGCATACAGGCCGTAAAACAAAAAGAAAAAAGAATAAACAAAGCGAGAATCACATGGAAAAAAGGCATATAAATAGCCATTATGTACAAACATATTGGAAATAACAACTTGAGATACATCTGCGACGATAAAATGCTATATATAAGCATTATTTTTACTTACCAAATAAAAAAGTTTTATTTAATTGGAAAACTTATTGAACTATTAAATTGTTAATCTGTTAAAAAAGAAATAACTAAAAGTTCAAATTTATTTGAAATGATTATTAAAAATATTCAATTTATACGTAGCAAAAATAAATTTAGTTTCGAAATTGTTTCATTTGTAAATATTGTATTCTATTATAGAAAACAAAAGAATTAAAACTTAACTTAACTTATTTGGCAAAATATTTATTTAAATTTTTTTTTTTTTTTCTGTAATATTATTTTTATAGAAATTGATTAATCAAAAGTTAGATATTATTGCTTTTACTAGAAGTAATTGGAGTCGTCGAGCCCAAAAGTTAATCAAGTGAAAAAGCAAGAAAAATGTGGTAGAAGCCAAAAAAGCAGAGAAAAAAAGAAAAAAGAAGAGAAATAATAAAAATAATAAAAATAATGGAAACGAAAGTAAAAACTAGTTTCCTTCCATTTTAGGTGTGACAAGAGTCAAGCAGTGTGGCAAGAAGCCCTGAGGAAGGGGCATGCCACAAAAGGCAGTAACAATTGCCATTGGTTATGGGCACGTTTGACATTTGACGTTTTGATTTTTTTCCCTCTTCTTCTTCATACTTCTATTCTTTTTACTTGTTTTTTTTTTTTTTTTTTTTTTTTGAGGCTTCATTTGGCCCAGATCGAGTTTTGGCTTTGCAAATGGATTGCCAATATTCGTAACAATAAGTCAGAACCGGGAATATCTATGGGTTTCCATGGAGCGTATAGCTCTGCCAGGGTTCCCATCAGACGATACTCGTTTCGGTTTATGGCTTTCTGGCGTTGTCGCTTCCTTAATTTTGTACACCTTTTCTTTATAGTATTTTTTCTCGATTTTTTTTTTTTTTTTTTTTTTTTTTTGTCGTATTTTTTTGTTGTATTTTTTTGATTAGGCAGCGTCACAAATCAATAGCATTGAGAAACGCACGAATGAACCAACGCACAAGAGACCATAAAAAATATAAAAAAATACAAAAAATACTGTGTGTGTCTTTGTAATGCCATTTATGGGGCTGTATCCATTGTACTACCAATATTTTTTTGGCTCTTGCGGCAGTTTGTTATTTTTCTTTATTTTTTTTTTTTTTTTCTTTTTTTTATCACATACCCAACTCGGTTTCGGTTTTATTTCTGTGTGGGTGTTGCTCGTGCGCTTAACGGGTTTTCATGGCTTTAACGGTTACTGCTCTTTTACGACTTTTATTATTATTATTAATGCATGTATTTTTCCATTTTCGGCTCATGATCTATTGTTAACGCTAGCCACAGTAACTGCCGAAATCCGAGTCCGATTCCCAATCCCATTCCCAATCCCAATCCGAATCCGAAATTGGTTTCGTTTCAACTTGAAATTTCAAATTTATGCATATCACATATATAAAACGCTAATCAAATTTGTTGCTTCAACTTAGACAATTCCCTGGCGCCCATATCAAATGTCATCGCTGTTCGGCGGTTCAACTTCTTTTTCAATTTACAATCTAATCCATAAGTATTTGATTTATTCGGCTGCTCAATATTAGCATTATCAATTCAATTTACGATTATATTTCAAGTGTAAAAAGCCAACGACAATGATTTTATTAGAGTGCTAAAAGCTACAGAAAAACAAGGGTATAACAATAAAGTTCTCTGAGAAGGGGATTAGCTTGAGAAACTTTAGTATTAAAGTCAAATATTTATAACATTATTTTGAAAACACAAAAGATTATCAATGGTTTATCAATGGTAGTTTAGAAAATATATAGGGTAAGTCTTTTAATATCAACAAAAATAATATATCACCTTCAAATATGTTTTTTTCAAGATTGAGCACCGATTTTGAGATGAGCCGGTTCGAATTTTTTAAATTGAATAGAACCTAGTTTTAAATCTAAATCTGAAACTGAATAAAATTCTAAAATTATATTTCAAAATTCAAATTTTCTTTTAAACTCTAAGAAATTAGTTAGAGTTAGTGACCGTAAATTTAATCTGGAAGCTAAAACCTATTACTCAACTCAAATGATGAACTAAGATTCAAGCTTCGGAACTTGAACCCCATATTTTTGAACCAAGACCAGAACTTGGATTAGTGTAGACATATATCTTAAAAAAAATACTCCAATAACAGAAATTTGGCTATAAAATGTATAGTCAAAAATACATTTTATTTTTTATTTCACTTTAAACTGGAATTGAAATCATATCCAAGTTTTTTGGCACTCTGCTTGAAGATATATTCAGTTTTTATGAGCCTCAGAAGGTTAAGTTTAATAAAATAAACCTTCGATCCGAAATATTAATGAAATATTATAATCTGCCGATTTTCAATTTGGTCAGTTTAATTTATATTGAAGTCGCCGCTTTTCATTACTTTGGACAATTTCCGTATTGGAAATTAATTTCGTTTCCCCTGCCTCCGCTCGAGAATATTGAAATTTGAATTTGTAAATCTGTTTAATGTATTTACTGGACCAACAACCTATGCACAATTTTATTAAATGGAAAAAGCCAAATGACAAGGCTGAAGCTGTAGCTGTAGCTGTAGCTGAAGCAGAAACGGATGAGGACGAGGATGACGATGATGATGCTGGGAGTAAAAGGAAGAGCACAAATTGCGGCAACTCATGGCGCAATCGTCAATTATGGGCCCGACAAGAAATAATGGTAAAAAGAGGAGGAAAAAAAAATATAAAGGAAGCGACGAAAGCGGAAAAAATATTGTGTTCGATAATCAAACCGAAAATGTGCACAGCTTGAGTCAAAATAAGGCGAACAAAATGCCAAACAACAATGCGAGTGGGAAAAAGGGGCAGAAAAACCAGGAAAAAATTCATATATATGTGTATGAATATATATATATGTATTGCGAGGGAGAGAGAAAGGGGGATACAGGACTTTTAAACAGCAGGATATGCGTACAATTTTTGGCAATTTGCCACCCGCCGCCGCACGCGTCGCTGCCGCCACACAACGTCGCTCTGCCCAGGCCGAACCCATAATTAAATTACATACAACGCACACACACACTCCCGCACACACACACGCACACATATTTTCAGCGTATGTGTGTGTTTGCTTCCGAGCGCCTGCTGACTTGCTTTTCTTTAGGGCGATAGCCCAGTAGAACTGTTCAAAAATAGTCCTCAAACATATCGAAACATTTCATAATTTGTATGAAAAACTCAGTATATTCCCTTTTCCTAGCATGTGAAATTGGAAAGGAGAATGAAAACCCTAGTGGCTTAAATGGCCCACTAGAACTTATCAAAATATTTCGCTTAAGAATAATACTTTGTTTTCGGGGAAAGCACCTCTACTTAATTATTGTATTACATAGATTACGAGCCAAAAAAAAAGTTATTGGGAAGCTTCGATTTGCGAGTTCGAACTCCGATGTATGGCTCGGGTCGTCCATACTTGAGAAAAAGGATATCGTCAGACAAACGCATCTATACATATTGAGTATAAGGTCGGGAATATAAAAATGATAATCCCTAAATATCATTGTTAATGTAGGTTAGTTTCGCCTATATTGTTAGATTCAATATGAAAAAATAGTGAAATATCTAACCAATTCGGCTAAGCCTTAAATAACTATTTTATAATATAGCTGGTTCAAAAGAAATAATGTGCACACGTCATGGAATAGTGCCTGCTGCTGGCATCCCTTTTGACATGTCGCTTCTGGTAATATAATAAAATAATATATATGGTAAAATACAGAAAAAGAGCAGTGAATTCTCCTGTCTTAAAAAAGCCAGTTCGACTGGGTAGTTTTCTGATTTTCAAGGCCTGCTCTCCTCTCTCCCTTCTTCCACTATTCCTTCACATCCGGCAGCAGCGAATTGACGAACTGACGACGATGTCGACGAGGCGAAAAGTTGGAAATGAATACGCCTTTCGCCTTTCGTCTTTCGTCTTTCGCCTTGGCGCCGTTTGTAAATGTAAAATATGTAATCACCGAAAATGTTGTTTTTGTAATTTAAGTAATTACGTTTTTATTTATGGACATGTGTATGTGTGCGTGTGTGCGTGTGTGTGAGTGTGTGGTGTGTGCAGGGGATCTGAGAAAGTGGCGAAGGTGCCCAAAATGCAGGACCATAACAAATGCATTTGCCCCATAAAATTCTTAAATTTCTCTGTTTATTCTGGTATTTTATACAGAAATTTTATACCTACATAACTCACGTCTTTTGTTTTTCAATAATAACCCTAATTGTAAAATAGCTTTGAGAAATCACAGTAATTTCTTATATATTCCTAAGGGATTTCAAAACAACACAAAATTTTCACTTAAATGATATCCGACCATTTTGAAACCGCACCACTTGTCAAAAAAAAAAAAATTAGTTGAGTATGTGCCTGGACTCAGCTAAATGGCATCTCCGACCCAAACTAGTCTCCCACGCACCGTCAGAGGCGATAGGATCGGGCAACTATATCAAAATGTTCTTGGACACAGAAACCAAAAATGATAGGAATCAAAGTATATCATATAGTAGCTACCATAGCAACAAACGGTCAAAATATATAAATTAAGCAAGAATTTTTAATGGTTATTTCAGCCTGATAGGCTATGTAAACTTCGGTATGGAGAAGATACCCTTTTCTTAGATGTTTTTCATCCTTACTCTATGGATCAAACATGGAAACAATGATAGAAAAAGATGTTATAGTGGATGGACGTTTTTAGATAATTCTAAATTTGTCCAACGCAATTGAATCACCCAAATCACTCGACCTCGAAGCATACAACAGCTGAGAGTCCGAGCTGACGCAAGCTGGGTGTTTAATTGTATTTGTAGAACCCCGATATGAATTATGACCTTGAATTCCAAGTAAAAAAAAAAAACAGCAGAGAGAGCGAGTCGTCATTATTCTGTATGGTGGTATCAAGCAGGGATACCCGGACTCGAACTTGGACTCGGTCTCGGATTACGAATGCGCCGCGCGTGACTTCCAGTTAAGACCTAATTATGTCAGTTACTCGAAACGAGATTTTCCACAAGGACTAAGTCCTGGTTAGGTGAGGAGAGTGGGCCAAAAGGATTTGCCCAGCTTGAAAGGAAAAAAAGTGAGAGCGATGCGTGCCGGGCACGTTCGTCAGGGATGCTGTTTGCCGATGATGATGTTGATGACGCAAATAGAGAAAGATTTGCAACCGAAATATAAAAATAAAAGGTGCAGCATCACAGGCACAGCCACATGCTCCCAGTGCCATATATGCCCTGCTTTTGGAATTGAGGGTTGTTTGCCACCCATACCCGTACCCGAACCCGTACCACCCCATTCCAGGCATATCCTTGCAGCCGGCTTGTCATTCATTCAGATTTCTCTTTTTTTTTTCAGCTATTTTAATGATGCGATTGCTGCAATGGAACAACCCCCAATATGCGGCTGTCATTCATTCATTCACTCACTCAGTCAGTCAGTCAGTGAGTCAGTGGGAGAGCAGAGAGAGCCCACTCACCCAGTTACGAGTGTTGAGTCCTTCATCCTAACGTCCTTTGTCCTGTGGCCTTAGCAACAAGCAGCGATAAAATTTCGCCCTTTTGCAATAGGTAAATATAATTTCGCTCTTGCGTCTAGGGCATCTGGCAAATGTGGTGAATGCACCCCCGTGTTGATAAAACATCAACATGAATATCAACCCCCAAGAATCCTACTACTAAGAACAGCTACAAGAACTACGCAGTGCTACAGCTTATGGAAAATTCCATTCTGTGGGTTCTACTAGCTCAAAGCAGTACTCCTAAATAATATGAATCTACTCACCATGGGTATTCATTTATTATTACGCTTCCAGTCTACCAAAAAATACTATTATAATCTTTACTATTTCTATCCAAACTTTCTCTACTCATTCATTTTATCTGCAACCTTCTTGTTTGAAATTTTGGTCATTTCACTATAATGTCCTTGCATTTCAATTGTTCAATTTCAGTAATTTTGTATGTGATTACAAATTGTTTTTGAGATTTCCGTTTAGTTTTTCTTTCTTTATTTAACTGAATTATATCTTTTGGGGTCTTCATTTATTCTTGCCTGTACTCCATACAAGCTTTTCTTCTCATATATTTTATTCCTTTCCCAAGCGGCATGGGAATTTAAATCGTTTCCTTGGATTCTAAATTGTTTTCTTTTCATATGTTTTAATTGTGGATATTATGTTATGTAACTGAAGGCTTACTTCAGTTAACTGGGATTATACTTTACTTGGAGTTCACACTTTTCTCTTTTATGTATCCATTTATTTAACTGAATCATGTGAACACAGTTGAGTAATCCTAAATCATGCGAGTTGCAGGAATGGAATTTAAATCGTTTCCTTGGCTTCTAAGCTTTTTTTCCTTATATCTTTAGCATGTTTTTGCTTAGAATATGTTGTCTTTTGTTTAAAAGCCGTTTTTCTTCACTTATTAAACTGTATCATAATGAGCCAAATTGAGTGGTAGAAATTTAATTTTAATCTCTCTCTTAAATTTCAAGCTTTCTCTCGTATTTTTGTATCAAAAGTTCGTATAACTTAGCTAAAAAGGTGTTTTGAATAATGTTTACACTCTCCTCGAAATTCAAATAAATTTGTATAATTAAAGATATTTGCTTATTAAAAATATTTATAGTTGTGGTGAGTCCTTGACTAATTTCATTTAAAACTTTGTCATGTAGGGTATTCCCCATTGAAGGTATATTTGTTAACACAGTTGATTAATTTCAATTCAAGATTTCGGTTTTAAATTCACTGTTAAACCGTGAATTAAAATTGAGCTCATTTCCTGTTTCCTTGGATTCCAAGCTTTATTTTCTAAAATGAACGTTTTAACTTGGTATATTCATTGTATCATTTCCTAGGGTTACAGATAAGTTATAAATTCAGGTGGTGAATTATATAAGCTCTTTCCTTAGGCTTCCAAGCTGTTTTCCATATAAGTTGGCTGGTCTTAAATTTCATTGGGGTTTCTCGTTATGAAATCGCTCCCTAAGGAGCTTTTCTGAGCTCCTAGAAAACCTTAAAAGTCTACATGTTTTTTCCTGTTTTTTCCTGTGAGATTCCACTCAACTCGGCAGACTCGTCTCGTTTTTCATAATCATCTTAATAATTTCCCAACTCATGTCTTTATTACATTTTTTTTTTTTTCTCTGACGCTCTGTTCATCCTGCAGCATTATAATTTTCTTTTCTCTCCATGGAATTTTTTAATTTAGACAGCGCAAAGTATCTACATATATTACGGGGGAAAAAAGTATCTCATGCGTGAGTCTCTCTACTTTCCCCCTTTTTTCCTCCTCGTCTCGTCCTCCTTCACCTTGCTCCTTTCTCCTAGCGTAGGAGTTTTTGTGCGTGCGCTTTTCATCAAAGATTTTGCCGCATTTCCTTTGGGGCTTGCCTTGGCTTGTAATTTAATCTTTCATTTCAGACAATTTCTATAATAAAACGAAAAGAAAAACTGACGCCAAATTGGAATTAAGTAAGAACATACATATATTTCCTACCAGCCAGCAATTTCTGTCCAGTTTCCGATTCATTAAACTGGAGTCCCTTCTTTATAACCCATAATAGTACAAACTACTGCAAAAGGAACGTAGTCGGCAATACAGCTCGCAGGCGTCCGAGTTCTCCTGGGTTCTCAATATATTTGTATGTCTATATGCATATCTTCTCTTAGAGCGCTGACTGACTCATAAGTATTAAGTTACACAATTAAAATAAATTGGAATATTATCCTCTATAACAGTTAATGTTATAAATTGTTTTGCATTGTTTTTCCTTAAATATATACATAGTTAAATCTTCGATCTGACTACGGGTTTTTGTTTTTGTCTCGCCAACTAAAGGGTGGCAACGCTTGGTTGTTATTGATATTAGCAGCTTTGATTAGAAATATTTCTCAGTGCTACCAACTTAGCTTTTTCTGGGCAATTGTGTTATTTTTCCAGCTTTGTTGGCCAGAAAAAATCTCAATTATCTAGTTTCTATTATTTTACTTTATTGTAAAAACTTAAATCAAAATATTAATAAAAATATTAATTTTTTAATGGAACTGGTATATAATTTTAACACTTCTGATAGACAAAACGACATTTGCGCTATCTGGCAATACTGACAGTTATCGAACCTTCTATTATCGCTAGCAAAACATACATATGTGTGAGTGCGTTAATTATTAAGCCATTAATAAATAGAAGAATATTAACTTAAATTGTATTTTGTTTAAAGTTAACTATTTAAAGACAATACGGCACTTGCAACACTTCCCTATCAAATACGCACAGCGCACCCACATGTATTCATGTAAATATACATAGACATACATAAATATATCTCCAAATTGTTCAGATATTTGGAAAGCGGCTCCGAATTTCCGATTTCCCTGTTTCAGGGGTTCTGTGAAAATGCTGACAATTCTGTAGGTATACAAATTCATAATTTACTGGAAACAGCGCCTATTTATTGTATTTATTGTTTGCATGTATTTTTATGCTCATGTTTATTTGTGTCCTATTAGAAACCAATATGACACGATCTTCTACCCCACAGAAACTATCATTCTGAATACCCTCGCGAGGAGTGCTACAGTTTTATCACTTAACATGTAACGGGAACGGGAACGGTAGGAACCGAACATACACAGGAAAAAATATATACGATCATCAATATCACTGAAAACTACATTCCCTATCGAATAAATAGTTCATTGCAATATATCTTCATTGTCTCAAAGATATCAAGTTGATTTCTCAAAGATAAACGCTGTTTTCATTGGAAAAAAGGTAATATTTCTATAATAATAATAATTTATTTCTCTGGAAGAGTTTCTCACACATTTTCACCAGAATTCAATTAATATCCAACTAATATATCGTATTACTAGTTACAATTTGGCTACCAGAAATCAGCTGAAAATACAATTCACAAAAGAAAAGGAGAGTAAAGTTTCAGTAAAGTAATCAAAATTAAAATATAATATATACTTTCTATACTAACGATTGATTCTATAAAATTGTTATTTGGTTATAAAAATCTCAACTAAAATTGATAAAAATTCATTTCGATAGAACTATCAATAAGCAATCCCCATAAGCTTAAATAAAAATAGTCTGATAAAATATAGCTCCCAACCATCTTCCTAATGTTGCAAGTACTTAACCCAACTAATTTAATGTTTTCAAATGTTTCATTTACTTAAGTAATTTTTAAATTTTGTAAAAAATTAGAAGCGTATTTAGAAGTTCGGCGCGCCGAGCCTTTCTTCTTGTTTTAATTTTAGAATGGCCTTCTAACAAAGCAAAATCAGTGGAACAGGTTCCATTTCCGAGCACACACACAGACACACATATAGGCAAAAGACAGATAAATATATGTATGAATATATATATATATATATATATTTGTGTGTATAAAGAAACATCCTGAGGGCCACATGTTCCCGAACCCGAAACAAATTTTAATGCTCTCCCAAAATATATTTCAAGGTCCGTTGAAGGCATCGTCGACTGCCTGCAGCTGCATCAAATTTGTAATTAGGCGAGGGCTGATTTAGTATCCACTTTCTCATATATGTATGTATATATATATTTATATATATATATATACTCGTATATAGGCCTGTGAGCAGGTTCCCCTGCGTGTCTCCTAAGCGAAAACTAATAATCATAAACAATTTTATATCACTGAAATTATCACAAATACGAGTAACAAAATATTTTTATTAATGTCAGCTCGTAAAAGACGTCAAAAGTCGGCACGGAAAAGTGCCACAGAATTAGGGTAAGAATATTTGAATATATCTACATAAAAAGATACTTAGATACATATATATTCTTTATTTCCACAGATAACAACAGCCAGACGAAGAAACTTAAGACATATTCCAGAAGACTGTAAATTATTTATACTAATTATTATTTGTCTTCGAATACTAGATATACTTTTTCTTTTTAAACTCTAGATAACCAAGTTGAGCTTCGCTTTTTCTGAGATTTTGTACAAGTTAGCTGCATACTAAACAAAATGGTAAGTACTATAATTGCTCTTAGAAATTTTATTCTTATTGTAAGAGAAGACTTTAAATTTTCTGCTCTAAAAAAAATTTGATCTTTCTTTCTTTCAGAATGGTTGGAAATTTCAGAGCTTTACAACTTTCGAAATGATTTATTACAGTACTAATAATAAATACTTGAGAGATTGCATGTAAATGAACGATCACCATATATCACTGGTAACAAGTAACAAAATGTTATATTCACTCGATTTAATGATACATATTTTTATTTTTGCAGCCTGGAACCAATTCCAATTTAAAGCCAACATGTGGAAGTCCGCCAAACATTTGGTATGGAAATAAAAAAAAAAAAAACAAAATGAAGGAGCAGTAAAAATGAATCTTTAATTGCCACTTGACGCCCGACAATTCGATTTGATTTTGATTTTAATTTCCATTTCAGAGTTTTGGTACCAATTTTGGCCAGGCTCCTCCTTTTCGACTGCCCCACGATCTCGTTTTTTACGACTCTCGAGTGTTGCCAGCGGCATTTAAATTATGATTATGGCTCTGAAGCGTAACCCAAGTGGCTATGGGGGATCGGTACGGTTCGGTTTCATTTTGGATCGTATTGTATTTTATAGTATCGCATCGCATCGCATCGTATCGTATATAGGTTTGCTGCAAATGTTTTCAAGTGTTCGACAGCAATTAAATGCCTCGACTCTGTTTGAGGCCCCAATAAAAAAAACAAGTAAGAATATTCCGTCGAGCCTGTACGACTTTGAAATACTCTGTACTTCTACTGCATATTGTTTTAGTACTTACGGAACGGTGTTTTGGACAGCTTTGCATCAACTTATATAAGCCGAGATAGACGCGTTCAAGGATAGATCGACTTGGCTGTTGATCCTGAACAAGATTATATATATAGTGTTACAAACGTTGGCACAAACTAGCATACTCTTTGTACCCATTATGTGGGTACAGAGTATAAAAACGACAGCAATTGATTTGCGTTTTCTTCTCTAATCTAAATGGGCTGCATTTTTGTAATTAACGCCATCAAATAATTTGCCCCATTCAGAAAAAAACACCACTAAAAAGAAAAGAAAATGTGGAGAAGAAAAAAACGATCGTAAAATTCAAAATGAATTGCTGTCTTTGTTATAGTTGGTTTTTCTGGGTTTCATTGAATTGCAACAAGCTACTTGAAAATTGTTTTAATGAAACATCTCATTTGTAACCGATGGACAGACAATCTATATAAGTAATTACATAATAGCTCAAAGTAGAAATCCATTTCGAGCACATAACCTCACATTAAAGGGGTCGAATACTCTATAAAATGGAAGCATCTCTTGACCTATAATTATTATATATCCATAGCTCATCTAGTTGTAGCTAATAAAAATTAAATTTTCCTACAAAATTTTCAGTTGGGGAAAAAAAACTGGTTAAACAGAATGAAGTATATTTGAATATATAATTTGCAATATATATATATTAATCTCTTTCTCTAAATATAAAAATCCCTACATATAGCCAAAAAGTTATTTTGCTCATGGGCGGGAAATAGGTGAAAATTTGAGACTGTATCCTATCAGGAATTGACCCAAAATTCTGCTTTTAATAAATCCACGGGCAGAAAATAAAATCCAATTTAAGATTTAATTTTATCAACTTGAGAACTTTATATATAATTAGTTTTGTTTTAACATAGATTAGATAAAAGAAATGAATCGCAAGAAAGAGTAAGATAGCAAGTTTTTATAATAATATAATTTTTTGGAGATTCTAAAAAACCTAAATAGCTAATAGATTTTTTTAATATTAAAAATTAATTAGTTCACCTTGTGCATTTTTAAATACCTTTTTATTGCTTAACATAAATTAAATTTCGGATATTGACTGATAATAGTTGATACAACCAAGTTATACAAATATTTTCTAATTAAAAAAATGTCCAAGTTTATAGTGTAATATTAGTATATTTTTCACTGCTTTTTACAAAATATTACTAAATAAATAAACTGTTCAAAAGCTAGTAAAATATACTATATTTTTTATGTTCCTGGAACGTAATTGAAGCAGACAGCTTTACGGAGGCATTTGTCATTCGGTTTCAGGTAAAAACTAAGTACACCTGTGTAAAATAATATAGATAAATTATATGTAAACAAAAATAGAGGCTCAGGGGGCGCGATGTGTATTACCGTAACGCCTCGGATTCGGCCAGCTTCGGCTATAATCTGGAATATAGCGAAGTTGTCCTACGAATATCAGTATAATTGTCGGTTTCAGTCTCAGTTTTCTGATAGATCGCGAAGTGTGAAGAGTTATTTTAAAGATCATAAAAAAATGCATTCGGTTGATGTGGATTTTGACGAGGATTTTACTACGGATCAACTGCCAACTAATAGAGATCCGTGCTTTCAATTTGCACCCTGCCAGAAAGATTCCTGTTTAGAAGATAGGCGTATAGGTCAATTGGTAGCTAAAAAGACGGAGAAGAGGGAATTCTTCTATGGCTTGGAGATCTTGGCCCAGAATCGGGGCACGTCTGTTTGTCTCGATTTTAATAAGTTTCTGCCCACTTTACCCTTATTCATGAGCGTTGTCTGGACCAAGAAGGATTCCTATGTTACGCCCCTCGAGCAGGTGAAGCCTTTGCAGCTTATATCGCTACTGGAACCGCATATACCCGCTATGCCCCATGTCACTCTGTTTCGCATGTCCGAGCAACGTTTGGATGAGCTTTTCGCTATGAATATTACCAATTGGCTCACCCTACGCGGTGATCATGTCGATAAAGAGCAGCCCTTTATCTATGGTCACGAAATGGTTCAGTATGCCCGACATTCCCGAGGATGTGAGCATTTTCAGTATTTTTCAATTATTTTTGAAACTTTTTTAACTTAATTTTTACTCTTTTTGCAGCTGACATATCGATCTGTGTGGCGGGTTACCCAGAGGGTTATACTAATATGGATTGTGAAAATCAAGACAGAATACAAAACATTAGATTCTTGAAGCAAAAGGTAGGCTTAGTCACTAAAAATAGTCCAATGACACTTGCAAAGAAGTAGAAGCTTTCGATTGCCTTAAGATCTTTTGTTCCATTTTAAGGATAGGTTCAAAGTTAAAGGATCAATCAATTTATCAATTTAATTCTTCTTATTCAATTCAGCTCATTGATGCTTGCTTGATTAATAAAGATATTTTGAAATTCGTAGAAATTTTAATCGAGCTTTACTACTGATACTCGATATTACTGCTTTTCGATATTAGTTCATAGTCTTAGATTATCTAGATCATAGATCTTAAAGGCAAGGCATGTAATTTCAGGCTTTACTTTATTTAACGTTCGGGTACTTTCAAGTGGAACCCTTCTTGAGATTAATCTGCGGTTTGAGAATTATCAGGAAAACAATTGTCAGTGTCATTGTACTATAAGCTACATACATATACATATAAGAACTTCTTATCAATTATATTGCTGTCTGGTTTTATTTTTCATTGCAGATAGATGCCGGCGCAGATTTTGTTATCACCCAGCTTTGTTATTATCCAGAGATAATTGTTGAATTTTTACAAGATGCACGTAACGCCGGCATTCAGGTGCCTATTTTGATAGGAATTATGGTGCCAGATTCATTTAAGACATACGAGATTCTTGCCAAGATAACAAATGTGCGTCTTCCGCCTGAAGATTTCGCAGTACTCATGACATTTCGCCATAATAATGCCAGGGTCAGTCAATTCTTTATTGAACTGGCGATACGTACTATACAACGTGTCCAGGCAGCCAATTTGGGGGTATATGGCGTCCATTTGTATACCCTAAACAGATACGAACCCTATTATGAGCTACTCTCGGAACTGCGTTCTTTGGGCATATTGAAGAGTTCGTCCTCGGATATCATAGTTACGAATATATACTAAAATTCTTATTAGATCTACAAATTTTAGTGTAAGAAATTTAAATTCTATTATCTATTCAAAATTATAAGTATGCCCAATAATAATACAATGTGTGGAAAATGTTTAAACCCTATTCTAATCATTATATCCTTTCTTTTATTTTGATATTTATATATGTACATCAATCACATATATATATATATGTATGTTCATACATGTATGACGCCATGTTATTCTGTAAATGAAGTTCCACTAACGTCATACATACATATATCTGTGGTTATAACATAAATATATCACATTATGACTAGTGACAAAATTTCATGTAATACGGTGCGTCATAATATGAGAATGATGCTACAAATTGGATAATCTTGTCATATTAAAAATTGGCGTCATATTTGTTGTTATATGGTCATAGCTTATATCAGTGACATGAAATACATATGTATGACAAATATCCCATTACGTATGTATGCATTTCCTCTTTCCACTAAGTAACATGCAATACAAAATGATTTATCTGCTTGCATTGGAAAAACAAATGCCAACCATATGACGTATGAAGCCTTCATAAATTTATGGCACAAACTTTCCTCCTAAATGAACAGCGTACGCACTTTTATATCAAGGGTTACCTAATATCAATAAGTTTTTATTCTTGCAGTGTGTACACACTGTCAATTATAAGTTGGCTCAATCCCATATTCTGTATTAAATATTTTGATCAAGCTAAGTGTGAAGAGACTGCTGCGTGTGTTATCTTGAGTTCACCTGGCAAGCTTTGCACTTATTGTAAATCAATTATTAACATACTAACAATAAGAGATTATCGATAACTGATGCAAGCTGTTATCGATATATGTTTTAGTTTGTGTGTACACACTGGCTGAACCTAGTTTGTTGCTGCATGCACTTATCTGAACTTTGAGAAAATTCAACAAAATGGAATGTGAGATAAGTAAGATGGGATCGGACGATGCCATTTCACCCGAGACGTATGCAGAATTCCTGCAAAAACACGAGGTCATAATACGGGATGAGGTCACCATGCAGGCGTTTAAGGTGGCTATTCAGGCAAACGCTGAAGTCTTTCGTGACGCTACTGTGCTAGAGATGGGCTGCGGCAGTGGACTGTTATCTTTGTGGGTGGCACAGCAGGGCGCTGCACGTGTCTACGCCGTGGAGCCCAGTGACGTTAGCCAAGTGGCGCGTCAGTTGGTGCGCCACAATCGGCTCGATCACGTGATTCAGGTAGTGCAGGGCGAAGTAGAGCAGCTTGAGTTACCACAAGTGGATATAATCATATCTAAGTGGATGGGGTAAGTTTGCAACATACTGATGTATATATCGATACTAGAGATGGACGCGTAACTGACTCATAGAAGAATGATCAGAAATTCATGAATTTCGAAATGTTATATTTGCGGTTCAAGTAATTGAATTTCAGTTATTTACATTTTTGGACACTTTACGTCACGTGTCCATCTAATTGATACATAGTATATTGATAAACAATGTTTCTAACGGAGGAACTCCATGCTTATTGCAGCGCCTGCCTCATGTACAGCTCTACAATAGAAGCAGTGCTCTATGCACGCGAGAGGTGGCTAAAGCCCGGCGGATTGATATTTCCCGATCGTGGTAGTCTCTATATAACCTTAGCTGAAGAGCCCCGTCCTTCAAGCAACATTTTTAGTTCGCCGCAACAGTATTGGGAAAGATATTTAGGACTTAATTTATCGCATGCCTATCGCGTCATACAGCAAACACCTTTGGTTACTAGCATCAATGACAATCGATTGCTCTGCCAGCATCAAAAGCTGCGGCACTTCAATATGCATACGCTCAGTTGCGACGACCTGAGCTTCAGTGTACCTTTTAAGCTGTGCTCACTGCGTAGGTCACTTGGGAAATGGTTCGTTCTGTACTTTGATTTCCATTTTCCGGGCGCCGGTCTGGTCTCGATCTCAACCGATCCCAGCTCTCCTCTAACCCAATGGGAGCAAACACTCTTCCACATCGATTCCCATCTGCCCCTATACGAAGGAGACATGCTCTTTGGAGAATTTCGGGTAGACCGGAGCCTTCGCCATTTAGATTTTGATATCGATTGGAGCTTCCACAATACTCTGGTAAGCATCAAGCGCCACAAACAAATCTATCGCATGCAAGGCGAACAGAGAGCTTATTAAAATGGTTTTACTTATATATTTTTATTGTTTTTATAAATATGTTTAAATATATATATATATATTTTTTTTGTAACTAGTACTAAGTAATCTATTATATTTTTAACTAAGTTTTAGTTAAACTGCCTAATGTTTGTTTTTTAATAATAAATCTGGGTATCCTTTACAAATATGTAATACTATTGTCTTAAAACTGTCCTTATTTGTTTTATTTTAATAATATAATGAACTTTAAATTCTCAAATTTTGAACTTTTTAAATTCCTTAAAAGAAATAAGACGAAAAAAAACTTGCTAAATATTCCTATAAACATTTTCTTATTATTGGTTCTAATAAAATTTGAATTATCCCAATAATAAATCAGACAATAAGTCTAAGATTTAATAAGTCTAAGACAATAAGTTTTCAAAATATCTTCAAAGACCCGGATAAATATTATCTATGAAAACGAAAAATAAAATTATTATTGTATTCTTTATCATAATAATAATCATTACCTTAGAAACTAAAAGTTTTTGTATACCTTTTGGACGTATGGAATATATAAAATATTTATATTTCGTGTGCGTTTAGAAAACACAAATCTAATTTGTAATTCTCGAAGGAAGCCTGAGGAATACCTGAGACATGAGCTGAGGACTACTTTGCATAGAAACAGGCAGACAGACGGACACGTGGATATAGCAATGTATATCGACTGTTCTCATCGTCCTGGTCTATTGATTATGACAAAGTTATAATACAACATATATATAACATATAACATATAACAATTTTCGGATCACAAACATAGGCGATCTGCATTAAAGCATGTCCGATAGTACTAGCGATAGTTTTGTGCACAAATTGAATATTTTCTGCTGAGAAGGGATTCGAAAAGCCGCCACTTAGTACGTCATCATTGCCATCAATGTCAGTCAATGTCAAAAAGGCTTCAAATCGCAATGCGTAGATATTTTTGCGTAAATAATAGAATTGTTGCGTCATGGCACCTTTACTACGAGTACTCTTTGGGCACGTGGGGGCACCGCGGGGCAGGGCAATCCTAAAGGGGTTGAGGGGTTACGGGGTTGCGGCATATGAGTATAAAGAGCCCTTTTTGACAAAAACAACATTTGACATTTGTAACTTGCGGTTGATCAGCCATGAAGAAAGGATAAATGCCGCCTCTGTCACTGCCTCAGTCTCAGTCTCAGCCTCTGCCGCTGTCGCTGCCTATGTTTCATCCTCTGCCGACTTCTAACCCAGCATTAGTTCTCTCTAAGGGTTGTCTCTGTTTAACCGTTTATGCCGTGCACGTTTCGCGAAATTATTTCAAGAACTGAACTTAAAATTATATATTTTAAATTTAATTTGGTTAACGTAAATTTAAATATGAATTTTAACGAATTGTATTTTATGTTAACATAAATTCAGAAATGCAATAACGAGTATTAAAAATATAATTATTAAAGAAAAAATAAACTTGAAAACTTAAACTTTCATTCATTGAATACAAATATTCCATTCGGGAGAATTTTTGGAAGATTTAATGAATTTTGCACCATAATCGTTCCTGCATGAATTTTTGAGTTTGTTGTACTTTTTACAAGAAACCGGTTAAGGTTATTTAAAATCATAGTTCATGATAAAGTTTTTCTCAATTCTTTTGTTAAACTCAATTTTTTTGTTTTTGCTACTAAAAAGGATTTTCGATTATTTCCGGCCAAAACGCAAGAATGAAGAATTCATGAATTCTGTGGTATAAACTCGGTTTGTTTCTGCCGATGACGTGGCATCACTACACACACACACAGACACACACACAGCACACATCTAGACTACTACTCACACACACACACACACACACACACACACACACACACACACATATTTGAAAGGTTTGGCAGCATCACGCTTCAAATCCTGCTCGTTATTTTTGCAGCTGTTGTTATCGCCGTTGAGCTTGAAAAATGATGTGCGAATTTTTGTTTTTATTTTTTCTTTCTATTTGTTATTTTTTTTGCAAGAACAACAACAAATACGTGCTCTCTCAGTAGTGCGCACTTTATATACAATTATTTATCGACAATTAAGCCAAACAAATGACGCCGTTAGCGAGGACAATAAGTGCATATTACGCATACGACATGCTGTGCCGAGAACTTGATATCCTTACTATATTTTACACTCCTATCTATATACATACATACTCACATACATATGTACACACACATACATAATATGTATATACATACATAAGTACATATATTTTTTTTATTATTTTACAAGATTTTCGAAGAGAGTATCGAATTTTTTGGGTAGCCAATAGAGCAGAAATCCATCGATAGTGGCGATGAAACGATGAAAGGTCGAATTAAAAGATTCTTCATGTTGTTAATTATTTTGATTTTTTAGTTTTTCTTTTTGTATGTATGTACATGTTTGCTTGTATGTAAGCGATAGTACCTCCATGCTATCGATAGTACTAGAATTCTCTCAAGTGGTGTTTGAAGCGTTTCCAGACTGTATACCAGACTTCTTATACCCTTGGGGCAGACAGTATATATACACATTTATTTATGAGTATGTGGTAAAAGGACGGGTCGAAAAACATTTAACTAAATAAGTAAATTTATCAACTATCTTTAAAAGCCTACTCCAGTCTTCAAGGGAATATGTTCGTTCCGGCGTGCCGGAGTAGCCCTTCCTTACTTCATTTGTAATGCCCACATTTATCTTAATATATAATTATTTTACTGCCTAAATTTAGAAAATTAGACGATTGCTAATTATTTTCCCACTATAATTAGAAATTTCTTGCTGAAAAACCAGTACAAAAAAAAAAAAAAAAAAATTACGTGTAAATTATTCTGTTGTGAAGTCAAACGGGTTTCTTGAAGAACTTTCAATTCTTTTTTTCTTTTTATGTATAAATCTATTTATTTTTTAATTTATATTATTGGAATATCTGATAATTTGTAAAGTTATTAGACAAAGCTTCTTAATCAGAATGGCGCATAAATTAATTTGCAAGCGAATGCAAATTGTTCAACCAGTTTGAAAGGGGGCTCGCTGCCAGTTTTTTTTTAATGATTTTTTTTTTAGAATTTATTTGGTATTATAAGCAGTTGACTCATCTTCTAAAAGAAGAGATTAAATTTCAAAATATCGATAGTATTGGCTTGATATCGATTCTATCGATATGTATTGGTTGTTTATTATTATGTTATGATTAATTATTAGAATATCGATAGTTGCAACGATACTTTGCGTACCCTAAACTATCGCTTCAAACTATGTTTTGCTTTTGTTTCTTGCCTAACCTTTTATTCGTTTTATTTCTTATTTATTTCTTGATTTTTGTTATGCGTCGTTTAATTTCATTTCAAAACAAATCAGTGTAAAATGAGGAAACCAACGATAAATAAAACCAACAGGCAAAGCAACCAACACTCACATACACTACACATGTATGTACACTCACACATCCATAAGTATAGAAGACAGGCCTATGAAAAACAAAAGCAAATGCAAAATCAACAACAACAACAGGGGGAGCAAAGCAGATCCCCCATGCGAAGAGCACGAGCAAGAGCAAGAGCCCAAAACGAAGACAAAGTCGAACGACAAAAAGAAAAACAAAGCAACAAAATAAAGTTTGCACTCAAGTTGTGGGCTAGTGGTCATGGGTGGGGGCGGGGGCGAGCAGCAGATCGCTTGAACAAAGGAGCGAAAAAACAAGAACAACAACAACAATGTTGCCGTGTATTTATGGCACACAAAACGCAAAAAAAGAACAAACATAAAATGAAATGAAATAAAATGAAAATAAAATAGAGGCGAGAAGCAGGCGAGCCAAGTCACGTTCACGTTTCGTTGGATAGACTGATCTCTCAGCGGGGAGTGGAGACCGCTGAGCGAATTATCACAATCAGCTGACTTGCAATTGAGTATGTGTTTGTGTGAGCAACTGAGTGAGTGTGTGAGTGATCTGACAAAGAGTGAGACAGAGAGAGAGAGAGAGAGAGATCTTGAGCGTGAGAGGTGCTATTCAAAGAGTCAAAGAGTACGCCGCTGTTTTGAGTGAATTTCTGACTTAAGAGAGCGTACAACTATAAAATATGCTCAAGAGTACAAGAGTAAATTTTATCTTATTTTATACCGCAACAAGTTAAAGCACAGTAATATATATTAATATATAACATAATAATAATTTATTAAATAATCCAAGGCAGTCAGCTGCAGTGAAAAATTTATTAATTCTTTTAAAAATGAAATGGAAGAGCCCGCTCTTGAGTGGCAGAGCATTGAGTGGGATGCAAATTGAAGAGCGACAGTCCGAGAGAGAGGGCTGTGATCAGTGTTAAGAGAGTGAGAGAGAGTGGCAAAAGGGTTGAGGTAGTGCGTGTATGTGATCATACATAAGTATGTGTTTATATTATATACAAACTTATGTGAGAGTGTACCTACTGCGCGCAGCGAACACAAAATGCATATAAAAAATACATTTGTTTACGACAAATAATAAATAAATGCATTTTGTGACTGCACAGAAACAAATATATATCTCTACATACATATTGAATTTTTTTTAGTTTGCTCTTTAATACATACATATGTATATAAATACATACACATACACAAGTACATCCATGCATATATACATACACATGGGTGTGTATGGCGCAACGACCGATAGCCCGCTAACAGCTATAGCTATAGCTAGTTAGCTATTTATTTAGCCGCTTCCAGCCAGCGTAGCAATGCTCTTGAACAATTTGCGACCTGCCCCACAGTAATTTGCATATGTGCAAGACAGAGACAAAAGAAAGACAAAGAGACAGACAGAAATAGAGAGAGAGAGAGAGAGAGAGAGAGAGAGAGAGAGAGAGGGAGAGAGACAGCGAGTGATTAAATGCACTTTAAATACCCAGCGGGTCGCTCCACAACAAATAAATATCATTAGAAGTTACTTCTTTTTATTGATTACCATCGCCCCACTTTGTGTACAGAGAAGTAAGCAGAACTCTTTCATATATTTTGAAACTACGTGAATTTTCCTTTTTAATTGGAGCTTTTTGCTGGTGCATAATTTTAAATGTGATGTCTATTTTATCGATATCGATAGTAGAAAATATCGATAATATCGATATTAAAATTTATAATAGTAGATTGTGAAAGTTCTAGTTCGTAAGTATTTCTTTCTAGCTAGATCAATTGAATTAGTAAAATATGTTAAATATAATTAAATGAACATCATGAATATGACAGATATTAAATATTACTTGGGATCTGTGACTGAATATATATATATAGACTATTTTAAGAAATTAAAAAATTGAATGAGGCAAGCAAAATGATAAACAAACAGCATCAAAACAAATCAAGAAGGAAATGAGAGGATCCGACTCGGAAATACTCTGTACCGCAGCAGATCGTATATGTTTATATATGTATATATATATATATATATAAATATATGTACAGATATAATACGTATACGCCCCTGTCACCCATTTTCAAAGGGTATAAATCAGACTGCACCTATGTATATCTTTTGATCTTTTGGCTGTGGGCTCTTGTACTTGTCAGCTACCATTGCAGTTGCGGCTTGAAGATACAGATACAGATACAGATGCAGATACACGCGCAAATACAGATACAGATACAGATGCATTCGGCCCGTGGCCTGTCAACCGCACGTAGCTAAGCCAAAGTGAAAGATGGCACGAGAATTGGCAGCACAAACAAGTATGAATGCTCTAAAAGAAGAAAGGGTGTCACTAGAAGATACCCTGTAGCAGATGCAAAGCAGACAAGCCCGATCAATGTATCTTAATTAAAGAAAACGCACGTGAATACAAAAATTTGGTGTCAAAGCTTAATTTTCATCAGGTTTTACCAGTTTTATTTACAGGGTATACCAGGTATCGAAACCGAAAATGTTGTGGCACTCAAATCGAAATGAAAATCGTTAAATTTAATGTTTTCTTATATTTTTTTCTTATCTTTCAGCTGCAATTTTCATGCAGTTGCTCATTGGCTTTTCACACATTTTCTAATTTTTCGATTTGACGCAAATTTTGCACTCGATTTGGCAACTTTCATTTCGAATTGCATCAGTTCATGACTTTGTTTCTACACGTACGAGTATTGCTTTATTTCTCTCTCTCTCTCTCCCTCTTTCTCTCTCGCTCTCTGGCTGTCTCCTTTTCTCTGTTTGGTATCTCTGCTTGGGGCCCCAATTGATTCTCTACGCCTGATGCCAACATTGCAGCTCGTCCATCAATTTGACTTGCATTTGAATGGGAGCCAAGAGTTGTTCTATATCCAAAAGAAGAATTGCTTCACACAAAAACGACAAACACAACAACAACAACAACAACAACAACAAGAAGAACAACAACAAAAGGAATAGAAAGAAAGAAATCAACGTACACGCTTATTGCCTTGATTCTGGCATACGACTTACATAAATCTACATAGAAATATTATTCGATTTTGTACTGTGAATTCGGGTCACAATCTCTTTTCATACACTCACTTTGAGTCCTTCTGCTTTGTGAGTAAGCTTTCCAGGATGTGGAAACTGCTTTGTTACTGAAATACCTGAAGTAACTTGACCGAATGTCAGTTATTAACATCTTTTAATATGGCTTATGGGAAAGTTTAGCCTGAAATTGTCAACAAATAAGAGCCAGCTTACTAGCAGCAGTTCATATGGCTAATTCCATTACCTTAACTTAAATATTATGTACACTAAATATCAGATTGATTTCCTCTATCTATTGAGTTTTCCAAAAAGATGAGTAATCATTTTTGTACAGATCCATTGTTATTACCAGTTGTTACCAAACAAAAAATTCTCGTTAAAGCCATTAAAAATGGAATGGCTGAGCTCGTTCGATTTAGATACTGTAAAATTATAAGGTTCTGGGGAATTATAGTGGATCAGTTGTTAAACGAAAAAAAAACTGAAATAATTAGTTAGATATTTTGCTATTTTTTCCGCATTGGCCATGTCACGACATTACTGGTACGAGTATTAACATTACAGCTAATACCTGAATATAATCTTAACTACGATCAAAATGCGCACAAAGCCTCGCTACCTACGCTAATTGCTGTATAAAATGCAATAGTTAAAGAAAAAAAAAAGCAAAAAGAAAATAATAATAATAATAATAAAAAAGAAACACGAACACAAATACAGCCACATAAATTAAACACATACTTGGGCATATTTTACTGCATAAATTAAAGTTTTATTCTATGAATCGAGCCCGAGCTAGTGCAACAATTACGAATACAAAAAGCAGCGAAACTGAATAAAGATACAATGGCAAAAGTTCTATTAACTCCGATTTGTACAATTGTGGGTTTCAGTTACTCGTATTATATATATAAAAAAAAAAACAACAAAAAAAAAAACTTTTCAAGAATAGGCATAGACCTAGATTCTAGGTATAGAATGAATATCTATTCTCTACCTTTGTTCCAATTAGCGTGTAGTTAACAAATCATTTGAAACAATTGGAATGAAACTTTGCTAAAGCTCCAAAAATTTCAGATACTCCACGAAAAAAGTTAGGTTCAGTTCATACCCATTGATCCAGAGTTTTTAAGACAATTGGAATATAAGATATGTTTCTTTGCGTAATATTGGGAGAATAGATAAAATAATAAAATTCTGTTAGGCCTTAAGTAATATACCAAAATCATTCCAATCCCAGTTGGTCCACTGTTTTGTTGACCAATTGATACGTTTAGATCTAGTCTTTTTCGCACCACTTTGGGCCAAGATAAATAATATGTTTCTTCCAGTAACATTCACATTTGGCTCTTTAGTATTTGCAGATTTATAGACCTCAAAGTTGAAGTTGATGAGGTTCCTGAGTCGTAAATAGCTCTCTTATGGCATATATACTTCTCTATAAGACTTGTGGGTCATATAATATAGGTAGCTTTAGCCAAGATCACCGCAATGAGCTGCAGCTCAGCTGGCCTCACCTCACCTCACCGGATCAACCCGACTTATAACCCATTAGCCCCCAGCAGACCACACATGTAGACAGAGATGAAGAAAAGAAAGTGCCAACTAAGTACAAAGAAAGCTTTTGCAAAAAAAAAAAAAAAAAAGAAAGAGAACAGCAATAAGAAACCTAAAAAGAAGAGATAAAAAACTTAGAAACTGGCAAAAAAAAAGCTACATCTAAAATACATATGTTAGTGCCAGATAGACGACTCTCGGGGCCTTTTGAAGTGCTGCCTAATGCCTGATCCAAATGACTAAATCTGAAAGACTAAGACCACACACAGACTGAAAGAGCAGAAGACCAGAAGACCAGAAGACTGGAAGACTAGAAGACTGCACTGACGGAGCGTTTCTTTGGAAGTGTCCAGCACAGAGTACAGAGTACAGTGAACAGTTCAGTGTTTTTTTTTTTTTTTTTTTTTTTTTTTCAGGGCCGACAAGGGGCCAACCGCTAGGCTAGGCCATAGGTCCATTAAAATTTCATGTATACCGAGAATAGAGCGCAAATAGGCTGTAATTATAGAACAAATATACACATAACATAGGAGCAGCTCACAAATTGTGGAAAGGGGTTTATGGGGATGGGATTGTGCAGATGGGACCCAAAATGGGCATACAAGTGTGCACAATATATTCAAGCGACTTAGAGATGACACCGTAACAGTATTAGTCACGCTTCAAGCTCGGATTAGCCAAGAAAAGAGGCGAAATAGATTTTAATTTTAAAGATATAAAATTTGAGTACAGCGAAGCGAATCATATACAATTTAAATAAGCCAGTCAGACCTAGAAGAAGTTAAAGAAAAGCAGAAAAGAAACTAATAAGTAAGAAACAAATAGAGATTGGAAAAATCCCTAATTCAGAGCAGGGAAGTATATTCCTGAGTAGGAAAGTAAAATCATAAGAAGTATAGTCATCAGTAGCCAGGATTCTCCTGAAAAGTGATTATCGAAACAGAAGAGAGAGAGAGGTACATTAGTAGTTTTGGAGAGAAAAAAAAGAAGAAAACTTTCTTCTTTCTAATGGAAAATATTCGAGTATACTCGTAGTCGTATAGACCCCATCTGGCCATCTCTAGTGCGAATGACTATGTAAGAGTTGTTGGCGTGTAATGCCGCAATGAAAATCGCCCATTACAACAATTTCATTTCATTTTACCGCCTTTTGCGCTTACGTAAGCACCAACAACAACACCAACAACAACACCAAAAACAACACCAACAACAACAGCAACAACCACACCAACAACCACACCAACAATCACACCAACAACAACAAAAATATATACACTGCAGTAGGTGCCGCTGTCAGTGCCAAGAGCTTGAGCTCTCGAAAGCTGCTGCAGCAGAGGGGCTAATAGGGGGTGTACGGGCTGTGGTTAGGTACAGGGAAACGACATTTGTGCCACCTTTTCTAATACCCTGTACTCTATGCAAAATTTGTAAACAAGGAGTATATAAAGAAAATTGTATCACTAACAACAGCAACAGCTGAAGCGAATCACATAAATCGCTAAAAATTAATTTTCAATTCTTTACTGCCTATTCAAGACTCAAAAGACTAAAAATCGCATAATATCAACTTCTTATTTATATAAAAATAAAACCGGATAGAAAAGTCTCATTGATATATATTTATATAAAATGCTTATTTACATAAATATATATTCATAGAAACGTTTCTAAATCTGTTTACAGAGTATCATTTAGTCGAACAGTCCGAATATTTTTTTTTATTTTTTGCCTGCAATTACACGGCCAGCTGAGGCTGAGGCAGCGACAGAGGCAGCAGCAGAGGCAGAGGCAGCAACTAAACAAAAATCGCGCCAGACAAACTGACGGCAGCGTGTGATTTTCTGTGTTTGGATCGGGTCGCTTCGGGTCGGTCGGGTTGGGTTGGGGTTTGGCTCTGGCTGCAGTGACGTGCATTGTGGTGCGGTGAGGCAGTGAGGGGTGAGAGGGGGGTCACGGCTCTATGGCTGTATGGCTTATTGTAAATGGGGGACTGGGTTTATAGAATGCTTGCGGTTTTATGCCATTTTCTATATACTCTCGCCAGCAGTTTAGAAAATTTGCCAAGGGCAATCTAACAGTTGTTGCTAACTCAGAGATTGTGGGATTTTTTTTTCAATTTTTAATAATAGTTTATGAGTCTAAAGTATAGTACGACTTTTCCATAGATAATACCTGAAACTATTATTATTTTTTCTAAATTTCATTTTAATTTTTTTTTTTCAGGCAACAGATCGTATGCGTTATATAAGCCGGCTATTAAATATATTCAGTACACTATCGAAGAATGGATATTATCACATAGATCATTAGGGACTTTATTCTTTTTCTGTTCCATCATTTCGCACAATATGTTCTAAACGGTCCTAGCTCTAATTCCAGATGTTTCAGTTCCGTTGAGCATTCGAATAAGAATTGCAAGTTTAGATTAATTTAAGTATTTCATAGTAATATTAGTGACAATAGTTAGGCAAATAGGAGACAGACATTTTCTTGCAATATGGAAGAAAATCCACCCATTTCTGTTAACATTTTCTAGACTTTTATTTTCTATTTAAAGTGTAAGCATTTCATGGCATTTGTAGGGTATTTAATAGTCGCTGCTAACGGCTTATACATTTTCTTGTTAGATCGGTTCAAATGCGATTTAGATCGTGTGCGCTGAGCGCTATTGCAAGACAGAGCACATTTAATGATATCGCATGATTGATGATTACTCATCGACCGGTTGAGTCTCTGTTTAGAGGGGGGTAAATTGCAGGTAGGAGAAGGGGTTCAAAGGGGGTCTCAAGAGGGGGCACACAGCACGCGAGCAGCGAATGTTGAAGGCTCAACAGATAATTAGCCATAACAACTACAGCAACAGCAACAGCAACAATAATAATAAGAAGAACAAGAGAAAAATACTGTTAGTCACCGTCAGACGTTCGTTCTAAGTGGCCAACGTGGCTAGTTAGTTATTTAGTTAGTTAGTTGGCATTACCAAAGTCCACGTCGTGTTTAGAAAATATATCGATTGTCAGTCACAGACAAGCTGGCAACAGTGCCCAGTACCAAAAGCCCCTCTCAGCCCCAACTGCCCTATATACCCTCTCTTTCTCTCACCGTCTCTATGGATTCCCCCCCCCCAGAGGTACGACCTGCGGGCCTGGCAACAGTTTCACAGTTACGAATACGAATAAAACTCAAAGTATGAGTCTACCCATGGCTGACCTTAAACTATTTGTATTCGTATTCGTATTCGTATGCGCTCACTTGGTAAACACAGATTGGCAGTCGTCACGCGACTCTTTATACCCTATATATACATCATTTTTTCGAAAAGGGCATTATTATTAGTCTTCTTTGTTTTTATAATTCTAGCACGACAACTTTGAATGCTTACAAATTATTGCATTACTGGTAATACCTGTGATTAAAATATTGTTTAACAATTACATTTCAATTAAAATAAAGACTAGTTCAAAAGCTTTATTCAATATTTATTCCTATTTATGTTTATTTTAATAGTGAAAACGTTTATATATATTATCGACTATCTCACAGAGTAATTAAAAGAATAATTAATTTATCCTTTTTATATATTTTGAAAGACTGTTAGGGTATCTTCTAGTTAAAGCTCTGCCTGGCCTCAGTTCGTTGCTTTAAACCAAGTGACCCATCCATATTTGGTGCTGTTTGTACAACTGCTGAGCTGGTTTTTCCCTGGTTTCTTCTGTCTTCTGTCTTCTGTATTCTGTCTTCTGAGCTCTGAGCTCTGAGCTCCGAGCTCTGAGTTCTAGGTTATTTCATTAGGGCATCAGCTGTGATCTAATTTATGCACTTGCCATGCTCTGAAAACTTTCGTGTTGTTGTTGACACTGAATCATCTGAACTATCAAAATAATCTAAACGATTAAGCTGCTGTTGCCAAGGGCCATTCGTATGACGATATTGCCAATGAGCCGGAAGTGCGATAAGATGCTAATTATGTGAGTGTCTTAGGAAAAAAGTGTCATAGAATCGAATCAAGTGAGTAATCAGTTCAAAAACAGCCAATTTTGATAAGCAGCCAGTTTATTATGCCTAAAAAGTCGGATAAGAAATTGATGAGTGAGAAATATTTTATGAATGAACTTTAATTTTTATGTTATTAACAAGTAAATAATGTAATCCATGAGTGAAAGCCATTTAAATGAAGATATATGTATAGAATACTGATAGAAGAGCTCAAAAGGATTCTATAGAGTAAATGAAATGATGTGGACACTCCGGGAGAATACTTAGCACTGAAATTGACAAAGATTTCATTAAAATACCCCTGAAAAGAGTTAAAATTCAGAAAAAAGAGTTGATAGAGTTCAGAAATTCCAACTGGGTACACTGAAAACTTTAATTAAATCTCAATCTTTTTAAAAACTTTGCAAACATCAAACCCTGTTGATGAGCTGTGTTGAAGTTAATTATATGATTTCATCACGTTTCGTATTTATTTATTTTTTTTTTTTGTATTGTGTTGCTCGTTTCTATGCAAATCTGATACGAAACAAAAATTAGAAAAAAAAGAAATAAAATGCACTTTGGCCTAGATTTCAAATAGATGCGCTTCACTTACAAAGAAAAAAAAAACACAAACATACAAAAAGCCGAAAAAAATCGACTTGGAGATATGCAAATTGGGGCCCACAATAAAGGCCCTCCTCTTGGCGATAAGACCAACACTTTTGGGTCTGTCGAACAGGAAACCTGTCAAATGACTCATCGATTTATGGTGGGGCTCCGTCTTATCGCTAGGCCTGAGTTTAGCTAGAGAAAACCCGTTTCGTGACCAAATTATCACCTTCCCGAAATGCCCCTTAACACCCATTTTCCCCCCTACACTTTGACCCAGTGTAACCGGTGAATTATGGCCGTTGGGTGTCAAATGCAACTAGCCGCTTTAGATACGGATGGACGGACGGCGGGCGGACGGACGGACGGACGAACGGACAAGTAGCTGGTTACCTGGGTTCGACTTTGCGACTTACTTTTAAATTTCACCTATTTTCAGAGCCCCCTTATTTCCTCCTTCTCTCTTCTCTCTTCTCTCTTCTTCTCTTCTGTGTTACACTCTCAACAGGCACAGTTATTCATCATTATCTGACGACAGACATCAGCTGTTGTTGTTACCCAACAACAACAATAACACGACGACGGCAACAACGTTGCAAACAACGAAAAGCTGCACACAACTTTGCAACTTATAGTCGGCCTCAACGAACTTTTAAATGCGCTTCACCAAAAAATAGCTTAAAATACTTTTCACTTGAGCATAGAGCTTTTCTTAGCTTTTATTCGTAGCTTAAAGCTTGACTACATTTTTAACTATACTTTTAGAAATTGCTTTCAAGTTTTAAATATTTTTTTATTTCCATGAATAAATTTGTATACCCTTGCAGAGGGTATTATATTCTTTTCAAAAATATATAAATATTTATATTGTAAGCTTTCGTAACTTTAATATTTCTAAAAGAGCTTTAAGCGCATTTGAAAATTTTATTATTATGTAACAAAAATGACTATCACATTTGGAAACGTAAAAAATAAGTATAGTTAAAGATGTAGTCGAGCTTTGAGTTACGAATAAAAGCTAAGAAAAGTCAATTAAATATAAAATTTGGTAAGCTTTAAGTTGTCTTTAAGTGCACTGTGCGCTGGCAAGGCTATTAAAGAATAATTTAGACTAATAAGCTAAAAGCGTGCTTTAAAAATTGATACATCCAATACATGACAAGTAAAAGCTTGACTTAAAGAGCTTTTTCTGGGCTAAAGCTTGAAAGCTGCTTAGGGTTGAAAGCCAGTGTGTGTAATAGTATACCAAAAGCTTTAGTTTTACTTTGAGGAGCTTTTACATTGGCAAAGCAACAAAGCTGCTGAAAGCCTTTTTCTTAGACTCAACTGCGTCAACTGCCTACTGGCAGCTGATATACCCGACCACGCCCACTCTGTGTAGCACAGCCTGGCAATGGCAAGCGATCGTTAGCGTTGATTACGAGGCAGCAACAAGTCGCCGAGCGAGCAAACAGACCAGCAAACAACCAAGCCAAGGCATTAGCTACAACAACACTCGCATAAAAAAGAAACAGAAAAAAAATAATAATAAAAAATAATACAAAAAAATAGGAAAGTTTCGCTTGGCAACAAATCGCTGGCCAGCAATCGACTAACAACTTACAACAGCAGCAACGACAACAACAACAACAACAAGAACAACAACAAAAACGACAACAACAACGACAACGACAACAACGGTGAATAAACCCACTAAAAAAACCGAAGAAGTATAAAAAAAGTCAGCAAACGATCAAAGTGATTACTTAGCCAGCAACTGGCAGTTGCAGCAGCAGTCTTTGATCCCCAATAGAAAAAGAGGTGCTGAAAAAGTCACAGAAAACCTGCTGAAGAAGCAGCTGTATTCGCCACTCATTTTTAAAAATTGAGAGACTAACTTGCATAGAAATAGGCAAACGTGGCTATATTACCTCTTCTCATCGCCCTCGGCCTATCCCCCATTTATGGGATCGGATATTCATCCGATACTTGCAGGAGTATAAACATTTTTAAAGTTTGAAAAAAAATGTTGAAAACTTGAAACAGATTTGTTAAGATGCTAAAAACGCAACTTCTTTGTCTAGATACGCTTTTAATACATATAGAATCCTGAAAACAATAATTTTTTAATTTACCTTGAAAGCCGAAAATACCCTATAAAAAAGCGAAAAGACGTTGCTTAAAATTTGAAACCTTTTAATCGATTAAAAGCAATGAAAAAAGTTGTATGCTTACGAGACTTGAATAAATGTAGAGGCAAGGTGCAAAAACTGCTGCTGTTGAAACGTCATATACCCTGTAAATACGAGAAAAAGCCGTAAATCTCTGTGAACTGCTAAAAATGACACTGTGCGAAATGTGTGTTTGACAAGTTCTTAAAAGTTTAACAATTGTTTGCTAAAGAAAGTTGTACTGTTTGCCTACGAGCATTCTCTAAATTTCTAGATCTTTAGCTTATTAATTATCATAAGTATCGTGGTTATTTTACAGGGTGTTAGAAACTATACTACGAATACATTTTCTTTTGTTGTGATTTCTGCTGGATTTCCTTTAAAATGGATTAGTTACTCGATAGAGAAATTGTATGGGTTGATTCAACTCAGTGATGGCATCTGGTTCAAACACATGTTGACAAGTTATTAAATTGCAATTAAGCCCCAGACAGCTGTAGAAATATTGAATCAAACTCAACTGAACTCGAGGCTGAATCAAGGCCGAAAGGTTTTCAAAAATAACAAAAAAAAAGTGCATATTACCCCCTTAATACCTCGTGCTGTTTACTGTTTACTTAGCGTGTCACGATCAACAAGTTATCATTATTACAGTCAAATTATTGGGTGCATTGTACCCTATTTAACAATATTAAATACTGTATACTAAGTTCAATGTACGCAGTCTTAGCCAAAAGCCACAAAGTAAAAAAAGAAATGGAAAGAAAAGAAAAGAACTGTTCAATTTGGTCAACTGACTGGGTGCTCGAGTAGTGCTCGATAACAGTTCATTGATCTATAGAACATTATCAGAATGCGCTTTTAGCAGCTGTTACTTTTTCTTTCCTTTCCTTTAGATAAATTTTAAACTTGATTGAACCTTGTTTTTATCTCCTTCTCCTTCTTGTTCTTCGCTCTTATCGGTCAAAGTTTCCTAAATGAATTAACTTGTTTTTGTTCCAAAGAAATTTGATTGATTTTTGGTAGTACTGCGAAAAATATACACGTCTTAACACATCTTTCAGCCAATATCTGTTAATTTTCAAATCAAATCTATAATGGTCCGGAGTCTCATAAAGAAATCGGGCCAAAACTTGGGTCTTAGGAGTATAGATGAGAGGTTGGCTAAGATCGGATTACATAAGAAATCTTTGTCAAGATATTTGGACAATATCTTAGATAGAATTAGCTGTATGATATATGCAAAGATCATGGAGATCCGACTATTATATAAGATAGGAATAATCGGTCTAAATAGATATTTACCAAGCTAGGAAGAGTAACTTTAAAGTAAAGTTATATACAATATAAAATATGAATAAACATATTTAATCAGCTTTTAACTTTTAAGAAAAGACTTCCATTAGAAACCACTCATAAAAGATATACGCATATATTTAAGTACTCTCTTTTTTGTTGTGGTCACAGTGTTGTTTTGGCAGTTTGCCTAGATTTGGGTAGCCTCCATTCGATTCGATAAGATTTCGGAGCAAAGAGTTGAATGTCTTCTTCCTGTTTTGGGCCATGAGTCATGAGTCATGAGTCATTCGTCATTCGTGAGTGCACTCAGTTGGTCTAAATGGGGTCTGAATTTCGAATTGCATTTAATTGCCCACGTTTAATTTATGCCGTTAAGTGTCTTGATTGTTGTCATCAGAGAACAGGCAACAGGGAACAGCGAACAGAAAACGGAGAGCAGCGAACAGCAAACAGAGATCAGGGAACAAGCAGAAAGGGGAATCGGGGGATGTGAAAGGGAAGCTCATCAGCAACGGGGCTGATTGCATGTCATCAGCTGCAGCTCGCAGTTGGACTATTTTAGCAAATTTTATGGCCAACATAAAAGGCCGAAACAGCTGTAGAGGGGACTATAGAAACTTAGAGGGAGTCCGAAGAGCCTGAAGTTGCATCCAGTTTGCCAGATTTGCGGCCTGGTTGGGGGCCAGGGCGTTAAACTTAACGACCAGCCAACGGCGCTCTCTGCTTATTACCAGCCTCTGACACTGCCTCTGCCTCTGCCATTGCCTCAACCTAAGTCTCTGCCACAGCCTCTGTCATTGCCTCTGCCTCAGCCTTGCTCTTGAACTAAAGTTTCTACCACTGTCGGAACTGCTGGGCTGAGCTACACTCAAAAAAAAAAAATATCTTTTCTTTTATGCTAGACACATAAGCTAAATATTTAGTTTTATTTAAAAATTTGTTTATTATCAAATATTTCTTTATATTAAATAACTTAAGATTTTTGCTTGTTTTTCGGTTTTCTTGTTTTCTCTGAGTGTATCCAGCGTCTTAGCCGGTTCTGTCTTTAATTGCACTTTATTCTCGCAGCTTCTTTTGGCTGAAAGATGCATCTGGATGGGGCTACTGTGCGAGGGGCTATTAAAACTAATTGGCATGATTGATTGTTGTAGCCCCGCAGACCTCGTTCCTCTTTTTGTATACCCTGTATGCGGCTCAGTGCTGTGGTGCTGTGGTGCTGTGGTTACTTTTCTCTCTCTGTTTTTTTTATTTCATTTAGTTTGTTTCTCCATCATTTAATTTAATTAATGAGCGTGTGTATCAATTGGTTTACAATTGTTTAATTGCCTGTATCATGCGGTGTTATGGTACGTACCGTAAGCCCCCATCCCCCATAGCCTCCCTGACCCCCCTCAATTCTTCCCTCTCTCTCCCTATCTCTCTCCCTCTCTCTCTATTAGAGAGTATTAGCCCTAGCTATCTACCACCTAGGCTGAGGCAGTTATAGACGTCAAACTTGGGGCACGAGCACCCACTGCGACTGCGGACGTACTTTTGTGGGGCTTCTTGGCTACTCTTGGTTCACTCCCCATCCTCCCTCGTACTTCCCCCGGTCCATTAAAGGCCTACCTCTTGTGTCAGGTTACCTCTGTACCTCTCTACCTGCCTATCTCCCTCTCTCTTACACGCTGGATGTTGCGGGCTTAATCAGCAACAAAGGTGAACGCTTATGTAACAGGTAACAGGCTTTGTATCGCAGATATCAGACTGAAAATGCACCATCCATAACAACTATAAAAACTAATCGTAAAGTTTATAATCAGCACTCATTTGTAATCAGCAGTCAATAATTGTCCAAATTTATATGCTAATCAAGCAATCAGTAACCATTGAGGACCTCATTTGAAGAGCTTTGAAAGCAGAATGTGAAAATCAACTGAAGCTTGTGATAAATATTTGTGTGGAATTGAAAAGTCACTTTTGCAAATGTTAATCAGGAGACCATGGAGAGGAGGTATAACGTCAATATTACACACATATATTACACAGAGAAATATGACAGTAAATTCTAACCATATCAGTGGATCGAATCGCTCCAAGTTGTAGCAATTCTACAGTCAAAGTTATGTCTTATGAATTATTCTAATAATAATATGGAAAAAAGAATGCCAGACTCTCTTACAAAAGTATCTCAGGATTACTTTCACCCTTTAAATTCTAGAAGACTTACAAAAGCTTTTAGAATTTACTTCTTAGAATTTATAATAAAGTTTATGGAGTAAATGATATTGGTTCAAAATACAAGAATATTACAAAAAATCAACCCACAACATCTTTACAGTTTATAGAACTTTAAAGTTAATGCTCAAAGTCCCGTAGTAGATAAATGCAAATGAAGTATAGAAATAATATTACTAAAATGCTAATAAAATAAAAAAATAACATTATAAAAACCTGCAAGGAGAAGATATATTTGGCGCCCCAAAGATTAAATTTTGCAGACTAGAATATACATTTCAAAATTGTTACTTTATTTATAAATCTTGACCAATAGTTCCTATATCAGTTATATGTTATAGTAACCTTAATCTATGACCACTTTTAGCCAGCATTAAGAAAATGCACCATTACATGCAGGTCGTACATTTCACTGAGATATTTTAATTGCTCCTATGGAAGCTATATAAAGCTTTAGTGGTCCGATCCGGTTGATTCCAGCATATGTGAAGCAAAGCATTTAACTATCCCATAATGTTAGAGGTTCGACGGGACAGACGGACATGGGTAAAGGGAGTTGTCCATCACCCTGATAACCAATATACTCGTATCTACTTCCACATTCGTGACAAAATTATAGCAACCTGTGGAAGGGTATAACAAGAAATGAATGAAAAATCCGCTAGAAATGGATTATAATAAACTGTATAGAAAAAGTTGAAAATACAAAGAATGCTTTAAAATAATAAACTAATCCACTTAGAGTTTGTAATACAAAAAAAAAAAGTTTTTTTTGGGGCGTGGGGCTTTCTGGATTAACGCTTTGTGTGTTTAATCTTGATCTAATGGAACTTTCGCCAGTGCAAAAAGGTGAAATTTGTGTGTGTGTATCTGAAACTAATTGCTGGCAACTGTGGGTATTGTGTGGCGTTTCCTCTAGAAATGCATATGAAACAATAGAGCAAGTTATGTATACAAACGAATAAAACGAATACAAGCGAATACAAACGAATACGACTCAGAGATGGAGGTGTGTGTGTGTGTGTGTGTGAGTGTGAGTGTGTTTGTTTTGCTATGTTTGGGCTTGAAAATGCGCTCAACTTTTCACCAAAACTCTGGGCGCCATTGTGAGGCTTTGGACAGAGCTAACTTTGGATACGGACACGGTTCCCTGGCTACCATCCATGGGTCCATTGTCACTCTGTGGTGCGTTTCATGCAGCCAACCATGCGACGATTCGCACTCATACTATGGAATCAAATCTAGTCGAAAATGTTAATATGCTCCACTGTAACTAGAACGGGAAACTGGGACTCAGCCTCAAAACTGAAACTGAAACAGAAACAGAAACAGAAACTGAAACTGGAACTGGAATTGAAACTGTGGAAATGCCAGCACTTTGCATATTATGATGCCATAAATGAACTTTTGGCATAGTCTCTGTTTCTGTTCTAGCCACATTCTACAAATCGTCAAGCAAAAAAATGTAGACAGAACTCAGAAAAGCCAAGAATTTGCATATAAAGTGACCAAGCAGGACGCGATGATGTGAGGACTCTGAGAGTATTCCTAGGCAAAAATCCCATTAGTATTTGATTGTTAATAAGTTTATAAAAATAGTTTCAGTATTTAAGTTTTATATTTTAAATTATAACATGGCATCCGCCTGGGTTGTGAGTTTTCTCTAATTTTCGCATAATGAAAACACTTTTAAAGATTCTTCATTAGATAAAAGGGAACCCATAAATTCTAATTTTTGTGACATAAATGTATATATTTTTGAGCTCTTTGATCCATAAACTAAATACTAAAAGAGCACTGCTGAGTGCTCAAATCCGATGGCAATGGCCCGGTTAACAGCCACAGATGCATCAAGTGTAAAGCGCACTAAATTGCCACCATAAAATTGTCTAACTCTACAGCCCCAAAACTTTCGCCCATATGCACACACACACACACACACACACACACACACACACTCGCTGATAGGAGCTGGTAGATAGTTGTTCAGAGCCATAAAATTGGAAATTATGATCATCAAGGCGGCCAGACCAGGCCAGGCCAGGCCAGGGCACGCCCAGCTGACGGGTGGCGTAGCTGAAGAGCCGCCCGAAATAAAAAACAAAACTATAAGAGCACACGACTTGCACATACCCTGTAAACAGCGCGGTTTCTTCAAAGACTTTGCTCAAACTATTTGGAAACTTTTATGGCATGCCTTAAAAAAATGTGTTCTATATATGAAAGCTGTATTTTCAACACAGAGAAAGAAGACTTTGTAAACTGAAAAACAATCTAATAATTTCTAGATTCTAGGCTAACCCAACAAACCTACTTTAATAACTGCTGTGTTTGCTCTATAAGCGTTCTGAAACTTACGAGGAACTCATAGGAAGCGTAGGCTGCAACTCTCGTTTTAACACATTTACAGGGTATACATAAAAAATAAACGAAAAGAAAAAAAAAAGAAAAAAGACTGAAACCCCAGGTTACGCACTACAAACGGGTGTGCCACCAAGTTACAATACAGGCTGCAACAGATAAAGATGGAGCTGCAGATGCGAGGTTTGGACTCGTAAAAAGCGCTCGCTTCTGGTGTTAAAATTTATGACTAGTTGAGGCGAGAGTGACGCTGATAGATGATAAAGCCCCGCCATCATATATCGTCTGTTTATATGTACTATATACTCATATGTATATACATATATATACATATGTATGTGCTTATTTCATGGGTTATAGTCGCAGTCGAAGTCGGAGTCGGAGTCGTAATCGTTATGGAAGTCGTAAAGTCGGCGAAAAGTGGCGTTGCATTGTCACTGGACGCAGCGACAAAGAGGCAGCTTAGCTTAAGATTGGGGCTCTCAAACTGGAGCAGTCTTCAAAATTTAATTGAGCATAGTCTCCTCTTGCATTATGCAACCGATTTACCGCGATATCCACAACCGGAGATAAGGAATACAGAAATTAACAACCACTTTTACTTTTTCCTCTACTCCATTTTCCTCTTTTTTATCCGAGTTATTTCCAAGCCTTTGGTTCTAATGTTTTTCAAGTTCTTCTGAGAGAAAAAGAAGCCAAGATAATATATACTACTAGAAAAATTAGCGAAAAGTTTCCATTAAAATTGTATTTGATTAACCATTTTTATAAGTAATTACGCTCATTATTTGATTTCAAACATCTTATTGGTAATATTTTTATACATATGAATATACCCAGGCATGTTTCTGGTAAATCCCTTGGTGTCCCAGAATGTCGAGAATAATTTAGAAGAGCTTCCAGGCCACGGAAAAATAGCATTTTATTATAGAAAATATGTTTTATTAATATTAAATATTTGAGTTAAGATTATAAACATGTTTCGGTGCAGCAAGTTTGTTTAAGCAGATGTTAAACATTTTCGAAAATATTCTCTAGGTGAAATTTCGTCATAAATTTAGCAAAAAAGCTGATGAAATTCTATATACTCGAGGGTAAGCATACGCGTCTACCGAACTTTAATGCTTATTAAAAATGAATTTGCATTGGGAGGTAGAAACAGTTAACGAATTTGCGACTTTAGATCCGACACGTGGCTAGAGTCACGTACAGTGAACCCCCTCGCCGAGTGAACCCCGACCCGCCCGTCGGCATTGAACGGTAAATGCCAACCACAAATATGACGACAGACACGTTGTTCAAATGTCACGGACACGGATACGCACCAGGAGGGTATTCGAGGGTATACGATGTAGGAGAGTGTAGGAGAGTAGGAGAGGTAGGAGGTAAACTAGGGACAGTTTTACCAGGTACTCATATCGTGTGTCGTCAGATGCATAAATGTAATGGATAAGCTGTGACGTAACTAACGAAGGAACCAGGAAGACTGGCACGAGCTCACGTGCCACATGTCTTTCTATTCCAATCAAAATCGGAATCGGGCGGCTAGCTCAAAGCTACCTCCTTTCCCCCAGTCGATTACGCAGGGTATTTAAGGTGACGCCAAAAAAATATCACGTGTCGCTGGTTAATAATTGACGCAAAACTAATTACACAGTCAACAGATGGCTTAGACTAAGTATGCTTGTTTCCAGTTAGGAACTCTCTTATTTTATACCCATTTAAATCAATTTTAGAGTGGTTCGATTTTACTGAAATTTGGTACAGATACCTACAACATCCTGAGAAATATTTTCTAGGTTTTATTTCAGCTATGTGGTATACGTAGTGGTCCGCATAGCTATACCTATACCTCTATGTACTATATGAAAGACTATATATGTACTCAAGAAGGAAAAAAAGGAATATATTTATAAAAAAAAAAAAAAAAAAAATCTTAACTGCTTCCTGGTAGCAATACTTAACCAATTATTGGAAATGTTTTTATTTATTATTAAGATGAGTGCGACAATTAGTACAGACTACCGAAGATCAACAGCTGAATTCCTTCCATGTTTGCATTTTATGTAGATTTACTTCTATATTTATGCCTATAAACGTATCTTGGCTCATAGAGTTTTATATCATTTGTTTGCCCATTATATTCGTATTATTATTATTTAATTATATTTATTAATGCAATTAGCAAGGATAACAAATAACGTTTTCAATAACTTCATAGACGGACCCATCTGTGATCTATATGTTTTTTATATGCGCATCTAATTATCATTGAATATGTGACACAGTTGCTGACGCGCATTTTAAATCGTGCGAAAAAATCAATATATATTTATATATATTATATATATATATATATACTATATAATATATATGTATAAATATATATTCCTGTTGTTGTTTGTTTCTTTCGCAGCGTCTGAAAATCGCGTCTGCTTTTGCGTCAGCATTTCGGCCGTTGTAAGTAAACAAACTGAACGATCATCATTCGCATATACTGAGTATATCCTAGAGATTTGTTTATTCAATATTTCAATATGCCATATGAATATTGAGTGAATGAGATCTGGCTGATATAACCTTTTGTTGTTGTTATTGCGAGAAATTCTAACGGCTAGCTGGAAAAATTATTGGAAAGGTCTGCAATTGCGATAAGAAATATTTCAATTTGTATACCCCGTTATTTAATCAAAATAGAATGGGTAGTATCTGTATCTGTATCTGTATCTGTATCTGTATCTGTATCTGTATCTGTATCTGTATCTGTATCTGTATCTGTATCTGTATCTGTATCTGTATCTGTATCTGTATCTGTATCTGTATCTGTATCTGTATCTGTATCTGTATCTGTATCTGTATCTGTATCTGTATCTGTATCTGTATCTGTATCTGTATCTGTATCTGTATCTGTATCTGTATCTGTATCTGTATCTGTATCTGTATCTGTATCTGTATCTGTATCTGTATCTGTATCTGTATCTGTATCTGTATCTGTATCTGTATCTGTATCTGTATCTGTATCTGTATCTGTATCTGTATCTGTATCTGTATCTGTATCTGTATCTGTATCTGTATCTGTATCTGTATCTGTATCTGTATCTGTATCTGTATCTGTATCTGTATCTGTATCTGTATCTGTATCTGTATCTGTATCTGTATCTGTATCTGTATCTGTATCTGTATCTGTATCTGTATCTGTATCTGTATCTGTATCTGTATCTGTATCTGTATCTGTATCTGTATCTGTATCTGTATCTGTATCTGTATCTGTATCTGTATCTGTATCTGTATCTGTATCTGTATCTGTATCTGTATCTGTATCTGTATCTGTATCTGTATCTGTATCTGTATCTGTATCTGTATCTGTATCTGTATCTGTATCTGTATCTGTATCTGTATCTGTATCTGTATCTGTATCTGTATCTGTATCTGTATCTGTATCTGTATCTGTATCTGTATCTGTATCTGTATCTGTATCTGTATCTGTATCTGTATCTGTATCTGTATCTGTATCTGTATCTGTATCTGTATCTGTATCTGTATCTGTATCTGTATCTGTATCTGTATCTGTATCTGTATCTGTATCTGTATCTGTATCTGTATCTGTATCTGTATCTGTATCTGTATCTGTATCTGTATCTGTATCTGTATCTGTATCTGTATCTGTATCTGTATCTGTATCTGTATCTGTATCTGTATCTGTATCTGTATCTGTATCTGTATCTGTATCTGTATCTGTATCTGTATCTGTATCTGTATCTGTATCTGTATCTGTATCTGTATCTGTATCTGTATCTGTATCTGTATCTGTATCTGTATCTGTATCTGTATCTGTATCTGTATCTGTATCTGTATCTGTATCTGTATCTGTATCTGTATCTGTATCTGTATCTGTATCTGTATCTGTATCTGTATCTGTATCTGTATCTGTATCTGTATCTGTATCTGTATCTGTATCTGTATCTGTATCTGTATCTGTATCTGTATCTGTATCTGTATCTGTATCTGTATCTGTATCGGTATCTCTTACGTACTGGCGACAAACGCAAAAGGTTAACGAATCTTTGTGGCGCCTATGCAAATGTTGCGGCTGCTACTTTCATTTCGCCGCGGAAGATAAGCCAAAAAAATATAAAAAAAACGTGCGATTGCTGCAATTCGCCTTTGGCTGTCGTCAAGCGCCGCCAACAACAAAATTTACATACGTTACATATACAAAAGCATATATGCATATATGTATATGTATATGTATTTATATGCAATATACATATGTATGCAAGTATTGGTACGTGAGTAATTGACATTCATTTCCTCCTTGGCGTCGACGTCGTCGGCGACGTCAACTTCTCAAAGACAAAGGCGAAAAGCGAGCGCAACAAATCCGTGACGTTTGTTTTGTTGTTGCCAAGCGGCAGGCAGACGTTGATGAAACGCTGCGGCGATCACCATTTCGCTGTCGCTGTCGTTGCCGCTGTCGACGTTGACGTCGCTGCCTCCGTTTGCTGTCGCCATCGCCGCTTGGCAACCAACAAAAATTAAGCGAACTTCCAAGCCGGCAAATGATGGCTGCGTTCAGCAGTCAAATGTGCACAGTGGAACGAAAATATCTACAACGACATTTTTATATTCATTTATTTCTTTTTAAGTGTTCGTAATATGCTTCTTATTTTTAACTTTAATCAAGATAATAAAATAAAACTAAAGAACAGTCTATGTCCAGTTTTAATTTAAATAATAAATAAATAAATAAATAAAAATAAAAAAGAATATATATATATATGCATACACATTATATTTTGTAATATACAGGGTATTTTTCAGTTGTTCACTTTTTTATTTTGAATGGAAGTGGAGTAGCTTATAATGTTGTCGCAACGCTTTAGTAATTCCAAAAAATAGGAAAACAGAAAGAAAAAAAAAAACAAATAACAATAGCGCAAAAGTTCGTTAAACGTCAGAAACAATACAAAGTTGCCTAACGGCTGTCGGAGACGTCATCATTCCGAATTCCCAATTCCGAATTCAGAATTCCGAATTGCGAATGAGAAGACCCAGTTCCACTGGTTGAATGTAGGATTATTGTTGCTGGGGGCATCAACCGCAGACATTGTTAATTATTGTGGGCCATTGTTTATTTAAATAATAATAATAATTTTCTTCATTTATATTATTTTTTATAAAGTTTCGTTTGAAAAGATGCACAAGATAATTTGCGCAAAAATTGCTATAATTAAATTTTATTTTTCGGTCATCAACTGTCCAATTTTAATGGCTGGCACATTAATTAGAGCTGATTTTTAGTGGCAAAATCATTTTCAACTGTATTTATTTATATAGAAATTAATTACGAGTATTCAATTAATTTTTTCAAATCAAAACTAGTAAGCAAAGAATTTCTTCGGCCCGCCGAAGATTATATACACTTGTAAACTATTCGAAAATAGTTCAATTTGTATATTTCGATTGTTCGAATGGCAGCTAAATGATATAGAAACCGATCTGAATGATGTTTTGTGTGCCCTTATTCAAGTAGCTTGTAATTTTTATGAAGATACAAAAAAGTGTTCCTATTGTTCCTTTCTATGGCAGCTATAGGATATAGGATATATAGATATATAAGCTCAAAAACTAAGAGACTATTTTGCAGAAACAGATGGTATCAACTCCTCTCGTCGTCCTAATCAATAATATATATACTCTATGGGTTCGCAGATGCCTCCTTCATTCTGTATAAGGCAGTGTGATTCGAGTATATTCAGCAAAGAAAGATATAGTGAATAGAAATAATATTTTATGGTAAAAGCAACTGTAAATTATTCATGGATAGTCGAAAAGGCAAACAATTATTCATCATTAAGTATATTCAAGCATTATCTCTCTACCTAATCGAAACCCCTTTCGTTCTAAGGTGTCGAATAATCACATTTGCTTCATGGGTCTACGTGACAGAAGCAATGAATTCACTTTGCCCCCCGGGCACTACGATGACTCATCAAGAGTCCCAGCTAATAGCAGAGATAGCAACTGACAGACTAAATAAAAAAAAGCAAAAGAAATAATAAGACAGAACAACTAGCACGCGATTGCCGAAGACCAAATACACTGCAAAAAGCAAAGAAAAAAAAAAAAAAATAAAATAAAAGTAACTGAAAAAATGGCTGACTTCGCAATAATATAATATTTTTATTATTTAACAAATTTCCTTTTAATATAGAAAATTATATATCCGAGTCGATGTAGACATGTCAGTCTGCCTGTCCGTCTGTGTCCATGCAAAATTACCTCAGTTTTTGAGCCAGGATAATGAAATTTGATATGTAGCATTCTTTTTAATTCTCTTGATCGGACAACTATATTATATAGCGACCATAGAAAGGAACAGTCGGCCTAAAAAGTTGTTGATTGAAAAACTTTTCTGTTTTTTAGAGTATTTAAATAAAATTTACAAGTTTCATGAAAAAGTATATCAGCTTACAATATCTTATAGCTGATACAGGAACAATCGGTCAAAATAAGTAAATTTAACAATTTTAAAATGTTTGCAAAAAGTATAAATTTTTTTTTTCAATATTAAAATAAAAATACTTTTTTTGAAAATAAAAAATAAAATTTCAAAAGATGAGCCGATAGCTTCAGAGCTCACATGGAAAGAGAAATAGACGGCCTTAACGGAATAGAGTAGCAAGCTGGCACAAGAGCTACAGATATGAATAACTGCAGATAAAGATATATAGATAAAGATACAGATACCGATACAGATACAGCTACTATGCAAATAAGAGCCCTGAGCTTGATCATATGCCGTATACTGTGCGATCAGTCAAGATCGGTGCTACAATTGCATATAACAGACGTCTGCGTGGAAAGGTTAAAATCCTCTGCAGTCGCTAGACAAATAAACAAGCGAATAAAAAAAAAAATAAAATAAAACAAAAATAAAAAAATGGTAGAAAAACAAAATAGAAGCAGAGATAAGGCGAATGACGAGAGAGGCAGAGAACAGAAAATAATTTGAACTGCTCGTAGAATCGTAGAAAAATAAAATTTGCATTGCTGACGCACTTTTCTTGTTTTTCTCTACCGAACTAGTTTCCCCTTTCTCCGCGCCGCCTCTTAACACATTTGCCTACTGTTTGTTTTGACGGAAATCTGTTATTAAAAAAAGAAATAATAGAAAAAATAGAATAAAAAAAAAAAATGATCTAATGGCCAATGCGACCACACGTCCACTGACGGCTGACTCTGACGCTGACGACCGATTGGTAATTAAGTGGGTCGACCGATGCCAAATGGCCAAATTTCGACGTAGAATAATCCGATTTTTCATTTTCGATTTTCCTAAGGGTTTATAGAACAGACACTTTATTTATTTATTTCAAGAAATAGATTGACTAACATATGTGAAAATAGCTAGATTTAACATGGTCTTCAGTTGATAGTGATATCCAAAATAATAGAAACTCCAGATAGTAGTAAACTGTTAATAGAGCTGCGTCTAATTTGGACTTACCATGTAATATTGCTAATTACATGGAGAAATTGAAAATATAGTTCTAACATCTAAATATTGCAATGAAATTTTGTACAGTTGCGTATAATTCTAGTGGAGATCAGTGGATTCTTTTCCTTATATCATACAGCTGGCATATAAGGAGATAAGAGATTTCAATTCCAAATTATGTCAGAATACTCGGTACATAATTGTTGGTAAAAATTCCGGCAGTTCATGTAAATAGGAGTATTTATTGTAAGTACTTTTATTTGCGGGAAATTCCTCTAACCACAAATAAATTTATTTTGAATTCGCATCTCGATGGGGGGGCTGTGCTTGTTATGTTTCAATTGTATCTGCGGAAAATGTATCTCAGACTAAAGTAACTCATATTTATCTATAGAATACCAGAAGTTTCCAATGCGCAAGCAGCAGCGGGACACTTGTGGAATACAATCGGGTTCCGAAGCTAAACGAAAATCAAAATGAAAAAATAAAAAGTAAAAAAAATATTTATATGAATAATAATGTATCTGGGCCCTTGCCAAAATTATAATTACCTGACATTGCGCTCTGTGGGGGGTTTGTCAGCGCTGAGCATCTGGAAATGAGGCTTCGATATAGTACGAGTAAGTTGGCTGACCCCACGCGGCGTTCATCATATTTCCACTTTGCTGTCGGCCAGATAAACCAATTTTCAATACACACGTACTTCTCGCACTCGCAGATACATACACATGCATACAGGTACATACATACATACATACATACATACATATAATTGCAAAATACACTTTTGTGTATCTTTAAGATAGATTTTGTGCTGTTGATATTATTGTTTACATTCACAGTGGACCAAATGCACGTCAATTGCATTCGATTGCTTCAAACTGTTACACGGGCCGTCTCTCCATCTCCTCCCCCAAAAGCTTTCCCACTGTTGCACAGTGGTCATAACACCGAATAAAGGTAACATTAGGCTAAGCTTTAGCCGTGAAGTTTTTGACTTAAATTAAACTTCGATGAGCTTTAAAATAAAGTTCTGAGAACTTGCACACAATTTTCCTGTGCTTGCAAAGCTCTTTTTTTTTTGTTATTTTAAAAGTTGCTTAAAGCTGTATTTTATAAATATTTGTAATTATTATTGAATTTTACAATGAAATGAATTTTGCCAAATGAAGGTCAAGTAAAATTTTCGATTTCAAGCAATGATTTCAGTACTTTATAGTTGGGAGACGTTTGACGATACATTTATTTATGGCCGATTTTCGAAAACAAATAAATTTTGCATGAATTTGTCTTGGCTTTTGATTATTTTTGGCCCAGCTGATTTGTTGCTTGTTGTAAAATCTGTTATTTATGCCAAGTTCTGGCTGCTGCGATATTCGTATTTCAAGGTTAATACGAGTACAAAACAAATGACGAACTGTAAGACTAATGATGTTTCCATCATCTGAGAGATCATCTGCATGTTTGGGGCCCCTAGAAATCTTTCGTTTTCTTCTTTTTCCTTTTTTTTTTTTGCTGTGCCTGCCTCATGGCACGCGCCCCTGTCCGAATCCCAAGTACGAGAGTACGAGAATTCATATTGGATTCATGTCCGGCTGTCCCATTCCGTCCCGTTGACGTCAGCGGAGCACACACACGTCGGACGGACGCGAGAGTTAAGAAAGAAAAATAAGAATTTTAAATAAATAAACTGGGAAACCGAAAATCAATTTGTCTGCCAGTTTGTTGTTGTTTCTGGGGGAGCTACGAGGGGGTGAGCAAGTCTCGGAAAAGGGCTGGGGGCTGGGGAGCCAAACCGGCGCTTACGGAGGGAACGAATGGAACCAATTCGTTTATTTGGCACTATTCAATATTTGTTTAAGAACTCAACGCGAAACGCGGTTTTCGCATGTGCGATAAGCGCAAATCATCAATAAATACTTTTATTTTACCCTTTCCGGGGGCCTCCACACTTTGTCAAGCATTCAGTAACAGTCACCGACTAGTGAAGTCAGTTGCTTTTGGAGTTAGGTTTATGAATATACACATATATCTATATATATATACTCATTAAAGTCGGGCGAATCGGTTCAGTATGTGGCAGAGAAAACCATCTTCCCCAGTTAATTCCATAATAAATATACATTTTACAGGGTATCTAAGCTTCGGCAGCTTGTTGATTATTCTATTTCAGGCTTGTTTTTATTTTGACAATTTGATTTATAACCTTGGACAACAAGTAAACAAAGTGCGAGGCACAGCGTTTTGTTGTCATAAGCAATATTTATTTAGTTTCTATTTCTATGATTTTAATGAAAAAGCTTCTTCGTATATTTAAATACGCAAAGTAAATATTTGGGCCCATAAATCAAAAACGAGCAGCTGCGATTCACACATAAATCCAACAAATACTATATTCTATTATTTTCTATTCTATTCTACTCTACTCTCTTCTATTTTTCTCCTCTTTTATTCTATTTCATTCTGTTCTAGTTTATTTATTTATTTTATTTTTTCTTTTTTGTAGAGGGCTGAAAGTACTCGTACTTTGCCTAATTTTAGTGTTAACTCTGTCACCACAGACTGTTTCCCATTTTGTTTACACTTTTCTCACTGAAATTTATGACTTTATTCCCCTTTTATTACTCCACCCTGGCTCCATCTCTTGCTCAAGGCACAAGTCAACATTTATTCAAAGCTTTTGACCAAAAATTAAAAATACATAATACCAATTATACAAATACGGTCAGAAAAATAGTAGTGTTGCTCTTCACAACGTTTTTTTGGTACTTTTACCTCTAAATTTAAAGTGAATTTTTAGAAAAATGTATAACAATTGTTATTCTATAAACTGGGCTTAGAAATATTGTGCTTATCATTTAATTTTCCCACCCAAGGAGGTCTAACTTGCACTACTATTTTTTTGATCGCAGCTGTATTTAGAATAATTGAGAATTTGATTAATATTACCTATTTATTCTAATCTAAGTATAATCTTTCAGACAGAATTTCCTTTACTTTAAAATACTACTTTTAAGGGCAAGAGAATGTATTTGTCTCAGCTGATTTCAGGAATTATGCAATGTTTTTATTTATAAACCCTTACGTAACGTAACAGGTATAATAAATTAAACTTAATGCAATTGTAGCAAATTTTAATGTAATTAAATTAATGCAAGCACAGTTTAATGAGTTAATTAATCATTACGTAAAGTGTAGCCAATTAGGTCATAAGAATAAATTTAGATGCGCTCCAAGAGCCTCTGAAAGTTGAGTTAGGTTATGTAAAATGCGAGAAGGTTAGATTACAATGGAACTACCTTTTATTCGAATTTATTCCCCCATTTACAGAGAAATAACTCTTATACGCCAACTATTTAATAGTTTTGTCATAATTTAGAATAATAAATAAATATAATTTGGCAATGAAAGCAAAATGGAAACTTTCATCACGACTTGAATTTTGTGGCAATAGTTCGAAATATAAATTTTCTTTATTTATTTTTTAAAAATCTCTGCCTAAGTTATATATTATTCAGATACATAGATATTGCTTTATACATTTTCTATTTTTTCTTAAATTTTAATCAATGACCAGGCGTATTGTATGCCCGTTGGCTGAAAACACTTCTGACTGGGTTCTTCCTGGCTTAGGCTTGGCTTCTGATTCCTCTGTAGATTCATCTAGCGATATTTCGCTAAATGGAGCACCTGATCTTTCAACTTGGCGGAAAACGCAAGTATTTAAATTCTTTTGTAGTTTGGGAAACTGTTCCATGTAATCTATCATGTAGTCATTGAAGCAATCATTCTTCACCTTCTCTGCTTTAATTTTAGTGGCAATTTCAGTAGCGTGTTTAATGCTGCTTCTTAGCTGCAGGAAGCTGACCAACGCCCTGGGTGCACAGGTGATGCTCGGGGGTTTCTCTGGATTTGCTTTATTGAGGCACACAGTGACCATTTTTAACGAATGTTTCTCAATTTTCTTGTTGTACTTCAGAAAATTGATGGCTTCAGGCGTACTTGTACTCGCCTCAACGCAGGTATCGATAGATAGCTGAAATTCACTGCTTAAGTTCCGAATATTTTCGGCATTTTTTACGGTGCAAGACAGCGAATGAGATGGACTAAAGAAAGCCTTTGCCACACAAGTATAAGTGGGATTTTCCTCGCAGTTACTCAACCAACCACATTCACCCACGGTAAACAGTGTGAATATAAAGAACACTATGAAATATTTGAACATTGTCTAACGATTCCAACCAATATGAACTTGAGAGCTGGGATTTATTCCTACTTATAGACTTAATGAACTCCGTAAGAAATAAATCCTTTAGCTATGCTTATTGTGTAATTTCTGGTCTAAACACCTGTCTAGCTTTTCACAGTTCCGAATCGCTTCAATGCAGTTTGTAACAGCTGTGGATTATACTTACATAAACTATGCCTAATGAGGTTTGGAAGTTTGATATATATGATATATTATATATATATATATATATATGGTAATCAATTCTGGACGCTAAGCTACTGATACACAGAGATAAATATAATTTTTTATCTGCTGAAGAAGACATTTATGTGTGGAATAAATTTGTTATTGTTTGGAAATCTTCTAGAATTAAGAAAAACATCGATGTAATCGATGCTTAATTGTTGATAAAATACACCGAATAGATGGAATCATTGACCCAACGATGTCGTTCGCTCTTTGTAGATTAAGCTCGCACAAGATGCAAAGTATTATATATAATCCACATATAGTATAAGAATTCGCAGTGAAATGACCGACGAATCGGGCAGTTCTACAGCCTCCTGACAATCAGCTAGCCGAATAATCTGAAGACCTCTGGGGTTTAAGACCTAACTACGACCATGTTAGCTATATATTGGGCATTCCTTATGACTGATAAACGTATGATTGACCCAATTGGAGGAATATGCTAAATATGAAGCCCTAGAGAAGCTGTAGATAAGCATGGGTATAAAAGCGCTGCATCTGTCAACCAAAGTCAGTCAATTCCTACGGGTCTATAAGTACCGTAAGTCCAAGGCAACTGCAGTGATCCTTCCAATTAGAATGGGTAAACTTTTCGTGCTTTTGGCCCTAGTGCTGGGCACAGTAAGTGCTGGCCATGTTCGCATGTCTCGACAGGATGTGCAGCGCCAAAGGATGGGTGTAGATCAGGAGCAGACTGTAGAACCACAACGCTATCGCTATGGCATAGATGCTGAGATTCGAGACTATAATACTCAAGATATGCGTTCAAATCTGGTGGGTCTACGCCAGCGACAGATCAATTCTTGGGTCCATCCTTTGCGGGTCCAGACCAAGAACCAGGACATTGGCATGCGTAACCAAGACTTTGATTTATTTAGCCGACGACAGAATGTAATGGACAGGTTCCGTGACAATCAAGATCAGGACGAACAATTGGAGACCGAATTGGAAGACCGTTATAACCGCGTGCCCCTCAATCGTGAGATCCTTGGAGAAGTTCGTCGTAACCAACTGCCTACTGTGGATGTGAACAATGATCGTCTGTTGCGTGTGGGACGCCGTCGCCAGCAGGAAAGAAACCTTGGGGAAACTCAGGAGGAACAACGCATTCAGAATGTGATGGACGATAAGGACTTGGATATGGATATGGGAGGCAATCGACTGTATGATCAACGTAGACAGCAGCTGTTGAATGTTCAGGACAATCTAATAGAAGGTATACGTCGGGATGAGGGTGTTCAACGCTTTAGCGACAGACTCCAAAGTGTTCCCCGGGATGATGAGCACCTCGTGCACATAAATAGACGTCGCCTAGGCGAAAACATTGATAACAGAACACCCCAACGTGTTAGTCCCTTTGGAGTGGGACGCCGAGTGATTGACGTAGATCAAATGAGAGTAGGAAACATTGTGATGCGTAAAGGTAATCGTCTAGGACAAGTCAGAGATGACGTCATTCTGAATATGGAACGCGAACAGGAGCGTTTCCAGGGGCGTCGTCTGGATCAGGAGCAATTTGAGGGTGTCCAACGATTAGGCGATAATCTTCAAAGTGTTGCCCGGAACGATAAACGCCTTGTGCATATCAATAGACGTCGTCTAGGTCAAGATATGGAGATATCTCCACGACGCATCAACACCATTGGAGAGAGTCGTCGAGTGGGTGATGTGGAGCCAATGCCAGTGGAGAATATTGTCAAGTTCATTCGCAAAGATAATCGTCTAGGAGAATTTGAAGATGAAGAGGTTCTAGAGATGTTACGTCGTAATCGCCAGCGCAAGGAAGGATTGGTGGGACGTCGTGTTGATGAGGATCTGGATGAAGATGAAAATGATGTCCAGCGTCTTAACAAAGAAGGTCTGTCTCCGCGACGCATTAATCCTATTGGAGAGGGTCGTCGAGTGGGTGTTGTGGATCCGATCACAGAGGAGGATATTGTAAAGTTTATACGAAAGGATAATCGTCTAGATGAGCTAAGTGATGACGAAATTTTGGAGATGCTGCGTCGCAATCGCCAGCGCAAGGAGCAGGACCTTGAAATTTGAATTCGATTTCTTTCCATAGCATATGCATGCAAAAGCATTATATAAATTTAGATAAGCAATAATTTTTTTTTTAATAAAATACGTACAGCAAAGCATTACAAAAAGCAAGCAACAAATGTTTTAGTAAATCTCTTGAAATTCCTTCAACAAATTCAAATTTTCAATCAGAAATGAAAGAAAAGTAATCAATTTGGCAGCTTCATTCATTTCGATCCTAAACTTAATCTTAAAATCAAAATCAAAATCAATCGATAAGCCGTAAATCTGAAAACTTTCACATTGAATTTATAGCACTCGCCTCTGCAAACAAATCACTCGTAAAACAATAAATTTACGACAGTTCCGAGTTGGAAGAAAAGAAAAAATTAAATAAATAACAAAACGATATGCAAATTTGAAACGTCGATGGATCGATCGTTGAACCAAAGATTTATCAATTGGAACTGAAAATACATGTTAGCGCTTAACAAGGCCAATGGAAGTTCCGCCAACTGCCAAGAGTGCCAAGAATCGATGCCAATTTGTTAAGATCTTTCGGCCTTTCCGCTTGCGCCATAGCACAGCATTTCTGACTGAGTATAAATTATTATAAATACCGAATACGAGGCAAACTGTACCAAAACTGTAAAGAATTCAAAAGTCGAATGAGAATCCTCTGCTGGCGATTTCCGAGCGATTCTCCTCACACTCTCCAGACACACAAACAAACATTTTTCTATCAGTGTTTCCCGCCCCTCGTTCTGCACTGAAAAACTTTGTTTATTAACAAAGATCAAGCCAAATTAATTGTAGGCAGTTGTTGCAATAAATAAATAAAAACACACCAAATATTGGAAGAAATTGAATTTTTTCAATAGATATAGATCGCATTTTGAAAATCATCTATCTGTATACGTATAACGTAAGGTCCTGCTTGACCGCCGCTAATGGCATAGTGAAAGTCTCCACTAAGGACGGATTTCGGGGGAAGAAATGGGGAAGAACCGTTGTATAAAACTTTTTTCACCAAATAATAGTTGATGGATATTTATTAAAGCCCGACCACACAGACGGAAAATGTAATCCAATATCAAAATTTACTTTTAGTATGGAGCATCCCGGACAACGCCGCATAATACTGCTTAGAGCATTACTAGTATATGACTTTTACAGAAATATTGAATATTAAATTCCTAGTGCAAAAACAAACAACTTTTACTCAATCTAAATGATATCATTCAATTCTTATAAAAAAGGTTTCTTTACCTAAAAGATTGTCTATATTTAAAACTACAAAAATAAATTTCTTGAGACCAAAAACATTAAATTAGCCCAACATAAATAAAAGAATTTATAGCTTAACACAAGAGTATTAGAATGAAGAAAAAATTTGGCTATATTAAAAATGCAAATAGTTAAAATAGAAAACAAAGGAATTGAAGACTGATCTTCCACAAACATAAATATATCAAAAGAAGCCAAAAAATAAAAGAAAAGAAATGATTTTATGGTTCCTAAGTATTCTGTTTATTGTTGAGAAAAGTTATTTATGGCACAGAAAGGCGGCCGGCAGGTGGCGCCTCACCGTGGGCGTTATGGCAGGTGAATGGCCGGTCCAAATAATTCGCACTCTTATAATTTCATTGAAGAATTGGATATATGAATCAGTTTATTAAGTACATATAAATATATATATATATGTATGCATATATATATATATATATACATATACGAATAACAAAAAACAAATAGAGGCTTGGATTTCCCATAAATATTGACCGAATTGTATTATGTGGGCGTTAATTTGCCCCATTCACTCGAATTGAAATGAAAATGCATTTAATAGAGAAACCCGAAAAGAATTAAACAATGAATGTTTTTAATTATGAATTTATATGCACCTTATATATAATTAAAATTAAAGAAAATAATTCACACTTATCCCTCTCGATTTTATACATTTAAAATTATTAAAATTACAACTAATTTAAAGAAAAAATTATTTAAAAAATTTACTTAATATCAATAGTCCTATATATGAATATTATGCTAATAGAAAATTATATAATTTATTTAGTTTATAACTTAATTATTGTAAAAGCCATCTATCTACATTTTTAGTATTTTTTTTTTTAATTTAAAATATCCATTGAAAACAAAACTAAACACGGAATATTATTGATTGTTTTAAATTATATTGTTTATAATAATTTGTCAAAAAAATTTTCTAGGTTGTGAATAAACCTTTTAATTTATGCCTTCAACGGTTAATCGAAATTCAAGCTACGAAATGATCCTTCCATACCAAAAATGTTACCATAATTATTGCATTGACCTTCGGGTCTGAGTTTTTCATCTATGCCGTAGTTAGCCTCCTCCCGGAAATATTCCCGCCGTTCCGTAAAAATATCCCAAGTTAATTTCTTAAGTTCCTCAATGGTGCCCTGCTCTCCGCCCAGATGAGTGGGCAAATATTTTTGGGGTATATGAGCATATAGCGACTCCAGATTACTGCCATGTACTGAGATCTGTAGCAATAATAAGTTTTTAATAGGTTTGAGTCTACTAAAGAGGGCAAAACTTACGCGTCCCTGCTTCTTCAAAGGCAGCACCGATCGCATCAGATTAAATCCCATCTCAAAAGCCGAGTTAATATTAATTATATGCCTCCCCTTATCCCGTACAGGCATTGCATCCATCGCAAAGCTGGACATCTTCTTCAGAACTCCCGGCGTCAGCTGCAGCAAATGGGCCGCAGTATAGCCCGTAAAGTCCAGTATTAAGAGGCATCCATGGATTACGGCGTAATCATCGCGATGCAAGCTCAGTGCACTTAAGGCCTGTGCGACACACATTATCTCATCAAATCGATATTTATCCGCTGGATAGCAGCCCGGCCGTACATAAATTAGGCGTGGTCCTTCCTCATTCAGGGGAACCGGCATACGTAGCGCTACGCTGTGGAGTAATAGGAAGCGTTTAAGACGTCTTTTTTGAATAATAGTTAGTTATAATAATCCCTAGATTGTTGTTGAGTTTATTCTATGTATGATTCGACTTTCTAAATTAAATTAATATAAAATAATTCGTAGTGGAACGACCCCAGGACTCACCCCAAGCGAAGAATGTCGTGTAAGTGCTCGCTGTCCACATCGCGTATGGTGTAAAAATCGGGGAATTGGGTGCGCAGCGTATGGTATTTTTCCAGCTTGGATTTAGCCTTTTCCAAGCTAAACTTGCAGCCACGTAGAAAGGCAACCAGGAACTGGTCATCGCTGCGGGAACGTATATGTGGCTGCTGTTTGAGCCAGGTACGCAACACCAGAATATCCTCGTCCAGACGTTCAGGAACTTCGTTCAGCTCCTCGATTGCAGTACGCTGCAGGCTGGCCGATAGTGGACGTATTTCGGGCATCTTGCACGGCTTCTTGTTGCGGCAAAACTAAATTCGCTTGCAGCTTCGATAACTCGATAACTTTTCGAATTGTTTAGTTAAGGTAATCGTAAATGATAACCCTAATCTGATCAGTTAATAGTCAAATGGGGATTATATACACTAAAATAAGTTTCTATTGGCCCGAGGCCTTTGATAGTGTGCCTAAAAATACTCATTATCGTAAATACTACACATAGTTAAGTACTTGGATTTAATCTTGGAATTTATACCTCGCCAGGGTGTACTTTTATTATGGGGTTTTCATGCCAATTGAAGTAAGAATAAAAAGTACTATATGCTTTATTATAATTATATGATTATTATCTTATCCCATTGAAAATGGAGGAAGGGCATTTTCGGCCCGCCGAAGTTTACATACCCTTGCAGACTGGAATAACACTTCGATGGTTCCTATGTTCCTATGGTAGCTATAATGTTATGCCCTAATCACTTAATATAAATAATTTAATCAACAATTTTTTAAAAAGTATTCCAGCCTGCCAGGGTATTTTATCTTCCCTATTTTAATTTTTATGAAAATTCTTAAATATGTATATGTTATTAAATTGATCGAAACTATCGATAACAGGCAGCATTGATTACTTTTTATAGACAGGTTGAAGAGGTTTTCAATGGTAAAACATGACTTAAAAGATTTGAATTGAGTATTAGTATATTTATCCTGAAATTAATAAAAATTGTTCTACGGTTAAGGCGTAAAAAACAGACAGAGATACTTTACTTTCTATCAAATTGCACAGCTGACTATGCCTTGCACAATCGGTTCTTTGTACTGTGCTCTAATTATAACGAATTTTATCATGTAATCTCCATAGAACTTTCTCTCACACTTTAATCCTGCTCTTCTGATCTATCTCCAGGTAAACGTTGAGGTGGATGATACCTTGGCAACACTGCTTCCTTTTCTGATTAGTTTTTTTTCTGGGTTTTCTTCTTTTCTCACTCTTTTTCTCTTTAATCTGATTTATCACATCACTAAAAAAGTCCGGATACGAACCGTGAATTCTCTCAAAATCTCGAGAGATTTTGATTATTCTTTTGATCTTTATTATTATTTTTAAATTGCAATACAAAGATGCAGATGAATGTTGGGTATTTGCATCACAACTATTTATTCGTTTCGTCATTGCAATGGCATTGCTCGAAACGTGATACTCTGACGCGTCTGCTCCATATTAACTATGGATCGTTGGTTCGACCAAATAAACTTGGGCTCACTGTCACATTTTACTATGTGTGTCCATGTCCATGTGACGTGTTATCTTACTTTTTTGTTGAAGGAGCCATCTCCGACCACATAAAGTATATATATTATTGATCCGGACGACGAGACGAGTTGATATAGTCATGACAGTCTGTCCGTCTGTTTATATGCAAACTAGTGTCTCAGTTTTTGAGCTAGGTAGCTGAATGAAATTTGGTATGGAGCCATCTTTTGCCTCAGGCAAGCACATATGTCGGAACGGGCTGGATAACATATAGCTCCTATAGGAACAATCGGTTCAAAAGTCGTTTTTTAATTTTAAACTTATCTTAATCAGCTGCTGCTGAGGATAGACTTTGCTAGTTTCAATCTATTTTTTCACTCTTTATAATATCTTTTCTTCGCCATCTTTCCTGATCCGACTGGGATAAAATTTAGTTTATTATTCAATGTCCCCAGGAGGCTTAAATATAATTTTTAATTTAATTTAGTTTCGATTCATAATTTTTAGTTTCATTAGTAAGAAAATTATTTTTCACTATTTGTTTAATTTTTTAGCGAATAGTCGATTCTATAAATGCAATAAGAAAAAAATAAATATTTCCATCAATTCTGGCGGTTTTTGTACCGCATAGCAGAATGATTCGCAGATGGGAGAATTTTTTCCGCTTTACGTGACATTTGTTGATTCTATTGACCAATTTACACAATATCATTATTAATTATAGTCTATATAATATTCTGATGCTTGCATGAGCTTTATTGTAAAGTTTCATTAGAATCTATTCAGTAATTTTTCAGTGAAAGGGTTACAAACATCCCCCCCCTCCATCCTCCCAACCCATATAAAACTTTCTCGTTTATAATATTACTGTAGAACGCGAACTGAAATATTATTGTTAGGTTTCTTTCAACACTATTTTTATAGTTTTCGATGTGCTTTTTGAACTATTGTTGCTTTGTTATCTTGATTATCTTTATGCTCATTTTTGTAGTTGTTCCTTCGCATCGCTAATTGTAGTTGTTGCTGTGTCACTTAGCTGCGGACTGTGGACAGAGAGAGATAGCGCTAGACACTCACTTAAAAGCTCACATGTACAGACAGGCGTACGTATGTATGAATGTATGTATGTGTGTGTGTACATAGAAATATACAATTCGATTGTGCTGTGGCAGACATATTGGCACCAAAAGCGAACAACAAGAACGACAACAAAAATAAAAACAACAACAGCTAAAGCAGGCGACAATAAGCTGAGTGCAAAATATATATTTATGCACGTAAGTACGTAAGTATAGGTGTGTACACTGTACATATGTACATATGTACATACATACATATGTATATGACAAATGGAAATGAAAAGCTTCTAAAGAAACCTCGCGCGCTCTCTTTCGCACTCGCTGGTTATGCTGTCAGTTCCATTTCTTCATCTGCTTTTGCACTCCCGCTACCCCACCCTCACCCCCCTGGCACAACGTCAGCGGCTATCAATTTTAATGCATGTCGCCTTTCGTGCCAAAAAAAGGAAAAGAAAAAATTATATGTATATGTATGTACATATCACAACTAAAATGACAGCAACAACAAAAAGAAAATAAACAAACAAAAAGCATATGACAACAGTCGCTGCTTCGCTGCGACTGAGATGCTGCAGCTGCAGTCGACGTTTGCGGCAGAGATGCTGCGGCTATAATATACTACATATGTATGTATGTATTCTTATGTACATGCACATACATATGAATGTATGTACATATGTATGTATGTGGGTACATACGTATGTGCATATGTATTTATTGCCCGTTCAGCTGTTATTCACATTGACCTTCAACACATTTTATTGATACAAATACACACACACACTCACTCACTCACACACACAATTGCACTGTGAGTAGCTCCTTATATTTTGATTTAATACGATAAAACATTAGGGGTGCTCACAATCAATGATTGAAGTTTTAAAATATATAGAGTTTTACCAATGAAGCTGTAGAAAGAAATACGAGAACATTGATTGGGTCTTCTATAGGACTCTTTCTTAAAAAATAAAACTGTACAACTAAAATAAAAGAGATTATGTAATACTAAGTATGTTATAAAGAAATATAATAATAAACAAGGAGAAATATTCAATTATATTCAAGTACGTACACATTTTTTTAAATTCATAAATAAATACATTTAAACGAAATATTATAATATCTTTTCAATAAGAAATTCTAATTCTTAAAAATGACTGAAGGTATGTGGAGATTCTTAGGCATCTCTGAAGTCGATATAATTCTAATGTAATATATTATATATAATATTATAATTTTTGAAGGATTTTGATGAAAATGTTGTATATGTATATGTATATATATAAAATTCATGTATTCGTTTTTTGTACATAGATAATCTCTATCTTTTTTGAAAACTGTAGTGGGATACCACTAAATATGGGAAACACTTAAATGACGCTCTGCATTTCGATGCCTTTTCTGACATTTTGCAGCTTGAATGGAAAAGTTCCAAACGAATAGGAAAAGCAAAAAATAAAGTGAGAAAAAAATATGATAAATACGTATCAAAGAGTCAGAGGCAGAGACGGAGGAAGAGGTTGGGGCTGAGGCAGACGCAGTAGCAAAGGCAGAGGCGAGGCAGAGGCAGAGGCAGAGACAGGAACGGAGGCAGAGACAGGGACGGAGGCAAAACATGTTCAAGTGACACCCAAAAAGTGCTCAAATATATCAGAACCAGAAACAGAAATAATATACACAAAGCACATTCCCAATTTGTATGTAGAAATGTCTATTCAATACTCAAATTCGTATTTAGTTGTTTTCTTCTATTTCTTTTTGCTCCACTCGGAATTTTGTTTTTCTTTCGTTCTGTATTTTCTTTTTGCCCTTACATTCAGCTCGAATTGTGTTTTTGTAGATTCCTTTCTGTTTGCCCATTTGGCGCTGTAAACATGCCACCAACAACAGCAACAACAACAGCAACAGCAACAACAACAACAACAACAACAAAAACAACATTCACTCTTCGTTGCTTCTGTCCGTTTTTGTATTGTAAACAAATTTTAAACTTTTATTTTTTTCTTTCCATACCCAAAGTGTTGAATTGTACTTCCCACATAACATCTACTTACATATCAACTAAAGTCTTTTCAAATAGACTTTTCCGAATAATAAGCTCCTAGAGCTCGAGGCTTGTAGTGCCAGATACATTTATGGGCAGCATTTTATTTATTTAATATTTTAGTTCAATTAATTATTATTAGTTTTATCTATTTTATTTGTAGTTCTAACAAAGGTCACATCAAAATGGTTTTAAAACATATTTTATATACCCTTGCAGACTGAGCGGGATAATAGACTACTCCAACAATGAGGTTTTCTATCTAACTAACTTTGGACTGATTGATCCTTTATTAGTGTATAATGTTTAGATCTTAATAGAAATTAAAATATGTTAAGAAAGTACAATATTTTTGCATACAACCTATTTGTAAGCATTTTTTTTTTTCCTACGGAGGTCACAAGATATATACATATCTACATACTTATCCGATCTGGCCGGCTCTACATATAACAATAGGAAAGCTGTAGACGGATAGAAGGACATAATTATATCAACTCGCCTCGTCGATATCATCTATAATATGCTGCATACTTTATGGGGTCGGATATGCGTCCTTCAATACATTACACATTTTGTGACCCTCTGCAAGGGTATACAAATAAACAGATGAACTGAGTATTACCCTAAATGTTTATTGAAAAACGCTGCTTTGAGCAGTATTTGAATAATTACTAAAGTTGTTTATAATATATTAATAATTATGTTAAGCTCAAATTTATTAACATACATTAATATTGTTTTTAATTTATTTATTTATATTTATTTATTTTAATTTGATTTATTTTTAATATTTGAGCATTGTAAGTACAAATATTGTAATATAGTCTATAACGATTTACTTATTTTGAATTGGCTGAATATTGGGAATAAATTTTTATGTATATTTTGTTTATTGAATTCAATTGAAATATATAAGACATAAATAAAATAATTATTTATATTACAGTTTGTATTATTAATTATTCCTACGTTAATTTTTTTTTTTACTTATATACTTAATGGAATATCATTTTTTTTTTTACAATCGATTAAGAATACTTTATTTTATATTTTATATTTATTTTTTTCTTTTTACCAACTAGCAAATGTTCATAATTTATAACTCAAGACTTAAAGATATTTTACTGGCTGTTCAATAATTAATTGAGGAATTTAATTAAGTATCTGTATTGTTATTATTATTAATAATTTTAAGTGAAATAAATTTTATGTGCCAAAAGAAGCCGCTCGTTAAAACACAATTGGCAATAAAATTTGATTTATTAGCAGCTTTAAACTCCTTTTTTTCTTTAAATTGATTCAAAGATTATTTCGAATAATGTGAATACTTGGGTGAAAGCCCACATCTGTTCAGTTTTCCTAGTTTTATCAATCTTCCTATTCGTCTAACCAAACTACGTCAATGTCAAGGAAGATGACATTCGGGGAATACCATATGATCTTCCGAGCAGTGCCTAGAATACTAGAATATTATTAAATTAACATTTCGAATAGAGAATTTTTTGTGCTTATGGGTCTATGGGTACCATTTGTTTGTCGTTCCGCACACATCATATTTAAATATAAATTTAAATTTCAATTTAAATTTAAATACAAGTATACCAGTATATATATGTATATATATATATGTACGTATGTAGTATATATATTTAAATCTACCTCTGAACAAGTTGTTCAGTCGTGTGTCTCGGGTGCTGGCACGCGAGATCAACAATTCTCGAATGAGGTAAGAAATTATTATTATTTTGAATAGATGTCGCTATAGATAGTACTACATACTGGTTCTTTCGTACATCTCTTTGTCTTGTCTCCTGTCTCTTGTCTCTTGTCTCTTGTCTGTTTGGCTTGTCATTTATTTATTTCTTTGGCGAGGCACAGGTAAACTTTTGGATATCTTTTTGTTTATATTGTGTAACTAAAGCATCGAAGGTTATTATTTATATTTATATTTGTATTTGTATTTGTATTATTCCCCAGCCAGTTTTAAGTGGTTACTAAAGGTTCTTAAATCACCTCTCAGCTGTCATTTTGGGCATTAAAAATGCTCTTCACACCATTATTTATAATGATTTTTAAATTTGTTTGCTTTGCTTCTCAGCATTTAATTTACAATCAGCGCCAACTTTTAACCAAATTCTTTTCATTTCTTTTTTCCTTTTCCCCCGATTTTTCACAGCTTTTGGTTTTGGAAAACTTGAAATGTGAAATGCTCATCATTAGCCCCATTGTCGCCGGAAGTTTGGACAACTGTGGGTATCCATCCAGTAACAGAAAAACATTTACAATGGAACAACACAATTTGAGAGCAGAAAAAGGTACAAAAACAAATACAAAAAGAATTTTTGTATTCTTTACAATATTCACTTAACTAACGTTTTTTTAACAGAATTATAATTTAATTTTAATATTTCTTATACCCTTGCAGAGAGGGCATCATAGCTCTGTCACGAAATGTGTACCGCATTGAAGGTGGAATCTTCGAATCCATAAAGTATCTGTCTATCTGTATGTCCATCTGTCGGTTTCTTATGTAGACTGCTTTTTGTTGTGCGCAGCACACATGTCGTATACGGAACCGGAAACGGAATATAGCTGCCATAGGAAATACTTTTGATTTGCCAAGGTATCAAGTTGGCTGAAAGAATGCAATTAAAGGCCTAAAATCACATTGAGATCGATGTACTATATCATATGGGTCCTATCTCTATGAAAATTACAAGTTAAGATGAAGGAGAACAGAATAAATAATCAAGAGATCGGACTACAAATTGCACCAGAGAAATGCTTTCCTTATTAGTTTCGAGTTTAGATCTGTAAATTGGATATTATTTGTAAGAATAGCACTGTATTTTTATGATAGAGGAATTATATTAAAGTTGAGCTATCCAGGATTAATTCCTAATAAAATAATTTTAATTTTGTGATTTATTTTATTGCAGTTATTCTGAAGTTTGCAACTGGAACAGGTGATTTATGATTTAAATAATAATAGCATTTTAGCAGCTGTCAGTTTGAGTGTCTCCCTCAATTTAATTTAAAACAAATTTACATTTATTTTTATGATATTTAATAAATATATCTATTTATTTATTCTTTAATATATTTTTTGTTTTATTTGCAGATTTCAGCATGGGTTTTCCTCGTTTTTCCGGCTGCCCCTGCTGCGGTTGGTCGCTTAATGAAGGACAACTGTTTGCAAGTATTTGTTATAAATAATTGCATACAATAAATGCATATTTTACATATATGTATAGATATATTAATATTATTATGTATGTGAGTATTTAAGTGGAATTGTAATGAAAAGGCAATTTATATCGGCGCCCGCTGTGTGATGGGCTCGAACCACTCGCGTCTATCTCCAATGAAACTAGTCTGCATCTGCTCGGCACAGTGGGGAATCGTTTAATTAAACGCATTAATTGCCGGCAATTCAACAGCAAACCGCAATAATTATGCGGTTTCCCTTGTGACTCATTCGACAAGTCAATGGGTATTCAAATACTCCTAGCATTCATACATTCTCATACATGTATTCATTTATTCCATTTCACATTTAAAGTTATTCAAATTATTTGTTCAATTTTTTTTCATTGTTTTCTGTGTGGTAAATGCTTCTTTTAAGCCTAGTTTTAAGTGATTTTTATATATAAATAATAAATGTACTTTAAAACAGTTGTTCCTCTTATCTAATTCACTTTCTGATCCTTAGATATCGTTCACTGCCCCTCGATAGACTTGCTGCTCATGGCTTGCATGCGGCATGCGAGCTGTCGCTTCACTAAATCCTGGCGAGAGTCATGTCCTTTTTAATCAACATTAAATATTCAGCATGTAAACAAAAACAGCAATCAATTTGCGTTGTTTCTATCAATTTGATTAAAAGTTCAATTTAAAAGTCGCCAGAAAGTGGCCCAAGTCCCTTGTTGAAATTATAATTAAAATTGTGTTTTTATCTAGAAACTTTCCCCTAAGCTGCAGATACAAAAGTAATTTAATCAATTTTATCTGCTGGATTAATTCAGAAACATTTATATTTAAAGAATAAATAATATATTAATGGTTTTTTAAATATTTAAGGATTTTCGGAATCTCCTCATATCAGGCTTTGTTCAGTATTGAAACTATAAATCATCAATTTTAAGGACAATCAAGATGTCCTTTTGCTTGTCTAGATAAACTTCGAAGAAGAAAATCGATGTGAAATAAGTAAAGAGCATCCAAAATATATATTTAATTTAACCTTTATACTAACCTCTGAAATATTCTGGCTATGTGCTTCCTCAGGACTTTAGGCCTTGTTTTGTTGCTTGCCACAAAATGATTTCCTTGCAACATTCCAGCAGGAACGACAAATAGAGAGGAAGAACGATGAGAGTGTGGGAATTAGGATAGATTCTCTCGTATTTTATATAATTTTATGGGTCGAAGTGAAAAGTTTTCAAACTACCGAACTCAGCAGGGGAGCGGGAAAGGCTGGGCGGTGGGCGGTAGGTGGTAGGAGGTGGGACATGAAAACGAAACAATACAAATAAAACTTGAACCATAAAATGCGAGAATTATTGAGTCTGTAGCAAATAGCAAAACTTTTGATTCTCTTGGAAAATCTCTTAATAATCCTTTCATTTAATGTCCCAATTTCATTTCTGTTGTCAAAGGGGCTGCGTGGAGAGGAGAGGAGAGCAGAGAAGGAAAGGGGCTTGTAATATTCTTTATTCAATTCTTTTCTTTTTCGCTACAAGAATGATAATTATATTATTAAGAGAAGCATAGAGTTTTTTATGCTTTACATAATGTTTAATTACAGAATTATTTTTTTTTCTTTTTTTATAGAATAACTAATAATTATAATTATACCCATTGAATTTGAAGGCTTTTGCTGAAATACTCGAATAAGAATCTTTCTCAGGGGCAACATTTTTAACATCTGCTAATTGCGTAACTAACTCGGAATGGGCGAAGGGAGTGGGGCGAGGGGCGAGGGGCGAGTAGCCAATGGAGGCAACTTGACAGCAGCTAAAGAAAAAATAGCAAAAAATAATGTAAAAAAAAAAAAAAAAACGCGTGGATCACTTGTCAGTGATGAATAGAATTAATCTTTTGGACATTTTATTTTTGTTGCTACAGCTAATTTATTATATTTTTTTTCTTTGTTGTTGTTGTTGTTGTTGTATTATTTTGTAGCTTCTGCCTTGGATGTGGGCCGCACACGTGCCTCTAGAAATATTTTTAATTTTATTTTAATCGTATTTAAGGCATAGACACTAGATAGACATTGGCGGGGTGGGTGAGGAGTTGGGGCACGTGAGGGTATACTTAATTAGTCGTTGCAAAGATTAATCATAAAATATTGAAGTGCAATCAAGAAGTTGTCTCTTAGCACACTTTTAATTGGCTTGAGTATTTCAGTATTTCAGTATTTCAGTATTTCAGTATTTCAGTATTTTAGTATTTTAGTACTGTAGTATTTAGGATTAACAAAACTCCTTGGCTTCATAAAAGTACCGAGTACGAACGTATTTTTAACGATTCCGCAATTATAAGCAAATGTCATTAAAAGTATGTAATAAACGTGGCTGGCGTAAATACTGACTAACTGACAGCCTGACTAACAAATACCCTGTAAATGTGGAGTTTGGTTGTAACAGAAAATCAACTGCTTAGGGTATACGAGAATTCATTTGATACAATTTAATGAGTACAGGGTATACGGGAATAGCTCAGTAACTTAATTTCGAGGCTTGAATACGAATTGAGATTTGGGGTTATTAAAAGTCGTAAAATGCTCAAAATATAATCAAATCTTTAATTACATAAGTACAACAAAAAGAAGTGAATGGAGTGGGTTTGGGGTTGGGGAAGGTGAATGGGAGGGGGAGGGGAGGGGAGGCGTAACTGAATGGAGTTCCTGAAAACTTGTGAGGCACATGAAAGTGATTCCTGGCAAATAAATAGCTGGGCGGAAGCGGGCCCGGGTGCGGGTGAGTGGTTGGGTTGACTGATTTTTGTCTCCTCCACTCGACCTGGGGCGCGTAATTAAATTCCAGAGGGTCTTAAAGTGGGGGTAGTAATCGTAGTACTAGAAAGGAACGGAAACGAAACGAAACGAAACGAAAGGAAGACCCAAAATGCTGCCTCAAGTGTGCGTGATTGTAATGAGCGGGTGGTGCTATTTGCTGTTGCCCCACCAAAGTTATCAAGTACACAAATATTTGCTCTAATTAGTAAAATTGGACACGTTCTCTGGAATGGGGATACACTTGGAAAAAACTATAACCGAAGAAATGCTAGCTGAAATTCCAAATGTAGATTTAATCTACTCAATCGCTTAAAGCAGCCATTAAGAAAAGCGTTCCTAACCGAGAAAGAAATTTAAATGAATTTGGTACAGATCCAAAAAAAATTATAGAAAATTGTATCCTTATCCGTCTTTTCTCTCGGTGTGCTGCGGGGTGGACTCGACTGGACTGGTCTGTTGACTGATTGCCCCAAAATTGTTTCTTGTCTTCGATTTTTGGGGGTCGCTCATTAAATGCTGCTGGTCTGGAGGGGGAAATTTAGTTAAAGACTTTGCTGTAAATGCCAGTTTCGTGCCAAGTTTCCCGGAATTGGTGTATTTCCTTTGTCTTGGCATTGGCATTGTTTCAAGCGATTAATGCGCTAATATCCTGCTGATTGGTAATTGTCTTTCGCATGCAGATTAAGTAATTTACATAGGCTCTGTGTGTTCACAATTAACTAACCCTCCCCCACTGGAGGACCTCCGAAAAAGCTCAATATTTTGGGTACATTTAATAAAAAGAGACCGTGACACGCAAATGTTAGCTCGTTAACTGCACGACAAAAAAAATAAAATGGAAGGACGATACAAAAAAAAAAAACTGTCAAATAATTGGATGGGTTGTGGAAAGTACTTCCCATGGCATATACTTTCTTTTCGGAACACCTTTCACTTCGAGCTAATCAAATGGTGCTGTTCGTAAGTGCATTACATCCTAAAATAATGTAATTACCAATGTAATTACCCAGAGAACGACTTGGGATTGTAACTGGAAAACTATGGTATACATATTTTATTCTGGAATATGATCATATTCTTTTATTTTGAGCTTATTAAATGGTGATATTTTTAAGTGCATTACATCTTAAGAAATTGTAATGACTTTTGTAATTACTAAGAGAATACTTGAAGTAGTTGCTGCTAAACCATGGTATACACACATATATATATATATATATATATATATAGAATATGGAATAGAATAAAGGAATATTTAGAATATCCGGAATCAATTACTGAAGTAATTGTAATTGAGATTGTAATAGGAGATTTATATTTTTAGTAGAAACCAATTTAGTTTGGCCCATTAGCATCGCGTTTAACCATAAAAATAGTAAAACGGAACCAAATGAGTTTAGTTATGGAAGGAAGATAAGAGAAAATCTTGATATAAGGAGGGTTTGCCATAGCTGAGTTTGTATATCGAATCGAAGAGAGATGAAACACGTAACGCTCGCATTATTTGTTTATTTAATAAACGTAAGTTTCACTGCGTATTCCAATTTGAAAAATGTAAAAACTGAAACCTCCTACTGATAGATATACTTATCAGAATGCCGCACTTTGTTAGAGTGGGATAATCCTCAAGGGGCTACGTGGAATTCTGCACCGGACTACGAATGGTCAGAGTTGGATAATTCTGAGCAAGACACTTCTATAGAAGAATCAATATATGAAGCAAAATCTTTCTTTGAGATCTTGACTATATTAAAAGAGCAATTGGATATATTTGTGGAAGATATTGACAAATGTCAAGATCCAAATACTGAAACAGCCGATCTGGTTGAAACCGCTAAGAGTTTGGCTACTGAAATTTTGGAAATTGTGATTATCTGTACCAAGTCCTCAAAGCTAGCATGCATCAAAACAATAATGCTCAGCGTAAGGAATCTGTTGTATAGACTGCTGAAGACCCTATCATATGCAACAAGACTACCAAGCTTGTTAACGTGTCATAACTTTTCAATTGACTCCCTTAAAATTGTTTATAACAGGATAAAAGCCCTCGCTAAAGTGTTAAGTAAGAAACTTTGGTTGCCCTTCGGATAAGTTGCAATGTAAATGGTCCTAAATTAAATAAATTAATCTACTAATAGCAGATACAATTTCCTACGCTTGTACTCTAGCAAAAACCATAAAGCATTTATCGATGGTGGCTTACTTATGTTGACTATCGATTGTTTTTAATTGCTTCTTTCGATAAATCAATAGTTTTCAACTCCAAACTTATTTTACAATTAAAATAATGATATCGAAACTATCGATAATTTTAGTTTGTTCTATCGATAAAGATCAATGTACGAAAACATCAGTTTAATTTACTCACAAACCAATTTATTTTCCCCTTATCAAATAATTTTAAACATACAAAGAGAAAGAGAAAAAGCTGCACATTTCAATTAAAATCGGCCAAAATACTCCTTGATTTGGCCAAGTATTAATGATGACAATATATTCGTATTAAGGTATTATAACTCACTTTAATGGAACCTAAATCATGGAGTTTGCTAGGCTACGAGTTCTTATTAGTTAAGAGTAATAATTTGGAAAACTTTTTGAATTGTAACTACTTGTAATAAATTAACAAATCCTCAGAAAACCCGGCCATAAGCTGAAACTTAAAGGTTCAAACAGGAGTTTTCTGTTGAATTGGGTCCCAAAATAATAACAAATCACAATCGAACCAAAATCCTGTGACCGAATAACTCTAACCAAGTGACCTAAACCGGATGGGGATTTGGAAGGGGGTAGATAGTCCCGTTGCCCATTGGGGAATGCCAACGAAATATACTTCAATAATTCATTCGAATCATGATAAATGCCCGGATTTCACTCTGACATTCGCAAAATATACTGAGGTCAGCGCACAGCACACAGCACATAGCACACAGGACAAAGGACACAGGACACAGCAATCCTTTCGCACTGCTTGGAATTGGGATTCGAATTGAGATTTTGCTTACGTGTTGACTTTGCAGACAACCAAAGCAGCAGCAGCAGGGGCAGGAGTAGGAGCAGGAGCAGGAGCAGGGCAGAGCAACTGAATTTCAGCCGAGCTTAATGTTCCATGTATGATATACTCATACTCGTACGAGGAGCATATTCCTACTTGCCACAGATAGTTGCAAGTTGCAAGTTGGCAGGAGAAACAGTTGCACATGGAATCAGTGCTGATTCAGGCAAAATTCAATTGGAAATATATAGCCTCAGTTCACAGACTGGTCAAGACCCCTGATCTAAGACTGAAGGCATTTAAATATAAATATTAGAGTAAAAATCGGTATCTGAAGATAAAGACAGACCTTATATCCTGCTCGAGATTCAAGACTTTATTTATTTATTTATTGTTCTTTTAAATAATTATCGTCAGATTACTTTTTATATATTACTTTGTATGAAATATTTCATATTTTGAAGGAGGCATCTTCAGCCCCATAAGGTTATATATTGATCAGGACGATGAGTCGATAAATCCATTTCTATCAGTCTATTTCTCTGTTTCTTTAGGTGAACAAAAATAAATTAAAAAAAAAAAAATAAATAAAATGTTAAATGGATGGTCCATTGTGCAAGGGTATTTAATCTTCGGTGCACCGAGAAAAGCCTTTCCTTCTAATGCAATCTTTATCAGAATGTTTCTAATGCTGTGAAGTCGGTGAAAAAAGTTCTTTTAGGCTCAGTCAATCATATCGAAGTATTATTATTTAAATTTAATATGATTTTCAACCATATATCATTTATAACTTGAATTTATATTAATACAGACCACATAATTATCCATTATATTTTAAGAGCCATCTGCAATAGAGTAAATAGTAAAGAATACCAGTGAATATAATTGTTATATAAGCATTTATTTGAAATTAACCTTAAGAGTAATTATTTAAGATTTATTTCTATCAGTCAGCAGTTTATTTTAATTAGTTCTTTCACAGAGCGCCTTTATCGCTGTTCCAATGCAATTAGGATTTACGTTTTTTATTTTGTCGATTTGTATTAAAATATTCCCGCATATTTTCTTCAAGTCCTTCAACATTCTTTTTAAATTGTTTTAAATTAAATATTATTATAGCTAAATTCAACTAGACAAACTAAAAAAACAAAAACCTATTTGCTTTATATCGTCAGCAGATCAAGACCCATTTGAATCAAGGCTTCAAAGGAGTTCGGTCTTTTTGTAGTACCCTTCCATTTTTCCATATCTTCGCCATTATATCACATAGCTACCATAGCAATAAACAATCCGTCAGGATACAGCCATGACTGACTATACGAACGGACCGCTATATCATATAGCTGCCATAGGAATGATCTATTAAAGAAGTTGTTATAGTTAAGATATAACTGCCTAGGAATGTCAATTAAGCTCGTGAAATGCTTATTCTGGTACGCTAGGGTATTCAATATTCGGCGCAGCGAGCGAACTTTTCTTACTAGTTACTTAAGCTTAAGAAGGACATGGAATATCTAACACATACTCGGTGTTTTCTGGCCATGTCAGGGAATCAGTTAATTCAGATAAGCTACCATTTTCCGTAGTCGTTGACTCTGTTGTTGTGGTTTTGGTTGTTGTTCTTTTCTTAGTTGTTGTTGCTGTTGATGTCTTTTTTATTGTTTGGTGTTCATTTCCTTTTATTGTCATTATCATGTGTGTTGAACTTTTCCTCTGAGGAGGACGTGATCTTGTAAGCCACCTATTGTTACCCGCCGATTTCCTAATGGATAATTACTCTAACCCTCCCATTGTTTTGGTTTTCCTCGTTGCTCCCATCTTCTTCGGTATTTTCATTTTTATCTTTCTTCTTCTGCCTTTTCTCCTTTTTCCCCTTTTTTTCCTTTTTTTCCTTTTTTTCCTTTTTTTCCTTTTTTTCCTTTTTTTCCTTTTTTTCCCTTTTTGGTTTTTTTCCTCTGCCTGTTACTTTCTTCCTACTCCGCATTGCATCTTCCATCAAGAAATTCAATATAGGACCGTCTTCCTTTAATTCGTGATCAAGTTTAGAATCTCCCAAATGTTGATTGGATGGCGGATTTTCCAATGGATGTTGCAGCTGAGAGGGTGCCGAGGGCTCGAAAGATTCACTCAATCCACTGACCGACAAAGAGTCGGAGGAATCACTTTTCACAATTGCAAGAACTGATAGTAATAAAAATAATGCAATTGGAACTTCCATTTTCAAATATTTTTGACTAAACTGCCTAAGAATGAGTCGAACACAGCCCATTTTATAAGGTTTGATCTTTAATTTATTTCGAAATGGCTTAATTTTAATTAACTATGGTTGTGCTTGTAATCAAATTAACCAAATTAAATGAATCGATTTTCCTACTTTACATAATACTCTACAATAACTAAGTCATCCTTAATCTAAGAAGAAAACTTCTTAGAACTGATCGAGACTTTTCTCTCTCCCCAACACAAATTCCTTTTATACCCTTGCAGAGGGTATTATAACTATCTCCCCAAATGTGTAATGCATGGAAGGAGCCATCTCCGACCCCATAAAGTATATATATTATTGATCAGCACGACCAGACGAGTTGATATAGCCATGCCCGTCTATCCGTCCGTCCGTCCGCCTGCTTATATGCAAACTAGTCTCTCTGTATTTGAGGTAGGTGAATATGTCGGATCGGACAACTATATCATATAGCTCCTATAGGAACAATGGGTTCAAAAGTTGCTGTATGGAAAACTAATTTGTTTCGCAAGGCATCTTGACTAAATTTACAAGTTATATGGAAAAGTTTTATAAATGCACACATAAAATTATTAAGATCGGATTACTATATCATATACATAGCTCTGCAAGGGTACGCCGAGGATAGCCCTTCCTTACTATTTTTTTTTGATTGCAGAAGGATTGCCCGCTATAAGGTTCAGTGCCGGAATTACTTGAAATTTCGTTGTTTTAAAATTATTTTTATTTATTTTTGTATCTTATATCCTGTAGACTAAAATGTTCATTGAAGTTTTTCATACAATATAAGTGAGGACTAAGACGGAACATTTGAGCAATATAATTAATCAGGACTATTGAGATGAGTCATGTCCGAGCTAACATACAGGTGATTCTTTTAGTTATCTAATAAATATTGGGACTGGAAAATGTACCATATGGAAATGTACCTTATATCTGACATATGGAAAACTATTCCTTCTCTAAAGATTTCCTAAAGATGTGTTACAAGTTAGCTGAAAAATTAACAAGTTTTGTCTATTATATCAAATTTTAATTTCACATAAATTTTTCTAGTCTGTAAGGGTATGCAATCTTCGGTGCGCCAAGGCCTTCCTTTCTAGCTAATATTAAAATATATTTGCAATATATTTTCGATTTAACTTCCAGAAGATTTTAATATAAATTGCCTAAGGTAATTAGTAATAATTTAGCAAATTTGTCTAGCAAGCTGAGTAATATATGCAGATTATATAAATGGGCGAAAATCGATTTCCACGCGACAGCTTATTGTTATGTAAACCATTGAAAAATTAATTAAAAATAAGCCATAAAATTGGATTTATTTTGTATGGCAGAAAATTGCCATTTCGTCAGATTCGTCGAAAATTATATGCAAGAATGAGGAATTAAACAGACGAGTAATAAAAGCATAGCGATAGTTATTCAGCTCTTGACGCGTTTTGATATAAATATGTATTTATTGTTGCACTGTTAACTGGCCAATTGTTTTGGCTAAAAGGAACCAAATTCTATTGAATGTCTACCCCGTTAAGAGCAGCTCAGCCCGTCTAACGTTTTGCAGTTTAATTTAAAGTATACAAAAGTGAGAGTCCTTTATTTAATTGATTTCCCGCTTTGCAGCTATAAGATAAAGAAATCTGATCTTGAAATATATCAGCAAGTGTTATATTACTTCAAACTAGTCAGTTTCATCAAGATGTCTTCACAATTAACGACATTTTTAATACAATCACTTTTTCCTATAGCAGCTATTAAAAAAGACAATTGTAGATACTCTTCGTAAAAGTTGGGAGCTGGTGCTGCTAGCCATATCCGACTTTATCTGATTGGATGTGATTATATTAATATATTAAATATATTCGATTCGATTGGTTCCCTCATAGAAAGAGAAAAGGCATAGATATAAACAGACAGACAGACAGACAGACAGACAGACGGACATGGCTATGTCAATTGGTCTCCTCATCTTGATCTATATCGCATGGGGTCGGAGATGCCTGCTTTAATTCATTAGCCATATAGTATAAATACAAAATAAATTAAATAAAGTTTTAGTAACCTCTGTAAGGGTATTCAAAATATATAAAATTTAATTCCTTTTTAGGTACCAAAATGGTTTCCTAAAAAGATTTTTAAGCTAGTAAGGAAACGCTATCATCAGCGCGCCGAACATTACATACCCTTGCAGAGCTATCTGATATGGTATCCCGATCTTAATGATTTTAGGTGTGCGTTAAGAAATCACACTTTTTCAAATAACTTGTAAATTTAGTCAAGATACCTTGAGAAACACAAAAGTTTTCCATACAAGAACCTTTGAAACGGTTGTTCCTATGGGAGCTATATGATATAGTTGTCCGATCTGGCCGGCTCCGACATATGTGCTACCTGCAGCAAAAAGAAGGCTCCACACCAAATTTCATTCACCTAGCTCAAAAACTGAGAGACTAGTTTGCATATAAACAGACGGACAGATGGACGGACGGATAGACGGACATGGCTATATCAATTCGTCTTGTGGTCCTGATCAATAATATATATACTTTGTGGGGTTGCGGATGGCTCCTTCAATGCATTATATATTTCGTGACAAAGTTATAATACCCTTTGCAAGGGTATACAAATACCACGAAAGTGAAGAGAAAAACAATTTATAAACCAAGAATTTTATAGGGAAAATATAAAATTTTAATTTGAAAAAGGTTTAATAAAGGTTTGAAAACAATACATTATAAGATTTGCAAGAAAAGTTTTGGTAACTCATACTTCAGCAATTTTATTATTTTATTACAGACGTATATAAATTATATTTTATTATAAATATTAATATTATTATTATTAAATATGGGACTGAAATAGAAAGCAATACAAATTTATTTGTATACTCTTTATTTTGGATGCTCTAAAAACCCTTTAATAGTTTGAAGCTATGCAGTTTATATTTAAATATCCTTTTTAAATATCTAATAGATTTTATAGGGATATGATCTGACCAAATCCCACAATAGTTAAGGAAATCAGATTTATATCTGGCCAGAGATAAAGAAAACTCATTGTTAACGATCTCCTGGCTATCGGTTGCCACATTTTTGGTGCCGAAAAAAAAGGAAGCCTCAAGGATCAGGATCAGGGATCACGAATAATCGGGAATAGGATGAAATCGGGGATTAAGGCGCGCGCCAATTGCTGTGCGGCAGGCCTGGGAACTATTCACATAAATAGAGTATTCCTTTGGGTCCCTACACCGATGAGACGGGTGCTATAAGCACACAAAAAGGTCACAAGGACAATCGGAAAATTGATGGAAAAAAAATTAAAAGTAAAAGAGAAGAGAAGAGAAGAGAATTGAAACTCTGAAGGTTTTCAAATAAAAATAAAAAGGACACCACAGGTGATGGCTGCAGGTTTAGCGCGCTTCTTTTAGCGTGGGAAACTCTGAAATCCGTATAGGATCCGAACCAAGCCCTACCGCTGGCATGTGCAGAAAATCCATCAGAGTGCTGACAATGCACTAAAGGCACTAAAGGAAAAACAGGATTAAACAATGAGCGGCAGAAGCACGGCAGGGCAGAGCAGGGTCAATGGCAGGAACAGTGGCAAGTGACATGGGTATCCTTGCCTCGCGCTACCTGGCCACACTTCTGCCACGCCCCCGAGTCTGTCGTCAGTTCCTTAAATTGTTCAGTCAGCTCCTACTAATTTTTTTTAGTTATTCCCGTAGTTTATCATTATCTTCCGCAGTTTATTAAACGTATAAATATTTCTGGTAGCTATTTATAATATCACTAATATAACCCCCTCTGTAATGGTTTAATACACCCAGATATGAATTCACATGTAGATTTGAATACTCATAAATATGCCATTTTTTATTTACTCAAATGAAACATATTTTTCGTTCGTTTGTTTAAATTTAAACACGAAAAACAGAACTATTAACAGGAGGGACGAAACGATGCGGAAGATTTTGAAGTTGTAGTAGCTCTAAGGGGTCTGGGGAAGAAATAAGAAGTGTGAATGATTATTGGAATAATAAATAAGAAAGAAGTGGCTTATTATACCTCCTCGTTGACCGCTTCGTCTGCAACTATAACATCACCAACAGAGGAATTAGCAATCTTTTTACCAATTTTCTTCTTTCCGACCTTGATTCCGTCCCATATTAAGGAATATACACTACATAAACCAGTTATAATCATGCCCAAAATCAGCGCCAAAGCAATGCGAACCAGCCAAATAGCATGCTCATAGTCCATTTCCAGCCAGGTGTTGTGATAGACCATTCCGATGAGGTGTATATAGGATATATAGGCATTAATCAGCAGACCATTTGGACGCTGCCAATAGGGCATTGGTTCAGCGTTTTGCCAATTAAATAAGGCCAGATCCTTGAGCTCTTGAACAGTTTTCACCATTGGCAGCTTACGAAAGACGCCGTCCTTTACATGAATTATGGTGGGTAGATCCACCAATGAAAAACGTCTGATTATCTCCTCCGAATATTCCAATTTCATTGAACCAATTATAATCTCGCTATCTTCCAATTGCATTTCTTGAGCAAATTTACTCCATATGCGATCAAATTTGATACAAGACATAATCAAGGGCACACAGAAGCCGATCATCCACTCGTCTTGCAGCATAAGTTCCCAGGAACTCTCATCAAGTATAAATTTCTCATTTTTGGGATTATCCTTCTTGTAGCACTGCACCAACTCGGTGTCCATGGTCTCGGAATTGCCCAGGGAAATGCCCAGCATGGTGCCCAAGAAATATAGCCAGAGCTTCATCATATATTTGATTTCAAAGGAGTTTTTAATATTTTGAAGAACGACGAAATTTTTTTAGTAAATATTTGAGGAAACTCTCGTGTGCAATTTGATCAGACAACTGAAATAATAAATTAAAATCAATTCCTACCCCAAAATTTGTGACAGCTTTGAATTTCGTTTTAAAAACTCAGTACACAAGGGAAAAGCTGTCAAAAATGACAGGTTTTCTTTCATTTGAATTGAATTCGGCCTACTTCGATTATATTTTAGTTTTCTGTTCTACTTTTCTTAGATAAGGTACAAATTTTGAGTGATTAAAACTGAAAACGCATTGAATTCAGTTCAATTTCCTAATTTAAGTCTGTGCTGTGAGTGAATTCCACTGAATATTCCTCCAATTTTAATTGCTAATTAATTTTATTATGTTGTGAACTTTATTCTAATCTGCCTTTGACCTATTCCATTGAATATTGGCTCAAATAAATCTCTTCTTATACCTAAAAATGTAACGAGATGTTTTGAATAATTTGATATACAGCTGGTAAATAAGATTTAACAGGATATTCCATATAGAAGATGAAGAAGTTTCACGAAAATTCAATTTGCATCTGGAATACCGAGTGTTTTTTTGATAGGTTTGAATTTCAATTTAAGATTAAATTACAGTAGGCAACCAATTTCAAATATAGGCAAATTTATTTGTTTGCCTACAAAACATATATATACAGTTTTTATGGCTCAGAGGGCGAAAGACTATACAGCTGCTGGCAAAATGGACCATTTGTCTTGCAAGTATCGATTCAAGGACTCGAAGCTGAGGACCAGGACGCAGGACGCAGGACACGAGACTCAGAACTGAGGACCCAGCGGCCTCAATTGACTCTTGGGCTGTCCAATTCAGTTGCACAAACGATTACCCAATTTCACGTGTTTAGATTGTAGTTCCAAAAAAGGGTTGAGACCTCAAGCCCTCCCTCCTCCTCCCCTTTAACATCTATTTGTGTCGAGGAGTATTTCGCATTTTGATTGATTGCTGCCAGTTACGGCGCACAAATTGAATGACCAACTGCTGCCCAAACCAGGACGAAAAACCCAGTCAAAAATGATAAATAGACCAAATGACCCATTTAACTGTTGCGTTGCGTTGCGTTGCGTTGCGTTGCGTTGCGTTGCGTTGCGTTGCGTCTTGGTCCTGATCCTTTGGCATCTGCTCCTTTGGCTATTTTTCAGAAAGCTGCTTAAAGTTGCCCATAATTGAGTTTTTTTGATTGCCTCTGGGGTCTCGGTCAAATCTCTTCTTTTTTCTCTTCCTTTCCTTTCTTTTTAATAGGTTTAAGACTAAATGGAAATAAACTGCTTACAACTGAAATTACATGTGCAAAATTACAGCGAAAAACTCAATTTTTTATTTATTATTCATTTTCTTTATAGAAATTTTCAAATATTTTGGAATGGGATTTCACAGTGGTCTATGAAGCGTAGTTAGTAGTGAAATATTTAATTGGTCAAAATATTTTTTTACTTTAATGGAGAAAGTGTTTCCCAAATATCTGGAAAAAATCATTTAGAGGAAACCGTAATAAAACATACTGAAAAAAACAGTGGGAAATATTAAAAACTATTTTATATACCCAATTTTCAATTAGGGTCGGCTATTATTAATTTTTGTGCATATTTCTCAGTCGATATGGCAAATCTTCAGTTGCCAAGGGAACTGCTGAGTCCTGGACTGGGACTGAACTGGGCTTTGTTTGGCAACAGTGTGGCCACAATTAACCGTTTCAATTGTCAATTGTCAATTGCGGATTGTCGATTTCCCGTTGAAAACTCACAATTATCGACAAGACGGAAAGGAGAAGGAGAACAAGAACGAGAGCTGTGGGGGTTCCCACTGTAGGGGAATCGCAGGGGTTCCTAAGTAGTATTTATGTGTCTCAGTCAGCCATCAATCCATCAGTCAGCTAAATATAAATGCAACAAAATGTTACTTTTTCCATTCAATTATATATTTCAATACTTTCGAGGGTCTTTGTTGCCTTTCACAGAGGGCGGCAGGGAGTCAGAGAGCCAGGAAGGGTTTCTTTCATTCTATACTTTTATTTATTTTTTTCGCATGCCCAAAACGAACGACGGCAATTATAGGGCAGAAAGAGAGAGAAGGAGACTGATTGAAGAAGGGAGCAGAGGAGTATATATAGCCAAAAGGGTTCTACAGGCATTAGCCAGCTTTATAGCGCACACACCATTAGCGAGAAAGATAGAGAAAGAAAGAGAAAGGACACTAAGTATATACTATCGTATCGTATCGTATATACGGAGTAGATAGACCACCTTTGTTTGTTGGTCCTTTCGCCTTGCGGGAAACGGGACAGCAAAAAGGGACTGAGTATGGCATTGGGAATAGACGGGGGAGATCTCCGTGCGGGTCCAGGTCCGGGTCCGGGTCTGGGTCCGGGTCGGGGTCCGGGTTTGGTTACGGTTTGAATCCCGCCCACCATTTCCGTGCAAAGACTTTTAGCTAAAATGTCAATTGAGTAAAAATGTGCGTATTTTGCAAACAGAGCGCAAAATACTTATGTAATGTGGACACACACATGTCCTTGCACACACACACAAACACACTCACACACACAGACACATAAGGAGAGGAGGAAAATCTAAAGGAAAAATGAAAAAAAAGGATAGGAAAGAAAAGAAAGAAGAAAAACTGCCAAGCCAAATGGAAAGCTTTTGGCTAAATGAGACCGGCGAGTGTCTTTTTTTCGACGGTGGGGAGGGAAGGGGGATTAAATTCCCGATAACTCGGCTAATAGAAATGCGTACATATTGACAGAAAAATGAAAAAGGAAGAAAAAATACTCCCGGGGGCCTGATTCAATGATAACGCGACACAACTGCCATTAGGATTGTTACTAGGTATTAGATATTCCACTCGATATGAAAAGTAAATTTTGCTTACATTTCTGTTCTAAAAATATAGATAAGGGCATAATCAAAGGTCCTTTAGAAAGCATACAAAGCTGACCATGGTGGAGCAATTGGAAACCTTTATCAATCAGTAGAAAACCTGTTAATATGTATAAAAAAATGACTATGGTGGAGCTACTTAAATGAGGGAATTGTCAAAAAGTCTCAGACTGTGAAATTAACTGTACTTAAATGGAATATGGAGATAAAACTGCAAAAGACAAATATTCGTGACGTTTAATTTGTGATTTAAGTCTAATCTGATTTGATCCTTGCAACGAATTTCATTTCCGGCTATTCACTCAACAAAATTGAAATAAAGTCCGAGAGAATCAACTTGCTTAGCCATTTGAGATGCTACAATGGAATAAACTTTTCGCAGCAGAACCGATAGGACGGAACGTGAGGTTTAGTTTCGGTTCGGTTTAGGTTTAGGTTCAATTCAGGTTCAGGTTCACTTTTGCCAGTGTTTACTTACCAGACATATTCGTTCTAGTACTGCATATTTACTAGCATCGTTCCACTTGTCCATTGTTATTGCTACTTCTCATAGAGCGTAGCACCCAGTAGGAATTCGGTTAATTCAGAAATCGACCTCTGAAAGCCTAGAATAAAGTGATTTGTAAGTTTTTCTCTTCATCCAGCTGGTACTTTATATATTTGTTTATTTTCCTTGCCCCATGCCAAATGGCATTCTAGCAGAAGGCACAATTGCATGACCCGCAGTGTAACCAATGTTTTTTTGCAAAGTTCTGCTGGGTATTTGGCCGGGTTTTTGGTTGGCTCTTTGCATTGTTTGTTCGCATTGTTTCAGTTAGAGGCGAGGTGCACGTAGTTCGGATAGTTCGTATTCAAGTCAGGAACTCCTCTCGATTCTCTCTGGCACTCATGCAAAACGCACAAAAGTGCGCACAGTGTCCTTTTTTTTTGCCAGTAATACTCGTATTCCTTTTCCTATTCCTGCTCCTGCTCCTGCTCCTGCTTCTGCTCCGGCTCCTACTCCTCTTTCCACTTAAACACAATAGGCAGGCATTGTTTGCACTCGGCTCGCAGTGAGCTCTATTTTTAAACACGTTCACAAAGAACTTTGCTCCGATTCTCTATTGAAATCTACACGTTGTGAGCCCAGAAACAATTTTCCAATTTTTTCCTTTCCTTTTTTCTGCATTTCTATTTTCTTTTTGTGTGCACTGGAACGTGTAGCACAAAAATGGACACTAAAGTTTTGAGATATTACTCGTATTGTCCATAAGGGCAAAGGGCGCCCTTAACTCGGATTAAGTGCTCTGTAGCTCAGTGTAATTGCAAGCACCAACCAACACCAGCCGAAAGGTTCAATTTAATTTTCAGGTGTTTCCTATAATTTGCATATATTTTTCGACTCATATAAATATAGCCAATTTTTTCTAGAAGAATAACAGTAGAAAGTAAAGAAAGTGACGCTGGTAGAGTATACTTTTGGCACTATTTGTTGTCCAATATTCTTCTGGAATCGTTTAAAATTATTCACAGATTTCCCTACTGAAAAAATGACAATAGAAAGCACTGAGGGAACCCTTTGCTGTCTGTGTCGTCCTCCAGAGCCCGTGGAAGAATTTTCTCCCTTTCCTCCATTTGAATGATCCTCCAGCTTCAAGAAGGTACATTTTAAAACTATGTAAATTATATTTTCACAGCTTTTACAACCAAAAAATAGAGGAACCAAGGAGCTCTATGCACTTGCTTTCCGTTCCCCAGTCCTGTAACCATCATAAGTCAAGCAGGAAAAATCTTCTTTTTATGAATTATAGTCCTCAGACTGGCGACTTGCGGGAACCTGCTTGTTTCGAAGTTGGAAAACTTTTATATATATGTATATATATATATATATATATGGAAATACGTAGATATGTATGTATATATGGGTATCTGTAGATGTAGTCAAGTAAGTTATTATGTGGCTGATACTTTTCCCAACAGCGCAATTTGAATAAAAAGCACGTTTAAATTTTTAATAGAAATTGTAAATGATATGCAAAAGTTCAGACTCGTTTCAAGTCGACTGCTTCGACTGCTGGAACTGCTCGACTGCTCGACTGCTCGACTGCTCGACTGTTTTCACCATTTTCCTTGAGCAGTCTGAGAACTTGGCATGTGCTTGGCACTTTTCATCAATTTTCACTTGCGCAAAGCGATAATTTACTAGCTTAGAACAGAATTGGAAAATTATATTCCAAAACAGTGGCAATGGTGAGAAAAGGCAAGTCGAATGGGAGGGGAATAGGACAAAAAATAAGCCAAACAATGCGGGCCAAGTTAGGTAAAACGGGCAATTTTCAATTGGATTTATGTTACGAAAATATTCAAATTGTCGGTCTGAGTAGACAGCGAGAGATACCCTACATACAACCTCCCCCCCTCTCCGAAGGCCCGTAACTGAACTGACTCGATGATACTTTGGACTCTTATTGAGCTAGGTGCCTGGCTTATAAATTTTAGATGCTGCTCATTTAACTTTTAATTGGCAATTAGTTTCCAGTTACGCAGCAAATTTGGCGCAAGTTTTTCAATTATTGATGCTTAAATTGCCACTGCAAATTGCCACGCCCCCGACCCCACATAGCCATCCCTTTCATGCCAGCCCTGCTCGCTCTTCTAGCCCTGCCCAGTGGGCGTGGCAAACACCAAACAACATGCAACATGTTCGCGTTCCCATCGCTCCATTTTTGTTTAAGTAACTGTGCACCGAATCGCCGCCTGGGGCGCACTCAATTAAAAAAGAAAGAAAATGCAATGCAATGAATATTGCAATTGCTTTACTGACTTTTCCATTTTTCCACTTTTCCACTTTTCCAACTTTGCAACTGTAATTTTCCCAATTTAATATTCAAATTGTGCCCCTTCAGAGACACGGCACATGCCAATAATTGCCCTCCAATTCACATGGATTGCTCATGTCTTCGATTTAATGAACGTAACACATTTGTTTACCAACAATTTCTGCAAAATGAATAAAAAACAAGAAGGCTATTAGATTATCAGTTTGTACCCTAAAAGTCCTCGGAATGGATCTATTAATAAATCATAAACTTTCTCTATGAGCTGTCCAAGTGCTTTCAAAGCTCCCTCTAAATATTTAAGTATCAAATTTCGGACATTATTTTGTGGATGGGTGGAACGAAGGTATATCCTTTCTAGGAGCGTTGCTTGCCGAATTTCCCAGCTTGAATTGGTATAAGAACCAAGCAGAAAGCAGGACATATTTAATCAGTCAATTAATATGTCCCTCTCTCGTTATATTCCTTATCTAACTTTCACATTGGAGGATCAGAAATTGGCCACAGAAATCAGAAAAACTACTTGATATTTCATAGACTTCTACAAAAACTTTAAGCTGATTAAACAGCTGACATTAAATAATATTATTATTAAGAATAAATCTTACATTTTCTGTACATTTTTGATTATTTTAAACTACACTTTAAAAGTTACTGGACTAAGTAGAGACCTTGCAAGTTGATATTTAAAATTTCTAGTCCTTAAAAATATAAGAAAAATGTATTTAAAAATGTTTGCCTTCAGTTTACTGATCAAAAGATTAAAAATCGGCCAAAATATATTGGTAGAGAGGCAGCCACAGGCAGCAGCCCGAAAGGGAAGCAGATGTGAGGAGCCCAGTGGAGGGCAGAGGAGAGGACTGGGGGAGGATGGCCCAGGCAGAGTTCGACATGAAAAATGTAATAAATGTCATAAATTGTTAACAGTTGATTGCACTTGATTATTTTTGTCGTCGATGAAAGGGAAGGTTCCAGCGCCTGGGAACACTCACCTACACAGACGTCGATGCCAGCGATTTCTGCAGCAATAATAAAAACGAAACGCGTGCGGTTTTAATGGGCCTCCGCCTACCGAAAGAAGCACCCAAGAAGCGAACCCAAAGCCAGGAAACGCTATCAAAAAGGAGAACAAAAGAGGGGAGGGAGAATGTCCTGTCGTAAAGGACACAAAAAGTGAAATATCTGGCACAGATAGTGCGAAATATTCTCAAGTTGTCGTTTACGACCTGTTTCCGTTTTTCTGATTTGCCTGATTTGCCTGAACGTGCATATCATATCATATAATACTTATGATATTTTATTATTTTCTTTCAATATTCAGACCAAAGCAGGAACGAAACGAAACGAAACGAAACGGAACGGACTGGAATGGAGTGAGACTGAACGGAACGGAATGGAACGGTCATTCTGTTGGTTTTAATTTGCCATTTACACATCATAAAATTTTGGAGCGTGTCTGTTGGCTCTCTGCTTACCCCTGGGATGGAGTGGATTGGTTGGGGGATTTGGGAGGCAGATAAAACACGCACAGAGCACCTCATGCCGCGCCCACTGATAAGAAGCCCATAAAATAAAGGAACCCCAATCTTTAGGTGATACTCAACAGAACTTTGACATTAAATATGTAATATCTCCGCCTCCATCTCCATCTCCGTCTCCATCTCCAATATAAGCATGTAATCTCAGTAGCCACAGTGGAACAAAAACTACTACTCAAAATCTCATCTGGTATTTGCCCAACGGCCAGATAACAGCAAACTATGCAACTTAAGAGTTTTGAATAGGGCTACAAGGCCAAAACATCATTTTTAATAGGCTTCAGCAGACCAGAAGCACACTTCATGCAAATGAACATGAAATGAATAAAAAAGGAAAACTAAAAAACCAAAAAAAAAAAAGAAGAAAATTTAGGGAAAATTCCGAATGTCGCCTAACAAGCTGCCATATCGTCTATGCAAGCCTGGCATTAATATGAAAATCATGTAAGCCCTCGTTGCCGAATTAGTTCTTGGCCCAAACCCTCTGCATTCCGCAACAAAACGAGAGCTTTGAAGTGAGCAACGCTTGCCCCAAATCTGGTATATAATGTTTTTGTAATACCCTGTAATTTGAAAGAAAACCGAGAGAGCATTGTGGAAAATTAAGAACCTAAAATTATTATGGAAAATCCATCTGCTTAATGTTGTTCCTTGTTGTTGCAGATATTTTGCTATTTTTCTGTTAAGTACAAAATTAGCTGCTAATGTAATATATACCGTTGGAATAATATAATACTATAATAAAATAAATAATATAGCATATATATTGATATATAATTTGATTCACTTTCTTGATGATTTCTCACAGATATATGAATGATTCATAGTGTAACTGGTGCAAAACCTTTTGTATATATAGTACAGGGTATGCGCTAGTCGAGCATAATGAGATGCAGCATTATTACTTATTGTTATAGTTGTTGTTGTTGCTGTTGTTTTCGTTAGGCCATTACACGTGTGTGTAGACCCTACAGAGTGGACCATTATGTGGTTGCTCGGGCTATAAGAAGGGTTGCTACGACTATTGGCAAATTTCATTGCATGTGTTTGTGTTTTTCTGTTTGTATTTGTAAGTGAGTTTGCTTAGGTAGGGGGGCGTGGCTAGGGGCGCGAGAGACAGAGAGAGAGAGAGAGAGAGGGGTATATAAGGCGCTTAATATGCAAAGTTTGTAACTTAATTTAAATTCCCTTGGCGTGCACTTATTACTTTGTGCCAACTTTGTTGCTGTTGTTGTTGTTGCTGTTGCCTGGCACTAAAACTAAAACTACAACAACAACACCAACAGCAACAACTGCTACTAAAACAACAACTAACAACAGCTAAAAACAAGTAAGAATTCCCAACTTGAGCCATACACGACTAGCGAATACTCTTTAACCAGATCTACTAATGTCTCAGACAGCTTCCAGGAGAAAGGCGCTCCATCCAGCTGCTACGCTTTTCCCTAGATGCTCATCATTCCAACTATTTACCATATCCATAAACATATTCCAAGCAATCTAAGATAAAATATATTCACTGGCATTGATTCGAAACTTTGGAGCTCTTAGCTCTTACAGCCTGCTCTGAAAGTCGGCTCGATTGACCAAGAATATACCTTATAGGTTCGCCTGCCTCTGTCACAGGTTCGGTATACCCTTTTTAGGTATTGTAATGGGCACAGGGTATGAAAACAACCAACAACTTGGCACAGCCCACACTTTGTAGTAAGTCGCACATGAAAACAATTTTTTGATAATTAAAGTTGAGCATTCTTTGGCTATGTGTGTGTGTTTTTGTAGGCCCCCAAGCAATTGCCTCTGTTTGGCATTGGGCCCTGGCTCCATTTCAAGTGTCAGGTTTCGCCCGAGTTGAAAAGTTGAACCCAAAAAAAAGGAGGAAAAACGAAAAACAAAAAACAAAAAACAAAACTATGCCCCAAATTCTGTTTCCATACCAAAACTATTTCAACTCGTATCGTACCATGTTTACAGTGAGTATTTTTTGTTTTGTTTTCCTCATTTTTTTTTTTTTCGTTTTTTTGCCTTTGCTCGTAGGCATTCTCATTGGAAGCTTACCAAGAAGTTCCCAAAAATTGCATAGCTTTTTCAAAACTTTTCGACTGCTCCACATTTTATTTGGCTCGTGGCTAAATCCGACTTCTGTAATTGTGAATGTTTCTGACCATTTCGAAACTGCGAGCTAAGCGCCAAATTGATCACAACAACTGCATTAATAAATGCTAACTACTGCTAAATTTTGAATTTAGTATCTATGGAATTATACGACATTCGAGAAAGTATCCGATCCGCCAGAGTCTGATATATATATATGCTGCCTGCGTCAAACAGAACCCCTTCCTCTAAGTTTCTCTCGCCTAGCTCAAAAGCTAAGAGAAGAGAAGAACAAATTTGTGAACTTAAATAAATGATTTAATAATAGTTTAGTATGGTAATTAAATCAAAGTTTTGTATTAAAACATATCTAGATTTGATTGGATCTCATGGCTAATACCTAATTAAACAGTTCAGTTTTAAAAGCTCTCCTTTTTTTGTTTGAAAACTACGGCTTAATCGTACGAGTATAAGCCAATATATAATTCAGTAAAGGTCCTTTGGTCGGCAGTTGGCTTTATAAAGTTTCTGTGAATGCGTAGATAAATAAATATTTGGAACCCAGCTGCGACATCAATGACAATTTCAAATGAGGAGGGAAGCGTGGATGGTGGCTGGACAGGGGGCTAGCAGGTGGGGCAGGACATTATTTAAATTGCCATCAGTTTGGGACAGGCAATAAATTGAAATACGCATACAGATGATGATGAAGGGAGCGGCAACTAGGGCGGGGAAGGGACTAAAGGGACTAAAGGGCGGCCGGGCTGACAGTCGCGTGAAATGCATTTAAATAAATAAACTTTGGCGTTGTAAACAATGTGAGAGTACAAGATGTTCCCGCATATATATATTTTTTTTATATATATATTTTACATCATTTCAAATGCGACATAATTAAAAATGTCACTTGCTTTTGCCACAAAGCACCACCGCCCCCGCCCACGCCCCGCCCCGCGCACCTGACCCCAAGGGCAGAGGCAGAGGCAGAAACAGGCAGCTAACATTTGATCGCACCTGTGCGGCGACTGTGGCTCACCGAAAAAAAAAGTTTTCGCACATAATTTATATACTTATGCAGGTGTGTGTAGGTGTGTGTGACAATCACAGAAATAGAATTTCTTATAAGCAACTGCCGCGGCAGATTCCCCCAGTAACTGTGTCGGGGAAGGGGGGGTGGCATGGGGCAAGGAAGTGTGGTTTTTGCCACCAAAAATGCCAACAATGCGCGCTTGTCACTCGAAATTACTTTATGCAAAGCGTTGAGGTGTATGCTTCCCTCACTGTGTGTGTGTGTGTGGTGTGTGTGTGTGTGTGACAGTGGTGTAGGCAGATGTTTTCTCTAAGGGGGTTTCTAGCAGCATTTCTTATTTAGGTTTATTTCAAGAGAGATTGGGACCCCTGGCATCCAGAACTAATTAATAATTATTACCTAAAAATTCTAGACGAAATTTATTTGAATAAAAATTTAGCTTTTCATCAAATATAATTTACAACTTTTACTAATTTTGTTCTAATATTTATTTATAATTGATAATTTAATGAAAATAAAGAAAATCTCCAGCGTGTAAATTCTATTAAATTATTTTTGAAAATTTATGAAAATTTTTGGAAATTTAAGCGTTCCATTCCATCGGACGCTTAAACCCAAAGATCAGCACCTGAGTACGCCACTGGTGTGTGGACTGAGATGACAGCAACTGACAAGCAAGCAAACCAAACAGCAGCAGCAGCAGCAGCAGGAGCAGAGGCTCATCCTACTCATCCTGGATACTGTTTCTGTTGGAGCCGCGTCCTGTTACATCCCGCTTCTCCTTGGCAGTCCTTTTTCTCCCCACTCCCTACTCTTCACTCCCCTATTTTCCGTGTTCCTCTGCTCTATTCCCGCAGGAAACACTTGCTGCTTATGGATTTCACAGGCAACATCGCAAATTTTTTGTCATTTCGTCTGTGCGCGCATTTTACAAAGTGGCAAGTGGCAAGCGGCAATTGGGAAATGTGAAATGGAAAAAGGGAAAAGGGAAATGTTGGCTATACTCAACCGCAAGAGCCTTGCCACTCCTCCTCCGCCCATTGGCGACACACCAATTTACCGTTCGCATCTTTCTTCATCATGTGGCAGAGGCTCAAACAACATGACGTTTTTATTTCTGCTCCTGTTCCCTGCTGCTGCTTCTGCTTCTGCTCCTGCTGCTGCTCCTGCTCCTCTGCTACTCCTTCTTCTCGCCCTGCTCCCTTTCCTCGGGGATTGTTTGCATTTGTGAATATGTAAATATTTTTCAGCGCGTTGCACGATCCAAGCCCAAGTGCCATGTGTCGCTTGCCTTGCTCCTCCAGGAGGTACTCCTTCTTCCTTTCCTCCTATATATGTATATATACATGTACATATATAGATATATCTCCCTCGTTGTCTCCGTCTATATCTCTGTTTCTCCTTATGTAGTTGGTTAAGGAATGTGGCAAGTTATGGCGCATGCTGTTCCCAGCCAGCAAATCGTAATTGTGTCTGTGACTGTGTTACGAGATTTTTCTTTCCATTTTTCTTTCCATTTCTTTTCCATTTCATTTTTCATACTTCTAAAGCGAATACGGATACGGTATCTGTCCATACAATGGCCAGCTACAGTGGTTCCAACTTGGGCCATTCTCTGAGATTCATTTTTTAATTCTTCATAATATCTAGAAATGAAATTAAACTGAAAAATAATTACTTAATTTGTGAATCTTGGAAATAAAGTTTCCTTTGCTTTAATAAAATTTAAATCTAGCCCAGATAAATAAATTATTTTATTTTAATATTTTTATATAAAGCCCACAAATCAAATCTAATTTTTGATTAAATTTATAGAATATTTTTAAATAAATTTTAGGTTTGAATCTAATTAAAAAATCTAAATACTATATTTAGATCCTGTCTTATTTTTAGTTATTAATTATTATTTAATTAATTTTCTAAATAAATAGTACACTAATTTTAGACCAACGAAGCAAAAAAGGATTCGATTGTTTTAATTTGTATCCATTTCTAGCTACAGCTTGCTCCACTGTGCACCTGATGTTGTTATCCCGTTTTCCGCTTGCCGTCAGGAAGCATGGGTGGAGATATGTAAGGGGTGGTGGCAGAGGGGGGGCAATGCAAACATTTCACGCATATGATTTATTTTTTCGTTTTCGAGTAAAAAATTTACAATTTCCGCTGCGTTTACCCCAACGAAATCATTTCGCGAGCACGCACGTGTGTGCGAGTGAGTGTTTCTGGGTGTGCGAGTGAGTGTATTCATATTCACCCACTCAGCGACCCACTGACTAATGTGGCCACATATGCCGCACATCCTTGTGAGCGTAGGTGAAGGGAGCGGCTAGGCGAAAGGGGGCGTTGGTTCCCTCCTTTTGACTAATGAGGTTGCCGCTCCATTTGTTGATTGCCGCAATCGTGATATGCCACGCCCCCTGCCCGTAGCCCCCCTTGGCCACATGTTGCCTGCACCGTCGACAATGTTTACAACATTTTTCTTCTTTTCTTCTTTTCCACACAAGTTTATGCAAAAATTCGCGACATTCTCAAACGTGCTCGAAGGGAAAGCAGAATATATAAAGTTATGGCAATTGTTCCCTAGATAAATTTTCTTTTAATCAGTTCGCTGTAATATGATATCAATCAGATTCAAAATATTATTAAGAGACTCTCAAGTAATAATTACATAATTGATATATTTCCTTTTGGGATGCTGTAAATTGCAGAATAATAAGAGCTGAAAATTGTTTCGAGTAAAACATAACTCTTATAATAAAATCTAGCCCAAGTATTTCTCAACAGACGGAAGAAAATATATACTTAATCACCGATATCGTAAGATATTGAATTTATTTAAAAGGAACAATACTCCAATATTTAATTTTTTAATTGTGAAACCCTTTTCAAAAGTCTTATGCTTGGAAGTATTATAGGTGAGATACAATATCCATGTATAAATTCTACATTTTTTATTTTGAAAATAAATATATAACCATGTCGCTAGAAGTCGCAATTCTCTGAAGATCGAGAAATACTGGAAACGTAGCACTAATTCATGGAAATAAATGTAACCCAAGAAGTTCCGACACGTTGAGTAAATCGGAATAAATGCAAAAAAGAGGGGGATTTTCTGGAATTTTCGGAACACATATTGTGCGATGTACTTTATCATGTTCGGAGTTTGAGAACAAGTTCTGAAATTGTTTACCTGTTGTCGTAACGCTTTGTAGTCAACATGTTTTAGCTGATTCTAATCGGAGCTGCTAAACTTTAGTCATTAATTGGGTTAATAGTGTGCGCCCGCAGTGGAATACTTTACTTTAAAGCGGAAAACAAAAAGCAGGAGAAAAAAAAAAAACGGAAAACAAAACAAGTTTCCCCCAAGCAACTCGGTTAGCAGAGTTCTTGTCAGGGGTCGTCGTCGGAGTTCCTTTTCTCTGCCTTCCGCTCCCTTTGAATTCTTACTTTTTTTTCACTCCTTAATTGCGCACGTCTGAGGAAATCGCCTGACTTTTCGCGAACATGCCACCAGCGTTGCAAGCAGACACAGAGAAAGAGAGAGAGAGAGAGAGATAGAAAGACAGGGACAGAGGCAGAGAGAAAGAGAGAGAGTGAGAGTGAGAGAAAGAGATACAACACAAAAGCGACAACAACGTCAGCGGCATGCAACATCAATTTGTGCAACATGGGCGAAATTTCACGCATGCAACTTGGGGGAAAACGACGACGAGACAAGCGCAGACAGAAAGTTTAATCAATGCTGACAGAAGACAGAAGACAATGCATACTGTAAAGCTGAGGAGGAGTCGAGGGGAGAATGAGAAAAGGGGAGAGTTGAGGGGGAATAATTCACAATGCGTTGAAAGTTGCAGTTGCAGTTGCAGTTGCAGCCACCTGAAGACTATTCACTGCTAAGAAGGAGTGTGGACCGAGAACTCGCCAAGAAATCCGTTCTAAATATCTCAAAATCGATTATTCTATATCAACTTAGAAAAGTTCCATGATAATACAGCAAAGGCGATTATTCTTCAGAAATTAAAATCTCAGAAATAGAATACGAATAGACAGCTCAATATTTAGAAAATATTTTTAATTTTATGTGAATACTTTTATTACTAGTATTCGAATACATCCAAGATGATTTAAAATTTTATTTAAATTTTTAAGGACTTAAAGAAAGTTTTTTAAGCTTTATTATCGGCTTATTTTCCGTAATTATATTAAATATTTTAAAAAATGTATTTTGGGTTCTAAATATATGGAATTTCACAGTATTTAAATTGGCTTAGTTTATTTCCGTTTCAAAATATAAAAGCTTTTCCCATCCAATGTCATGTTTCTTTCAACATCAGCTTCTATAATTGATAAATATTTTTGAAATTAAATTGTTATTTCTCATTGTTTTTAGTTGAATAAACGTGGCTTAAAAAATACTTTAAGTAATGTATCTAATCAAAGGAAGTATATCTTTGGCATGGGAAGCATTATTTATCCTATCCATTTAAAAACTATATTTATTTATTTTGTCCGGTTGTTCCTATGGCAGCTATATGATATGGTAGTCGGGTCCTAATATTGTTAAGTGCCCATTTAGAAAACATATCTATTATAGAATTTTTATTAAGATATCATGAGGAACAAATAAATATTTCACACAATAACTCTTGGAGCGATTGTTTCTAAGGGAGCTGTATGATATAGTTGTCCGATCCGACCAGTTTCTATATGTGCAGAGTGCAATAAAAAGAAGGACCCATACAACCATTCATTCGCCGCTCTTAAAGCCTCAGAGACTAGTCATAGCCAGACGGACAGATGGACATGACTGACATCGTTCTGATCAAGAATATATATACATTATGCATATATGTATATATATATTACGAATATATTCTTACAATTGGTGCCTGATTCATACTATTCAATCCATACATTTTTTTGAAAACAACTGATATGGCTATAGAATTTCTGAATAAAATATAATTTAATTTTCACATACCCTTTAAAGGATGTTCGATTGAAAATCAAAGGACCGAAAATTTTACCTGCCAGCAATGTTTTATTTTATTTGTCCTTTCAGTGTTTTGGTTACGTCTGGGACAGGACACGACAGGAGTTACGAGTGTATGCGGGCAATTAAACGTGAAATTGCATTGTGAGAGTCGCCGATGAATGGCAATAAATAAACAATTTTCCGCTAGAATGGCTGGAAGATACGAATAGTCTGGTAATTGTTTCGATAGGAATATTACGGGAGTTTCTGTATTTCAAGCGGGTGACAAATTGACAATTTGTGAGCGCCGCAAAGGACAAAAGTGCAAAATATTTGCGCAAAAATTATGCAAGGGATGGGTTATGGGGGAATGGTAAAAACAGACCACAGGAACTGACTGGACGACTGGAATGATATGTGGCTGTCTTTCTGTAGAAGAATTGAATCAATCGTGCGTACGAAGAGACCTGAGGGATGCTCAACGGTCGACAATCGACAGCTGACACAGACACAGACACAGACACAGACACATATCTTCAAAGAGATCCTCGCACTGTCGGCTCTGGCAGGCATGCGCCATATGACTCAATTGACGAGCATTTTTCGGAGTTTCGAATCATTTGCATGCTGAGTTCTCCCACCCGTTTCAGTTCCCGTTCCGAGTTCCGTTCCCATTCCTTTTCGAGTACTTATATTCGTACCTGAGTTCCCTATTGAATATGAATGCCCATTCATTTGCAGGCTGCTCGCAGGACTTCCTTTTTTGTGTGATATATGAAACACACGCTTCCGGTAACGTGCGTTCGTCTGTCGGCGGGTTCCGGCATACAAAAATAAACAAATCCTCCCTCTGTCTCTCTATGTGAATGTGAATTTCAGCTGTTCCGGTTTCAATATTGAAATATTTTTAGCACAAGTGCCGCAGCATGATTTCAAATATTTCGGTTTTCCGTGGAAAACCTTTTTTCGTAGCAATGCTTGGCTCCTGCTAAAAGGATTGAGCGAGTGTCCTTCCTCTCCTTTTGCACATTTTTCAGCTGTTTCGAAGCAATTCTCACATCACGAGAAACCAGCTGAAAGTCGCCACGTGACCCGAACAGCTGCCTGCCCATGATTTATGTATCTCTATCTGTAGTTGTATGTGGAATTTGTAGCTGTATCTGAATCAGGGCCCAAAGGGGTTGATACAAGTACACGGAAAATGCATTCGCTCGAATGGCCATAGATTAATTGATTGGCTTGGCTTTAACTATCGAATATCGAAATAGCGAATCATCCATTTAAGGGTTAGTTGAAGATTCCAGTTACTCCATCGAATTTCTCAATTCGAATTTGAGCGATAAACGTTTAGATACTAAGATGATTTTCCTGGACTCCTTCTTGATAACTTTATCCTTGAAAGACTCTAATCATTATTTATTATCAATATTTATACTTAAATCATTTTTACATACATTTTTATATATATATTCCCTTCAGTTCGTGTGGCATATATATTCTTTTCTCAGCTTGCCACACACAAGGAATTCTAATACCCTGACTTGGATTATGCGATTAGCTATAACTCACTTAGCCCTTGCTGAGTGGAACCAATCGATTTCTATCTTATCATCGAAATGCTCTCTGGGCCAAGTAATTAATGGCTTACTTTAATTTTAATTTGTACGAATAATAATAAATATTATAACTACCATAGGACTACAGATATTTAGAATATATTCAGTATTTTAATCATTTTTACTTGGTTATATTTTTTTTTAATTAAATAAGTACAGTTTAATATCTGGAGAACGTTATAGTCTATAGCCTTATAGTCTTAACCTAAAGCCACATCCCATATGGAATATTTGACAAGCTTTCAATTAGCAGTTCAGCAATTAAAAAGTCCTTGAGTAAAGCTCTAGGACCTAGGTCCTGCAGTGGAATTCCACTTGTCATATTCAAGTTTTTTCACATCTTTGTTTCATTTCTTGGAGTTGCATTACACTCATTTTCACACACAAAACGAACTTTGAAGTGGATTCCACCTTTATAAGTCTAAGTCTAACCCTAACCCTAACCAGAGGCGTAGTGCCACGTCCCTTGTTGAGTGCAGCGAATCGATTTGAGTTAATTCCACGCTTCGGCAACCGCAAAAGGAGAAAAAAAAGTAAACCTCGAGCCTTGACGAAATGCAGGCGCTGCTTGAGGCCAACCCTTGGCTCGACTTGACTTGGAATTGGGTTGGGTTTTCGGTTCGGTTCGGTTCGGTTCGCACTCGCAACATTTTGACAAGTCAATTGTCATTATTATAGCCTTCAATTTCCGTTGGTTTCTTGGCCCTTGGCGCATTTCTATGCAAATTGCTCTACCTGGCGGCTACTTCTAGCTCTTCGCAGCAGTGGCTTAGGCAGCGGGGATCAAACTGAATGGATTTAATTTTGTTGAATAGAAACCAAAAGTATAAATTTCGAATTAAAATGAAATAATTGTTCCAAAGAAAAAATATCCAATTAAACCTAAAATTCTTAATATAAGTGGCAAGGAAAAATTGGTAGAAATCAAAAACTAAAAGAATCAAAAAAAAATAAAATTGCAACATTATTTTGCGTCCCCTTTAGCCTACGCCACTGTCCTCCCAAATGAAGTTGGGTAAAGTGTAGAAACGGAAATTGTTTTATTACGTCTAGAACTCCTTGTATTCCCTGCGACTTTTGCTAGGGCCAGAACACATAGTGGAGCTGCTCCCCAAGCAAATAATAGCCAAACGCCAATCTGACGATCCGGTCAAGGAAGCACAATCTTAGCGGTGCAAATAGAGCGCCAAGAAAGGGATTATTATAGTATATCCATAGCAGATAAGAGCCCAGAGCTGAAAGGATATGTGTGTGCTGAAAGACAGCAGGGAATAACCCATAAGGACAGTATGCATTTGGGATATATCAGATTCAACAAAAAAAAACCAGATATATAGATGCCGCAGAGTGTCCAAAAAGTTAGGCAAAAACTAGCCAGATAATAATCCCTCTGCAGACGAATTACTTACCATTCGAAATGCCTCTTGGAGCAACCAATTGCCAACTTTGAACTTAGAAATATTCCATTATTTTTACAGCTTACAGGGTATCTCTCTAAGAATTTCCAATATAATATACAGCATTAAATTCATATATTTTATTCCATGTTTTATCTAGTTTTTAGGGGAAATATTGTACTTGTTTTTATCTCCGCTGTTTTATGGTATAAGCTGCCTTTTTAGACTGAATTAATTATTTTGTTTCCAAAGTCCTTTCTTCTGGTTTCTTCAAAATCTTTATTTTTCATCGAAGGATACTTTATTGAGACGTTGTCGTAATCCTAAATTTTAAAATGTTCAAATTTCCTTTGCATTTAATCAGCTTAAGCGATTTACAAGTTTTACAGTACTTCAAAACTTATTTTTGTTAATAAAAACATTTTTTTTGTCTTTGTGACTTTTTCTCTGAAGGAATAAAACAAACAAGAGGACTAAAAATAAAGGGAAATGAGTTGATGCTAAGAATTCCTGTCACTTTGGCGTATTTACACACACGAAACGCCTCTAACTCAATTAGGCCGACACATTTGTTGTGCCACATGCAAATAAAAAGCAAACAAACAACAAACAAACAAGGACAAGTGTAGCATCCACGTCAAGGACTTCAGTTTCCCCCTCAACAAAGAAAAAATAAATAAATAAAAAATACCTAACCCATCCTCGCTTCAATCTTCCATGAAAACGGCTTCATTGTGATGTGCTATACGAGTGTGTGAGGGACTCTTTTAAAAGACCGAGCATATTCTATAGGGTATTATTTAAAAAAAAAGGTTTTTTCAGTTATTAAAGTTTTTTTTAGGGAAATTAACGGATTAATTAAAACTTAATCCTTAAATGAATAGGGTTAGGATTCAAGGATTAAGATATATAGAAATTTAGTTCCAGGTTTAAACTTAAGAACGAGTCTTCTACATTTCTGGATAGATTTAAGAATTTATTTTTAATACCTTTTGTCCATTTTAATATTAATAAACTATTTTTTACTTACCAAATTTAATGCCAATAAATGACAAAAATAAAATAATGTGAGTTTTTTTTTTTTAATTCGAAGACCTTTTAATTGAATAAAGAGTAAATTTAAGTTTAAAGTCAGCTCTTATGATGCATATTCTAATAATAAATTTCATTTTTGTTTACAGGGTATTTAATGATGATTAAAAGCTGATAATGGATATCCCCGAAACCGACGTAAAGAGCGCAAATTGCAGCTGTAACAAAGATTCAACAATTAAATAATGGAATATTGTGAACAGCTGATCAGAGAGTGGAAACTGCGGCTACCCCTTATGATTGTTGCACCGCCACCCCCGCCATCATCACCACCAATCAACAATCTACAATCAACTGGAGAAGCAGCAACAGAAGCAGCAGCAGCAGCACCGCCACCACCAAAAATTGTGAGCGGCTCACATTTCATGGCCATATGCCGTGGCGGCATCCTTGTGGTCAGCTCTCAAGGCAATTAAATGCGAGTGTTCACTGTAAATATTTATTTGTTATTTTTGTCGGCTTTGTTGTTTTTGTTGTTGCTTGATACAGCTTCCTGTCTTTTCCGTCTGTTCCGCCTGTTCCGCCTGTTCCGCCTGTCCAGCCTGTTCCTCTGTTCCTGCCTTATCGCAGCGCATCTCTATCCATTAGTCTTTTCATGTTCTGCCGATAATTAAGACTAGCTGAAACCGTTACTATCGACCCGATTCGAGTCGGCATATGGTCAACGAAACCGTAAAATGGTCTCCATGAAAGGCGTAGCAAAATGTTTAATAAAAATAATATATTGCTGGACGAGATTCCATATTTACGTATGGACATATATATATATATATATATATATATTTAATACATTTATGAAACATACACTCGATAGTTAACATAATTATTGGCGTACAACATTCATTTCAATTTTTCAATCAACATTTTTTGTGCATCCTTTGCCGAATGTCAAGATTTAAGAGTAGCTTTGATTTTCAATTTTTTATACCCTTGCAGAGGGTATTATAACTTAATCGTATAAACCGGAATCCTCGGCACCAAAGAGTACACGCATTACCAATCAGGATGACCGTCTGTCTGTCTGTCCGTCATATGAGCTGCTGGCAACAGGCTCACATATATATATATATTTATATATATATATATATGTATATATATAGCTGCCAAAGGAACAATCGGTCAATATAAAACAATGTTTAATTTTTTTGTTTGTATATTTTAAAGAAATTGAACTTAATACCATCCCTAAATTAGTCGGTATTTTCAAGACGATTTCTGATTGATTTCATCCTGGCGCTTGTAATTAGTTGTAATGCGAGTGGAGCCTTCGAATGGCCATCATTGTCTCGAGGGCGTTTGGCGAAGTGCTTGGAATTTCAATCAGAGTATGCGATCTGTGGATTGGACAGGACGGAAAGCAACGCACAGCACGTCTCACTTGAAGTTTACTCTAGTAGTTTTTCAATTTCTGCGCAGGATATGTGAAGGGGCTGCACAGTCCATGTCCTGGGGCAACCCCTCTCGCCCCCACACGTCTACCGCCTTCCTTGTCTTAAGCAGTGTTGTCAGCTTTTTGGCGGCGAAAGTATCGATATCAGCAAAATTATGTCGCAAGATAAAGATAAATGATAAGTTAAGTAAATTTCTTCAGATTGGTTATATACTTTTCTTTTCTCTATCAAAAAATATAACTAAAATTGAGCAATCATTTCAAACAAGGATACAATCCTCTTTGAACCCGATAAAAGGATGCGCAGACCGGTTCAATAAGTTCAAGTCTTGGTTTAGTTTTTTATTATTTCACTTTAGTTCTCATGTTTATCATTCTATATCATAAGTAAACTAGGGGGAAGACCGACAGTATGACTCAGTTTCCTAGGTGAGGTCCTTGATTTGAAATATTCCTGTCAATAACTATAGCCATGGCATAAGAAATGGTATATGCTTCGCTCGTTTCAAACAGCTAAGCATAGGTAAAAGAAAAAGCCAAACTGCCAACACTGGTCCCAAGTGGATAAGGCAAACTGACAGAAACAGGCGTGGACAGGACAACAAGGACAACGAGGAGGACAGCGTCTTGAAAACAAAAACTGACAACTCTTGAGTGGAATGGAGTACACCCCGGAGCATTGCTCTTGTTCCTGTTTCATCCTGTTTTATCCTGTTTCATCTGCGATTTGCAATTGGCTCCTGTCGAATTCGAATTGAAGTGCCGCACTTCACATTTGCCCCCCAGCGGTAAGCAAGTGAGTAAGACTCTGCTCCGGGGGGTTTGAAATAACAGCTATATATATATACTATATATGTATGTACATAAATAAAACTCTATATAAAATCGTCTATATGATATCATGCAAACATATGTTAGCGCCTTGCTGTCCCTCAAGTACTTATGCTCAGCGTCAGCTGAATTGAACGAACTATCGATAGTATTGATTACTTGCAATCTAATTTAGCTTAAATTAAGCCAACAATTTTTCCGCTTCCAGATAAAATATTAGAAAAATTCAGCAGAATGAGTATTTTTTAACTCTTTTTATGTTTTTACGAGGAACGTGATTATCTGGGAACTATCGATAATATCGATAAATTGCATTTCTTAATCGACGATAGCTGATTTTATTTTTCTCTAATGTAAGAATGGAACAATCGGTCCAAAAGTTGTTATGTACAAAACTCTTTAGTTTCTCCAGATAAACCTAAACTGATAAAGATATAACTAATCAAGATCTTATAGCTGCCGTAGGAACAGTCTTATAAGCAGTGTACTCCTGACTGTAAGGGTATATAATCTTGTCTTTCTTTATTGGTTAAATTAGACGCAATTTCTAATGTATAATAATATTTTTTTGGTCACAAAGTCAAATATTTCCGTAATTAAAGTTATGTGCACACCCAATTAAACCATCGATCAAGGTGAAAATAGTTAAATAATGTGATTTCAACAGGAACAAGCAGAGAACAGTCGAGTCGAGAATTGAGTTGTGGGACCCCAGCAGAATCGAATATGGACCCTGGTCTCGACCCTAACGATAAATCAATCATGTTGCATTAACCCTACCAAAAAAGTAGAAGAGAAATAAAAATAAAGGGGTTAACGACTTTGAAGCAAAGCTGACGATTGACTGCTCGATGGACTATTCGAAAGGTTTTTATCAGACACAGCTGATATTATACAAATATCAAGGAGGAGCGTGGAGGCAGGCACGCAGGCAGGCACTCTGGGTGGCAAAGGGAGGCAACGGGAGCCAGTAGGTAGATAATATGCCCCACAGTGCACACGTGCCGGTACGGGGTAGATATATGTACATCTACATATACACATATACATACATACGTATGAGTATTATACCTAGCCTAACGGTTATCAGAGCTCACTGGCATCATTAACACAGATGGGATCCATTGATAAGTCGTCATCGGGCTGCCAGCTGTGAGCCCCCCCTCGGCCCAGAGGCTAAATAAATAGAGGGGCTGGGGATATTGATGGGCTCGTTCCTTGTATTCGTATGTGGGCCCATGGGTCGCATACTTTCAGCTTAGTGGGTTTATCATTGACTCGTCCAAGCACCCTCTCTCCCCTTTTCCCTTTGCCCTTGTCTATCAAAAATTCCTGCCTCCCTGCCGCACACGTGTGCTAATTTTCGGGGTTTTATCATCAAACTGTTGGCTACAGTGGAACTGTGGGAAGCCACGCAAATGTTTCCATTTATTTTTCTTTTTCAAAAACCAAACCAAACGAAACGAATCCAAAATAAGAAAGGAACTAAAAGGGAAAACGCAAAAGTGAAAAGTGAAAGGACATACGAGCGCTCCTAACACAAATAACATTTCAAAGCCAGCAATTTTTAAGTAAATAGTTGCACTAAATTAATGCAAGCCGGCAAAAGTTGGTCCAAATATGTATGAATATGTGTATGTGTGTGTGTGTGTGTGTGTGCGTGTGTGTGTGCGTGTGTGTGTGTATCTATATATGGAAGTATCAGGCATATCCTGATGTTCTATAGAACTGTTGAGTCGATTGAATCTTAGGCCAGCCTCAGAATTATTTATCCATCAACAATTTGTTGTCTAGTAATTTGAATGAAACTTTGATTCCACGTTATGAATAAAATGCAGTATTATTTCATTATTATTATTTTATTATTATATATTTTTATTAGAAGAAGCGAATATATTATATCCTACAAACAATAAATTAAGTAAATTAACAATAATACTACAAATAACTAGTAAAGAAACACTATTTTCGACTACTATTTTCACCCAACAATATATTTCTATCGCAGTTATCGGATATAGTAAAATCTATAATATTATCTATCTATAATATATAAATAATAAAAACTTGTAAATTTAATCAAGATTCTTTGAAAATTAAAAGACAACTTTTGAACGGATTGTTCCTATGGGAGCTATATGATATAATTGTCCGATCCGGCCAGTTCCGACATATGTGCTGGCTGCAACAAAAAGAAGGCTCCATACCAAATTTCATTCACCCAGCTCAAACACTGAGGGACTAGTATAAATAGACAGCCAGACGGACATGGCTATATCAACTCGTCTCGTCGTCTTGATCAATAATATATATACTTTATGGGGTCGAAGATGGCTCCTTCAATGCATTACACACTTCGTGACCAAGTTATAATACAAGGGTAAAAAAAAAAATTTAACCTTTCCTGAAATAAAGCTGTTGATAAAAATGATACACTTTGAATTCTCTCAGGGAATTATTTTTGAATAGTTTTATTATTATTTATGTTCCTACAATTAGACGAGTACAGTGGAGAATTCAATCAAAAACCACAACAAACACGAGTCTACATCTAAGAACACACTTATATAGATTTAAATATATGTATATATATTCTGATATTCTGACCCGACATAGACCCAAAATAGAGTTCAAAGCGTACAATGATTTTGAAATTGTTCAATTGACGAGCAAACCACATCAATTGGCAATTTTGCACTCTCCAACTAAACATAAAAAATACATACATACATGCACACATACACACATACACACATATATATATATATATATATATATATATAGGTGTTTGTATATATGTCGCTTCGTAACTGAAGAGTCGTCTTTAGCTTTTGCTTGCCATTTTATTTATTTATTTGATTTGTCGCGCGTCGTTTTGCCTTCACAGTTAATTTACGGGTTTTAATTTATTAAATCAACAGCAAAAATAACAATCAACAACAGATGCTGCCTCATTCGCTGCCTTTATAATGCCGCAACGCTCCGTCTCTGCTCCGGCTCTGCTCTGGCGCTGCTCTGGCGCTGCTCTGGCGCTGCTCTGAGCCCACAGACAGAAGCTCGAACATCGTTTTTACTGTTGATTTTTCAGCTTGATAATCTGTTTGTACTGACTGACACTCGTTCCCCGAGACGATTCCCAGTCCGATCCGAGTTCGAGTCCGAGTCTCAGTCCGATTCCGATTCCGAGTCCGACGACAACAAATACTGAAAAGTCAATTGATGATACAATTGATAGAGCGACTGAAACTACAAGACTGACATCTAAAAATAGAACACGTTAATTACGCTCTTGATAAGAACAACTCGAAGACATGAAAGACGATGGCTGGAAAGAACACAGCGAACAAATACACTGCGAGTATGAAAGAAAGAAAGAAAGAAATGATAACTGATTGCCAGACCAACTGAGAGACAGAGAGAGAGAGAGGAAGAGAGAGAGGAGTATTGATAATTTTTAAAAGCGTTTCTTGTAAATAATGAACGAGATTACAGACACTCTTATAAATCTTTCAAATTAATCCTTTTCGCTATGAGACGCTCATAAATTTAAAAGAACAATTGGACGATTGCAGGAACAAGATTGATGGAACTTGACCATATTTGATACGTTAAAAAAAAAAAAACAATATTTCAATATAGAAAATCACTTTTGTATAGCGATAATTGATATTTTTAGGCGTCAACTAGTTAGGAAAGACCGTCTTCAGCGCTCCGAAGATTATATACCCTTGCAGAGTGCAATGACAATTTGAAAATTCTTGTTCAACTAATGTGGACCGATTGTTCCAATAGCAGCCATATATTAGGTATATATATAATAAGCGTAACTTTAATCCAGATATCCTTTCTATATGATATAGTTGTTCGATTCGTTCCCTCTATGAAAAAGAAGGGTAGTTACCAAGTTTCCTTCACCTATGTTAAAGCTTGGCTTATAAACAGAAGAACAGACGTTTCAGTATGTTCTTTTCTCCTCCCATTTCAAGTCAAAGTTTTAAAAGTGTATTCAAATCTGGTTTTTGTAGATATATTTTGGGATTCAGTAAATTTAAAGAATCGATATATATACTTAAGCTTTTATAGTCGTCAATCGGCAGTCGATAACTCAGTTAATCGATATTTTAACATTACTTTAGCGCATATCGCATACAACATTTTTTTCTATATTGGATGGAATCATCCTTCGGATTCTATTTTTTTTAATGTTTCAATCAAATTGGGAAGGGAACCAATACAAGTTCAGTTTTTATTAGGTTTTTTTTTTTTTATATTTTACCATGCAGAAAAATGAACATTTGAAGTGGATATACTGAAGAAAATGAAGATGGACAAATATTTTGAATTAGGGGTAAGCTTTGAGTATGTTAATCCCAAAGAGTATTGTGGCCGATTGTGAATTGAGAATTGAGAAATCGTGACTATTTTGTAACTTATTTCAACAATTGCAATCGGTCAACCGTCCGCTCTTGTCTTGTCTTGTCCTCTCTTGTTGTGTCTTGTCTTGTTCCACTTAAACTCTCTCACACACACACACACACACACACACACACTTATAAATAATCTAACTAAATATGTACAGTGCAATTAGTACAAATGTCTATAGTAAATATTTGAGAGTGCGCGCGCAGCTTATCAGCCGCAAAATACTCGATTCTTTCGCGTCTTGCGAGTACTCGACTCGTATGTGCGTATGTGTGTGTGTGTGTGTGTGTGTGTGTGTGTGTGTGTGTGTGTGTGTGTGTGTGTGCACAGTATATACCAAGAGCACACACTGAATACAATGTAACAAACTGAGCTGAGTGTGAATATTTATATATGTGCGCCTATAAACATACACATATATATGTACGTATGTATGCACGTATGTGAGAGGTATACGACATCTGTGAGACTGTAGAGCCATAGAGATAAGGTTGACTCTCGGTACGGAACTTTGAAGACTGCACGGGGCCGCAGCCGGGCAGCCGGACAGCTTTGGCGGTTGACGCGTTTGTTTGCTCGACGCTGAGTCTGGCGGCGCTTTGAAATCCCTCAAAAAAAAAAAAAATAATAATAAATAAATAAATAAAAAGGAACCCCTCGAAACCCTCCCGAAAAACCCGTACATATCTTGTCAAATCTCTTATAGCTACGAGTACCGCTCGCATGTAAAGGTGCGATATTTTGGGTACTGTTCCATCTTACATACACCGAAAGAAAACCCAAGTAAAAAGTAAAGGGTATAAATGTAAACAAAAACAAAAACTATTTCTGACATTTTCAGATAAATTTTCAGCAAGGGAAAATTATATTATATTAGTATTATTTCGATACTACGAGTTAATATGTATTATGGTTTTTAGAAATTACTTATAGACTGATCTTATTCAGTCAGAAATGTATTATTTCCATTAAGAGACATTAGTATTATTTCTTAAGTGATTTCTAAAGTATTATATTGTGAATTTAAATTTTGAAATATTCAATAAAGAAAAGGATTTCTTTAGATCTTAAAAAATAACTTTTAGACTGATCTAAAACAGTCGGAAACGTATTTTATCATGAGGAATTAGCATTATTTATTTACTATGAATTTCAATTTTAAAAGATTCAATAAAATAAAGATTTTTAAAAATTAACATTGAACTGATCCAATTTTTTTCATTTTAATTATAATATTCGGTCTCAGTTTTTCAACGTAGTTCGAAATTAATTGAAAAATGCTTTAAGCAATTTGAACTGGAATTAAGATAATGTTTTTAGATAGTTTTTAAAATTTACTGGGATTAAAGTAAATTTTTTTAGTTGGTTTCTACATATTTATTTATACATATAAACGGATTTCTATATCTATAGACAGATTAACAGATTTTGCCTTTTTTTTTTTTTTAGATATTTGCATTATTTATTGATAAATGTGTGCTAAATTCGCTATTTATAAATATAATTTATGTCGTCTCGTCAAAAAAATGAAAAAGATTCAAAAGAAAAACACAACGACACGCTGTCTAGTTGAGGTCCACATACTAAATAAACTCGTATATCGGCTCGAAATATGTGAGAAATGCAATAATTTTGAATATTTGTCGAGCGACTTGCAGATATTCAAAAATTGGAATGTAAAATAGTGTAAAAAAAATTGCATAGTATTTTGAATAATTTATCCAAGGAAAGAAATATTGAGCTATTGATTGAAAATTTCAAGTTTTGCCACCTAAATATGAGTCGAGGGTTCCGTCAAATGAACTCAACACAGGCAAACAATGTGCTGAGGAACGTCCCCCTTGCGATACATTTGCCAACTAACTCAAAGATACGAAAAAATGATTGTGAGTAGAATAAACGAATCAGAAGAGCTGTAAGCTCTCTGCAAGAGAGCGGGTGCTAAGAGCGGGCCATAATTGAGTGGAAATTATTTAAGAGAGCATGTGTAGACGCTCAAGAGCAACACGTATCACACTCCGACGCCACACTCTCACTCACACTCTCTTTCGCTCAGCTGGCATCAGCTGCTTATAATTAACTAGAATTTCTATCTCAAGAGAACTCAATAAACGAACGAATCTGAGTCAATTGTAATTTCTAATAAGATTTTCTATACAGAGGGACTTGTGATTTTTAATAAATCAAACATCGAAATATAAATAAATAAATAAATAATAGTTCAATTCTTCTATACCAATAAATTATTATTTATATAGAATATATGTTAGTGTACGAAATGCCAAATTTACAAAGCATATTTTCTTTGTTTCCAGCAACTAAAATGGACCTAATAAAAATCGAATCTAGAATTTTGAAATATTCCTTTTTTCTTTTTTGGAAGTTGCTTATTTTTTTTACATTTCAAGCTATATTTATTACAAGATCGGATAGAACAAAGCCTCAATTAATATGAATATTTAAATAAAAAAATAAAGCTAAAATATCTGAAAAGATCTATGCAATATATATCCGAATTATTTTATCGAGATTTGCTGTTTATAGAGTTCAGCATTGTCCGATACCAAAATAAAAATGTAGTGGAACAAAGTGAGAAGTTATTGGTCAACACTGACAGCTTGAAAAAGGATAGATGTTCCGATAATGTCACAAACCAAACCCACAGCTCACATTTAAGGGATTGGCTGCTATTCAATGAAGCACGCCAACTAAATACTCCAGCTCAATGCTCGGAAGCTAGGAAAATATGAAATAGTAAAAGAGACTATCTTCTAAAAAAAAAAAAACAAATTAGAGTCAATGAAGAGACGTCTTTGAAGCACTTGGGCCATATATAACGCATTGAAGAAGGCATACCCAATCCCAATTGAAATAATATTGAATTGAAAAAATATTTTTGCAATCCGACTGATAAATCTAAGATAATATGGACATATATGTGCGTCAGGAAAAATCGGCCCACAACTAATTTTACTTTAATTTATCTGACTATGATGAGAGAACTATATAAAATAGCTGCCATAGTACTTGGATGTAAAAGTGCTTTATCTAAATGCATTCTAAAAATGATATAGATCCGACTATTAAATCAAAATAAATAAAATAATATCTTAACAATAATTTTGAAAAGTTTATCCCAATATTAGCCTAACTGTTAGTTCATTTTAATCCAATTGGCAGATAGCAGGAATGGGGGTCGTATGTAGATTTCTGTTGCCCACTGTATATAGGGGGATTCACAAATTGTCTTATCTTCTTATCTTATCTTATCAAATCAATCTTATCAAATCAATCTTATCAAATAAGAACTATTAAATCTTGAATTTTATGAAATAAATTGAATTGACACTTAATATCTGTTCAGTCTTTGAAAGATTTTCAATAACTGCGGTTCAGTCTTCCAAAATGTATTCTAATCCAATCCTATTTCTGGCCTTTATCCTAGCTATAGGAGCCTGTTCAGCTGCAACTGCTGAAAGTTGCGAAGAGAAACCAATACCAAGTAGCTGTATACCGTTTGCCAACCAGCCGGGTATACACCAGATTGAAGTTCCTGGAATTGATTCGTTTGTGGCCACGTGCGATAGTAGCATTGCTGGACCTGGTTGGATGGTTATTCAACGAAGAATCGATGGAAAGGTGGACTTTTATAGGGATTGGGCTACATATCGCGAAGGCTTCGGTACTCTGAGTGCTGAATTTTTCCTTGGACTGGACAAGATTCATCACTTGACCAAGCATCAACGGCATGAGCTCTTTATACATATGGAAGGATTTGACGGTAAAATTGAATATGCTCATTACGATCGATTTGAAATTGCCAGCGAGGCAAAGGAATACCAGCTGATTGAGGTAGGCAAATTCTCTGGCAATGCCACAAAGGATAAGTTTACATGGCACAAATATCGCTTATTCACCACCTTCGACCGGGATAATGATGATATGCCTCACGATAATTGTGCTATCGATTGCCATGGTGCCTGGTGGTATAGCTACTGTGCATCTACGTAAGTATCAGACTCATTAATTGGTTATTGGCTTCTATTTTATATACTTTCAATTGTAATTCTAGCAATCTTAATGGAAAATATTTCGACTTTCTGGTAAAGGATAAGATGTCCATATATTGGGATGACTACATGTCGCTTAAAAAGGTTCAAATGCTGATTCGTCCAGCTTAAAATATTTCCATAAACTTTTCTCAGGTTTTCTTCAAAAAGTGCAATATTTATAAAAATTATTCCTGGTTATTATTATTAAATAAAACTGTTGAATTTTTTATAAATATTATCGACTTATTGTACATTTCTATATATATAGCTCTTTTTCCTAACTGACTGACTGACTCATCCGTCATCGCGCAGCACAAGAGGTAATACGTACTAAGATAAAATTTGGACGCAAGAATTATGGCATACTAAAAGTTTCCACTAAAACGGGATTTTGGAAAACTCGGCCTCCAAAAACCGTAGTATGAAACTTTCTTGCCAATATAGGGAAATATGGGTCAAATGTTGTAAGGGGAAAAGTCTAATTTGTACCAGATTGCTAACAAATTCAGTTTTAAAGCTTTTTTGGAAAATCAGTTCAACAAACACGTGTGAATGGAAAAAAGTGTAGTTTTTACTTTATCTAATTGACAATAAATTCAGTTTTAAGGCTTTACACTAAAGTTGAGAATATAAGCTTTCTCCTGTTTTTTTTTTTTTAAATAGGAATAATTCTCCAGAAAATAAAGATAACGGATTTTGAAAAGTCTTTGCGCGAAAAGATGTTATCCAACATACTAAAAAAACACTTTTTTATTGACCTTCCGAAGCCGAATATACCGGCTATATAAAATCAAAGCTATTTCTGTCCCGGGCGGGAAATAGGTCGGAAGTTTTAGAGTTACCATTAGGTTTCCAATATCATATTAACTTCAAGCTCAGTGTTAAAGGCTGAAATTAGAAAATTGAATCTGTTCAATCAAACCTCAGATTATTATTCATTTCGGAAACTTCGCCCCAAGACTGGAAAAAGGGATGGGAAAAGTATAAAAAAAATATATAAATTTAAATTGCGAATGATTAGATATTACCAAAAATGTATATATTCCTAGAATGTCTGAAGGTCTTATCTTATTTAGTACAGAGAAACAAAGAAAAATAGATAAATGAATCACAATTAAGTCAAATATATATAATAAATAAACCAATGCGGAGGGCATTATAATTAATAATTATTATGAGGGGTGGTGGGTTAATTAAAATTTCTGAAAGGGTATTTTATCTACGGCGCTCTGAAGATAATTTTTTTCTTTGCAGTTATTTTTGCATGAGTATTAGGTTAACCTGGCCAATAAAAGATTTATAAGAGTTTTTTAGCTGAATATATAAGCTGTGTTCTTTGTATTTGTTTATGTTCTTCGAGCACTTCTAATTTAATTGCTCGAGTTAAAATAAATTAAAATTTTAGCATATTTTCAGGGGCTTTCGGAATGAAATAATCAGCCAGAAGATTTTCTAAAGTCCCTACGCTTGCAGCAATTTTCCAGGCTAAGCACTGCCACATTGCCACCTTTTGTGGTTTCCCCACCCCACACCTCCCAGCCCCCTCCGTTCTTCTCTCCCCCTCCCTATCCCGTAGAGCTGCCAAATTCTAAGACTTATAAGGAAGCCGCCCACCTCTCGCACTCCTTTTATATGCCGCACTTTAGCTAAGAATTTTCTCTAATGACTTAAACGCAGTAACCACTAAAACATTTACAACGAACACACAGCCAAAAGCCTTCTTCTCCCATCCGCCCAGCCCCCCCTATGAATCCCCTTTTACCCCCTTCAGAAGGTAAAAGCCTCTGCGCATTTCCTCCACTTCATGTTGTTGGTAAAGTGGCGCATTTTTGCGCAAATTTTCCTCGAAACCGCAAGTAGAAAACTCATTAAGCGAAAAGCATTTGGCGGCTGCTGCTGCTGCCGCCCCTTGACAATTTTACATGGGGGCGTGGCCACTTGAACAACATACAGCAACAACAACAGCAACAAAACTTCACTGCGCATTTCACTTCAAGGTGGGAGCTCTTCGAGCCCTTAAAAGAAACAGTTGCCCCGAATCAGCATAGAAAATTCACGTTTTTAAGGGTTATATTAATGTGATCCGTCAGATAATCACATAGCTATATACAGCTTCTAATTAAATGAGACAACTGTACGTACCTAGTTCCAGCAGCCTTAGTACTCAGTGAATTCGCCTTGCACCTAAATTATATATATAATTGGATTTTTCCTAATATACTATATATGAATACATATATATATATAATATTATATTATATGTAATTTATAAATAACGCTTATACTTATTCCTGAGATATTTTTGAAATTTTTCTATCTTTTCCCACCATTCGAATTATTATAATTTCCATATATATAGAACTCTTTGAAATTTGAACTATTAATAAATATTTGAAGGATTTATAAAATTAATTATTAATTATAAAAATGAGATCCTTATATATATACTTTGGACCAGAGCGTATTCAAGCGAACCCAGAGGCCATCGGCACTTTGTTCTATATTCTATTCTAGAGCTACTCTGGAAGGTGTTTTTTTTCATTAAAAATTAGTTAATTATTACTATAAATAGAGCTGAAATTAGAAGCTTGTAACTAATAATATTGACTTTAATTTGGCATAATTGAAAACAGTTGGATAATATTTGAAGAAGACTACAGTTGTTTCGCAATCAAAATGGACTTCCAGTTCGATGGGCGCGCATTAAACTGATTGCGTCAAATGGAAGGAAATCCCAAGTTTGCCCTGGTCATGCCTCAAAGTGAATTTGGCGAGGAGGCCTAGGCGGCCAGACAATGGCAGGGAGAGGGTAGGGGATAAGGGATAGAGGATGATGGCATTGCCTGTAAACTGAACTGTCATAAATAAAATAAATATTTTTCGCTGCCAACGAGCCGTAGCATCAAGCCACCCAAAACCGCCAACTGGGCCCAGCCAATTTGTGCCTTATAATCAGAGAGCATAAACCAAGGCAGCCCGAGGTAGGCGCAAATCAAATCCAGAGACGAACTCTCCAGGCGTCCTCTCGCTCTGATGATTGGAAGCTCGCACGTGCTACATAATTCCAACAGGCAGCTGGCTATCAGCTCCGCTCTACGCCCTGCTCCATTCTACCAATAGATTACTTACACACAAATATACCCTACAACCAGGCAAGCGTTGGGTATGCTGCAATTATGTACTGTGTAATTAAAGTTTTTAGTATTTAAAAAATAACGAGTTCTTTAGAATAGTAGTAAAACAAATAAGTGAGTTCAACTGATGGACAGTAAAAATATAGAGAAAATTACTAACCCAATAAAAGCCCGCTTAAAACAAGAGTAATAATAAAGCCATAAAGCCATAAATTCCTAATTACTTTTGACTCGAATAAATCAAAGTATTTGATTTTCTGAAGACTTTCGAAGTAGTAATAAAGATTTCCAATATTTTATTTATTATACTCGTAGAGCATCCTTCGGTAAAACTTTGGCTTTCTATAGGAAACTACTTAGTTTTAAGTCTTAAACATAAATCCCTTGGCCACGCCAGATAATTCATCGAATTTCTTGGTTCAACTACTGCCAGGAACGGAAAGGAACGGTTCGGCAGCAGGGGAAGGAGAGAGAGAGAGAGAGAGGGGAAGGAGAGGGGACAGGGAAAGGGAGAGCAGCAGGTGTAAGCACTCCTCGTATTTACTTGTGATTTCTCAATCTGCGTTGAATCTCTGGCCTGTGTTCGCGTATTTCATTATGTTTTTGTTTTTGTAAATTTATTAGCATAATGCGCAAAGATATCGCATTCATTTGACAGCTTTTCCAAGTTGCCGCTTGGCTGCCTCGAGTTCCTTATGACCAGAATATCATCCTGGAACTGGGAGCTGGGCGCTGGGAGCTGGGAGCTGAGAGCTGTTACTTCTTTCTATTTCATTGTTTCATTATGTTAATAAGAAGAGGCCAAGCGAAATTCACATAATGAAGCAAAGCCTCGCAGCTCCCACTGGCCGGACTGCAGGACTCGCTTACAGCTCCACGAAATTCACTCGAATTTCTAATATCCAAGTTTATTATGTCATCTCAGAACAGGACCGACGCCGACGCTGACGTCGCCGTTGCCGTCAACGTCAACAGCGACGGCGACGGCGACACTTTGGTACAATGGCGCCATAAAGTTTATTCGTGTACGAGAAAATACCCACTTGATGGAACAGGCAGGCGAAGAGGGAGATATAAACCTCCCAGGATGCAGGATGGGCAGAGGAGTAGGCAGAAGGGTTCAAGTAAATTGTTGTTTTTTGTGTATGGTTTCCTAACAATCAAACCAAAGACAATGCAAACCAGGGATGCAAGCCCAGGGATGCGAACCCATCTCAACTCGTTCGAGTTCTTAGCTTAATTAGTTTTTTTTTGTCCGCTTATTATAATATACAGAAATACAGATAATTCGAAAAAATAACCCCTTGAATATTATAAAAGTGAACATAGACTAAAACCCGAACCTTGGATTCAGGATATCCTTGAAATCCTTGAACCGAACCCAAAGCATTCCGCCTACTTCGAACACCAAACTGAAACCTCTAGTAAAATCTTAGAGGATTGCATTCTGGATTTTAAAAAGAAACCAGTTGGAGACAGATAAACTATAAATTAAATAAATACAGATTTTCTTCTGATATTAACCTTCCCGGAGAACTCCGGGTACCGGCTAGCAGAATATAAATTACATTATTGAATAATTAAATTATCTATGTCATTTTTTTTACTATAGTAAGGACGGACGGATAAATGATTTTAGAGGTATTTTCTTAGAAGAAAGAAGAATGGGAAGAATCCTCCAAGAATTGCAATGAAGATTAGAGATTCAGCCAAAAAAGTTCAATACCCAAACGGATTGTTTCAGTTCATTGAAGGATCGAAAACTGTGGGTAATGCAATTCTGACTAATTAAGAGGAGAGGCATAATTCATTTCTTATCTGTCCAATTGCCCAAACTGCCAGGATCGGATTTCTATATCGGGCAAAAAATTGTTCTTGTTCTCAATATATATTGATAAAAATGCTAAATCGATGTTTTGCAAACTTTAAGATGATAGCTTTCTTTGTAAGTTTTTATAATCCTTTTTTAGTTTAGAAATATTTCTAGTTTTAAAAATTAAACTAAAAAATTTCTTGATTAAAATGGTAAAAAGTGGAATTCAGCTTAGAACCTTAAAAAAGAATATTCAAATCGAAAATATTGCTCTCCACATTGCCACGCAAAGATTTTACCCCAACCGACCTGGCCGGCCCCCCTTCATACGCCACTGGGTGTGGTAGCCAGAAAAGGGTAATGAGCAGCTGCAGCAACAGCAGGCGCCCTCTCCTGCGCCATCCTCTTTCCTTTCCCTTCCTTTCCTTTTCTCTCCTTTCCAGTTGCCTCATATAAATCGACGCAATTATTTTGGCAGCGCTGTTCGCCTCGGAAGTGTTTCAGTTCAGCAAATTGGAATATTTGCATAAATTACGCGTTCGGTCAATACTCGACCAAAGAACTGTAGCGGGAAAGGGGGGAAATCCAAGTAAAAATCTGGTGTTACAGCACTTAACCAGTGAATAAATAGAAAACACTCTCAAAATCTTGTATTATAACAGAAAAAAAGAAATATATTAATTCAAAGTGACTCACAGAAATCTTTCTTAAAGCCTTTCAAATAATCCTATGAGCTTAAACTATTATAAAGACATGCAATTACTACGAAAACAAAAACTTATCGATAAAATCGATAAAATTACATCACAAGAATATATTTACATTGGCCAATTATGATGTGCATTGTAGAAAAAACAGTTGAAAATAAACAAAACACCGCAGTGTATGACGTATCTTGTGTTTTTGAAAGATTTATTTCGATACATCAATAGTTATCAGTCAACAGGTACTTTCCCGATATATATCGATAGCAACATTTGTTAATTTAGAGTCGCATAATCGATATACTCGTAGAAGGCTAATCCTTCAGAATTTAGTCTATAAATACTGCAATTTTTTAAATCAGAATACTGATAAGATACAAATCAGCAACTTATCGAATGAGAAATAAATATATATTCATTTTACAGGTAGAAATCATTTAACAGTGATATTTAAATGGAATTCTAATTAAAGCTTTACCAGTTTAATTTATATTTAATATCAAGAACTCAAAATCTTAGAGCTTACTTCTGAAATGTGGCTTATATACTGTGACCTCTGCACAATCCGAGGACAACTTGTGAACGTATTAATAGAGGAAGGACATCCCGTAGATTATAAGCCAGGATACAAGAGAGAAAGTACGAGTTTAGTGTGGATGCACAATGTTCATCAAGTCTTAGAAATAGAGGAAGTACCTAAATGAATAAGTGTTATTTAAGCAGGTATACTTTTGCCTTCGTCTTGGCCATAATATTCTGCCCGCGTGCAATATAAAAAAGTTAAGACAAAATAAACTCAGGATATCAGAATCTCTTACATCTAATGCAAAAGTGTCTTCAACTCATTGAAAAATCCATGGATGTCGAAGCGAGTTGTGAGAAAGATTACATAATAAAGTCAGCTTCCTTTCTAGTGAAGCTACAGCTAAGACGCAAGAAATGCTGTTTCCATCAATACATGTACCAAATGGGGAAGTAGGCCAAGACGATGCAGTAACTAAAGCATCAGAAGAAGGTGGTAATCAAGAGAAACTAATATCCTGTGCAACATTTTTTAATAAGATCAGCAGTAAAAAGGAAGAACTAAAGCTCCTTGGAGAGACGTCACCAGCAATATTGCAATGTTTCCATCGAACCACCGACTATAAAGAAACTAAAGAGCTGAACGAATAAATTTCTCGAGTATTTTAAAAATTCAATAAATTGAAAAGTAAACTACTTTTGGGTTTTGAGTTCAACTTAAGAGAGAGAGAGAGAGAGAGGCAGAGAAAGAGAAATTGCTTTTCAGAGAGAAATTGTTGCGTTCGACCTTTTCCACAAACATTTATAAGCGCCTCAAAAACGCTGAAAAACTTCAAGCGTGAAAAATTGTGGGGTGAAAAAATCATTAGACACAGCTGGACACCAACTGAGCTCGACTAATAACTTTCAATTGCGGTTATGATGGACCAAACCGAAACAGGATAGAGCGGAATTGAACAGGACAGGACACCACAGGACAGGACTGGGCGGGATAGGACAGGACAGGACAAGGCAGGACAGCAGCAGGACAGCAGCAGGTCTTGTCCTTGGCCGCCTATTAAATATTTATAAAATGTGTTGTAAGTAGGAAATTGTGTTCGTTCGCTTTTCAAATGGTCCACAAAAGTCATTCAACCTATGCAGCAGAACCCAGAGAACTGTCCCATGTCCCATGTCCCATTTCCATCAGAGTTTTCTTCGGTCTTTGGGAGCTCTTTTATTTATTTATTTATTTATTTTATGCCTGTGCTTCTGCCTCTGCCTCTGGCTCTGGCTCTGGCTCTGGCTCCGGCTCAGCTTCTGCTTCTGCTTCTGCCTCTGCCTCTGCCACTGCCACTGCCTCTTCCTCGTTTTGTGCCTCTTTGTGCGTCATTTTCAAAAAGCGCAAAACTTATTTTAATTTTAATAGAAATTAATGAGGTAATCTTCTTTCGGCATTTGCTTTTCCTTTTTCCTCGCCCTCTTTTCCTTTTTGGCAAATGGATTTTAATTTTGTGCTCCCCCCACACCACCGCACCACACCAAAATGGAAACTTTGCCTAAAAACCGCCAGCTTTTTGTACAGATTTATAATTGTTTCCAGGTTACGGGGGCTTCTTTGAGGGATGTGTTATTTAATTTATTCTTATATTTCTTAGATTTCTATTCAGCTGAAAGTCTCATGAAAATTTTGTTTGATTGCCATTCGATTTGTCCTTCAAATGGCCTATCAAATTGTTATTATCAGCTTATTTTAGCGTTTTCCTGAGTAAACTCATTAAGTATATATACTATATAATACTGGCCATATATCTCACATGCATGAAACTATATCTATATGAAACTATATGTTATAGCTGCCATAGAAAAGTTAGATCTCAAGATATCTTGCAGCTGATTGTCATGATCGATTTACTATATCATATAGCCGCCTTAGGTTTATTCCAGTATTATAGGGTATGTCATCTTCGGTGCGCTGCAAAGAGCGTTTCCCTGCTAATTTTTAATTAATTTTGCAATTGTATTTATTAACTCAACGATTTGTGCTTGAACAAATTTTTCACTTTTCCTTCAAGATTGTCAAAAACACAAATGAATTTCATGCTTTCACCACAAGACCAAAAGAAGATGCTCAATTTGCTTATGTGGAATGGGACTTGGCTCTTTGTTTGTACTCCGCATGCAAAGAGGATTAATTTGGGGCAATTAAATTAAATTTGACTAAATACCGCAACATATTCTGTTAAAGGAAAATCCTAGGGAAGTTTTTTTAATTATTTCGATTTTTAATCGTCAAATCATGAAAACCTCAGTTTGCTTTTCATATAGAGTTATTTAATTTGAGGTTCGAGCAATTTGTGAAAATTCCTGAAATAATTTCTTAAATTTAGAGCAAGTACAATCATGTCATATAATGCATCAGATTTCTGGGCTCTTCCACCAAAGGGTTGGGAACCAACTGCCACAAAAGTGGTTGCAAAAGTAACAACCGCTCTGAAGAATTCGGACTCCGATGAAGAATCCCTTTCGTTTTGGAATGTAGTATTCTATACACTGTGCATCTTCCTGGCGGTTGCCCTTTTAGCTGGACTCATCATTTTGGTCTATACGGTGTGGAACTACTTCTTTAGCGATAACTAAAACAATATATCAACAGGAGAAAATATCTATGAACTTAATATTCGGTGTCCTGCATAAAAACCAATAAATTGCGAGCGTTTTACACATTGTTTTGTTTTATTTAACATTTTTTTAAATAAATCCGAATCAAGTCAAACCGGACATAAATAGATCTTGAGTTAATCCTAGTCAAGTTTCCCAACCGGGCTTAAGCCGGATATCAGACTATTTTTTAAAATTAAACCAGACGAAATGACACCTTTAACCAGAAAATGGAAATATATCCTCATAAGTATCTATGTGCATATATCCTTGAGGCGATATAGCCATGTTCTGTGTGCCTCACCTATAAGCCACTATTGAATTCGAAATAAAAGAGGAGTTTTTTATATTTAAGATTTTTGTTAAAGTCTGTATAGAACATAGAAGAAACGCCAATAAAAGGACTAAGACATCATGTGGCGCTCTAATTCATCGGTTCAAAGAATATCGCCTCCCGGTTTCGGTGCTGGCTAGGAGCTTTAATCGATATATTCCTGTCAGAAAAAACTTCAAGAAAAATTCGAAAACTTTTCGAATTAGGAAAAAAATATTACACTTTGGAAACGTACAAAACGGAAAATTAGTATGCATTGAAAAATAAAATTCATTGGAAATCGTTAAGCTAACAAAATTTTCTTGAATTCCAGCAAGTGTTTGAATACTCACAACAATGGCCGACTGCACCACTGGAAAGACAACGCGGGAAGACTTCCAAGGAGGATTCATAGATTTTGCCTTAGTTTTATTTTCCTTCCTGATCATAATGTGTCTGATTGGTCTAATTAGCATGGTTATTGCCTTATGTGTTCTGGTGTGCAAGTATTTGTTTAAAAAGGTCTGACTTTAATTATTGCTGTACAATAAATAGAGAACACTGAGTAAATAGAGATGCAGAGCAATAAATTGACTTTAGTTTTAATTATTTCAAGGATATTCAGGATCTATCGAAGTTTCAGCAGCCTCCTGTCAAAAGGATTTAATTCTATTCTTAAACTACGAATAAATATTCGACCCATTTTTTTTTAAATATTTTTTATTATTAAAAGTGGTAAAAAATGCTTTTAACTTTTATCGGTTCTTCGGCAAAGATTTCTCCAGTCTCTGACAATTTTTGGAACCTTGCCAGCCATTCTAAAATTATTTTAAATTAAAGAAAAAATAGTTTTTTTTTATGGGATCGCTGCCCTCTGAGCTTATGAAGCCTGAACTGGGACTGATGCTGGGTGTACGCAGGATAAGCTCTAATCCTGTAATCCCACTTTGATGTTGATTTTTTGTTTTTTTGACAGCTAGCAATGGCTAAGCACTCAGGAATAAAACAAACAAAAAAAATTCTGCAAGTAATGTGTATAAAAAAATACTGAAAAAAAATACTGAAATGAAAGGACATTTTGCACGCGCTGCCGCCTTAATGACGGCGATTAAAATGCGCTCCACAAAAGTTGCCCGCAGGGGTAGAGGGAGGTGGGCAGAGGGAGGTGGTCGGAGTAGGGCGAGAGATTGAGGCACGCAGGTGCAAGGCACTTGCTTCTAGGGAGATATAAGGGCCAAGGGACGGGCTAGGGGGCTGGGAGGGGGCTTGGCATAGGGTGACACTTTGTGCGATACATGAAAAACTCATAAAGCAAAAAGGAAACAATTACAAATATATATATACACACACACACACACACACAGCTCACGTATGTACATATGTGTGAATGGCAAAAGCATAGAGCACAGAATGAGAGAAGAAGATAGGGATAGCGAGAGGGACAGGGAGAGAGAGAGAGAGTATAAGTGGGATAGCGGGCAGGTTGGGGGGGATTATTCACAGATGTTTGAAGGATTTCTGTTACAATTTGTTTGCGCGCTTCGCTTTAACAAATGCCTCGCAGTCGCAGTCGCCGTCGCCGTCGCCGTCTCAGCTGACGTCGCTGTCAGCGCTTGTAGCTGCTTTCCTTTTATTTCCTTTTATGGCTTTCCTTGTGCTGAAGAGTAAAATTGTTTCCGCCGCACTTAACGATGCTGCGTTCTGCTTCTTCTAAACCCCCAACCCCCTCTATTCTCCACCCACATTGGAGATGGCAAACATTTCCGCAGCTCGTCGCATAATTTAATGCAAATACCTCCTCCCACTCCCACCGCCACTCCCACTGCCACTCCCACTGCCATTCCCCTATCCCCTATACCCGCCACCAATACCCCTAGTCTAGTCTCACCCACTAAATATCGATTTTAATAAGAGCAACATTATTGTTATATATTTTCTTTTTGTGCATTTTGCTGGCATCTTTTCATGTCCTTGGACTGACCTTTGCGCTGGCTGCAGCTGTCTCAGCCCTGACGGGGTTTCTTCCTATTTTGAAAAAACAGCTTGGACTGTGAATTTTCAGCACTTTCACAACTTCAGCTCGTCAAAGTACACAAGTAAAAATTTATGGAAAAAGCTCTCCTGAAATTTTTCCTTAACAGCAATCTTTTTTTTTCACGGTTTTATTTCAATATATAATTAAAAAGTTTTTAGCATATTCAACTATATAAAGAATAAAGCTTTCAAAAATCAGGACTATTCTGTAATTCACTGTGAAACGAGTTTCAATCTAATTTGTATAACAAAATTTTCAAAATGATTACAACCGGAGCACTCCTATTCTACAGCTCCAATAGAGTTTTTACTTTTCTCGGTGAATTTCGTTCTATATTTAAACCATATTAACCTTCCTTTTATTGCAGGCAGCACATATGTCAGAACCGGCTGGGTCGGACACTATATCATATTTCATACTATATTAAATAGCTGAAATAGGAACATTCGGTTCAAAAGTTGATGTATGAAAAACTAATTTGTTTTTCTAAATATCTTTAAGAAATTTACAATTTGGATTTTACTATATAATATATACCTTTTTCTTACTAGCTTTTGTGTTATAATGCCCCCAGACGTTGTTCTAAAATTTAATATGTTTAAATTAAATAGTAATCGTATTATTTGCTTAATTATCTATCATATCATTCAAAGCTATGATTTAGTTCTATCTTTCGACTATAATTAAATGTAGGCAACTGTAATTTAAATTTAGAGGAATAGAAAGTCTCCAATGAAACCTGTTATTATTTTTTACTTAGGAACTCAACTTTAGTTAATATATCCGGAAAATCTGATAAGCTACTCGTATTATCTGTTAGAGTTAACGCTAGCCTAGGTGAAGTCGATCAATGTTATTACTGTTTTTATTTATTTCACTTTTTAAAGAATTTTTTCAGCTCTCTGTGAGATGGATTGAAATGTTTTTGGCTTAGAGCGCTGAAGATTTTCAATATTTGAGTTGCCCTCAGCACTCAGCCCATCGAATTTTACGTTCCAAGATAGCGTGAGAGTCTCGACCCATCAACCAGGACATTCGGTGTGTTATAAATTAAAGCTGGTACCCATTTGCCTTAACCTAATTTTTCCAATTATAGTTAAATCTTCATATAAATGTTATTATATTTAGCTATAAAAAAAAAAACAATAGATTTTCTGTAAAAAATAATATTAAAATAAAATCATAAACTATTTTCTGTCATTGAGGCAAATGATTATAACTTATTCAAAAAATATTTTTTTGAATAGATATGTGCAATATTAAAGATATTTCAATTTCCAATACAAAAAATGAAAAATAACTTCAATCTATTTTCAGTATGCCTATCATAAGAGTATGAGATAATTGATTGGAAATCTTTATATTTATATATTATCATAATGTAAAAATGGCTAATTTTAATTATTCAATGTTTTCTTTTGTTGTTTTGATAATTTTTCAGTCAAGAAATGAAAAGCCATGGAAACATTGCACTAAGAATTGAAATTTGACATTTTCTGTGGGTTCGATTAGAGCGTAAATTCGAGCCGGGGTGTTGGGGTGTTGCTTGATGCCAAAGTCCCAATTCACATTTGGAAATTTTCACACGCAAACACAACAAGGTGTAGCTGAGTTTGTCGTGTGTGTGTGTGGGGGTGTGCGTGTGGGGGGCGGGGGGCGGGGGTGTGTGTGAATTTGAAGTATAAAAGTATAAAATAAGCAGACACGTGGCACACACGGAACGTAAATGGGCGAAACCTATTGAATGATAAGCATGCAACTAAAAAATAAAAAATAAATAAATAAATAAATAAAATGTTATATGGAGGCAGCACAGATCCGGAGCATAAGAGAAATGAGTAAAGAGACGAGCAAGCGAAAGAGAGGTACAAAAAATACATATAAAAATCGAATTTCAAATATCAGAGAAACGAAATTTAAATATGCGAATGCGAAAAGGGATAAGCGCAACTTTTTATGCAAAATAGGAAAAACATTTTTGTGCAAGGGGCTTATAGCGGATTTATTTTGGCAACACACACAGTATCCTCCCGTATAACCCAATCCAGAACCCAATATTCCCCCTTCGCAAAAAAAAAAAAAAAATAAAAAGAAAGAAAGAAGAAAAACGGGAAACACAGCCAGAAAACAAATACAAATACACGCAAACCAAATATTAACGTGCAGACTCTCAAATACCAGATATAAATTCGAAAAATACTCTGAGTTGGGAAAGGAAATTCGAGGGGCTGAGCGGACGGGGGGCAGAGAGAAGAGATTCTGGTATATGCGGGTGATTGGATTGAAGGATGCGTGCCCCGGTTGACAGGCTTAGACATGCACAGGAAACAGCTCGACATCAAATACAATGTGAGTGTCCTAAGCTGACAACCAAATGGAAAGCCAATGGGATTTCAATAGGACAACCAAATAGTTATAGAGGAAAGAATCACCGAATCACCGAATCACAGAATCACCGCATCACAGAATCATCGAATCGTTCATGATTCCATTTAAATAGAATACTTTATGATTTTATAACTTTCTATTGCAAAGAAAATATATATTTCTCTCCCGCTCAGAGAAAAGCTAAGCCTTCTGGTTAGAACCAACCAAATTTGGTTAAAACTGGATGCTTATATAAGCCATTCTTACCTTCTCTTTCCCAATTGGTTATAAAAGTTGTTCTAGCCCATAAAAGAAATTTATATAAATTTTGTAAGCCAAGTTTTAAATGGAATTAAAGAGAAAAAAGTGTCTTTCATAGTAAAAATTGAAGGTGAATTTATTCCCAGAGCTTATGCATAATATTTAAATGTATTTTTCTTCCTGCTTAGCATAAATCTCAACTCAACGGGATTTGAATTATAAGCCCTATAAAGTAATCCATTATAATCCGCCACCAATTTTTGGCCGGCATAAAATACGTTTTACAAGATTTTAAAGATTTTTCGAACTGTTGTAACCCCTTTGTTAAGACCCATTTGAACAGTTTAGGCCAGGACTTGACTGTTATGATTGTGATGTTGATGAAGTGCCACAAAAGCAGGAAACAAAAACAAAAACAACAAGAAAAACAAAAGCAAAAGCAAAAAAAGGAAAAAATATATGAATGAGTGAGTGATGTGTGCCTGATGGATGGTAGACTTATGTATGGGGTTGTTCGGCCATATAAAGTATACGTACATACGTATATATGTATTGTACATACATACATACATACAAACATGCATACATACATACATGCATACATACATACACATATAGTCGTATATAAATATAGGTACTCTATCTGCTAGTCGCACCCCCTCAGCCCATGGCATGTTCGATAAGTGTGCGGCCTTACAGAAATTACACGCACACTTGCGCGTTTTACTCTCCTCCTCATGAAGTTGATGGATTGCTCTGGTCAACTACTGACTGACCATAACTGGCAGTTACTCGCAATCCTCGTAGTCCTCGCAGTCCTCGCAGTCCTCGCAGTCCTCGCAGTCGTCCTCCTGGCCCCAAAATCCGCACCAAAAGAGGCAGGCAGTTCCGTTCAGACCAGCGCCCAAATGCTATGCACTTGATAAATGGTGGCTCATAATGAATGGTTGTCCTTTTACCTCCACCACCTCCTCCTCCTCCTTCAAATACCCCCACTAAAAAAAGTGGCAGCGTGTGAGGCTTAAAGTACATGAATCTATATAAAAATATTATTTTTAGCTGTTACAAAACTTTCATAGAACTGTGCTACAAATTCTTTTTAATGGCCATTTGAAATGTGTGGATTTACTGACAGCCACAATATATATAATATATAGATATATATATATATATATATAATATATCTATATATAAAATAAATCGATATATATATAGTTTGAATATATTTAATCAGAATCTGATCCTTTTGGTGGGGAAGATATGCATCGCTTTCTGTGTTTAGTCTTGTATTAATTTCATTGGATTGTTTACTGGTAACAAAATATTAATTTAAAATAACCTTAATTAACAAAACACACACAAAAAAAAGAGTTATTCATTAAAATGTTGCTAGTTCCGTAAACAATGCAATCTAACTGAAAAAAAGAAAACACTTGTTAAAAACAGAAACACATTTTTATATGATTTATTTAAGCACTTAGTGAGTTGTTGCCAAGACTAGATACCATTTCCTGAAGCATTAGATTTCCTACAAGACGTAGGAAACAGCTTATTTGGTGGGAACTATTAAAAAGGCTGAGCACATGGCCCCAACAAGCAGCCATATCCCCCAAGTGCCCCATGCATCCCGTGTCTACCCTCTAACTGCACTTGCTGTGGGTTACTTGGGTCGCGAGAGGGAACTGAAACTGAACAAGTTGCAGTCAATGAATCGAATGCTTTTTCATATTTATCTGGAGGCATGAGGCATGAGGCATGAGGCATGCAACATAATCGTAATTACTTAATGCGTTGAACAATGTTTTGCCACTAAATTTAAGTCGAAATGCATCATTAAATGGAACAAACTCGAGTACTGAGCACTGAGCACCGAGTATAGAGTACCCTGTACCAGTTGCAGCCACCCCATAGGGAATGATTATGTCTTTAAGTGAAAACATGTGGATCACAGATAGACTGAATAAGCCAGACATTTACGTGACTCATAAGGCTGCCAGATGGTACAGCTGCTATGGCTGATCGCCCCTAGCAACGTATAACGCGTCAGCAGCAGACTTCGACTGAAGAATTGAAGAACTGAGGAAAACACCATGCGAACTGGAGGGAATTGGGGCTACGAAGGGCAGGGAAAGCTCCAAAATCCACATGTCCATCGATCATGAACGTCTAAGAGATGCTCGTCAATAGATACCGGAATCAAACTATTTCCTTTAACTATATTCAGAGTTGTGACTTCATTTCAAATAAGATACTCGCATAAATTGTATAATTTTTGGAATTTAATCTACTAAAAGGGAATAAAATTTCCAAAAAAGAATAGAGAATTCTTACATAAAATAGTAATATCTATAAGTAGCACTTAAAAGTAATTAAGTATAATTATGCAATTATGTTGGGGCGTCCACAGCAAACATTTCGAGGTGTGTATCTGCATTAGAATTGTTCCAAATTAGCTGTTAGCCCATTGCAAAGGGGCTTTTAAGAGGGCGGGGAGTGAGTGGGGGGACCACTAATAAATTGTATATCTATCTAAATAAATGTTGCCCCTGCTGCCATTTCAGCTGAATGATAAACACGGAGAGAAAGAGCGAATGCCCCAACCCAACTAAAAACTCCCCACTAAAAATTATGCAAATGCGAAGAGCCATTAGAGCGTCCCTCTTCCCTCTCCCCACTCCCCGCTTCATATGCAAATTAAATGCCGTGGAAATTCATACATATTTTTTTTTGTTTTTTTTTTTTTAAATAATTAGGTTCATGTGTGAACCGGCCATAATTAAGTGACCAGAAATGATGGCTACAACTGAAATCTATAATTAAAAGCATATAGAATTTGTAAAAGCCGCTAGCAACTGGCAGTCATTTAAAAGGCATCAAATGAATTTATTTAAACAAATTACTTAGGATGTGCACCTAATTAAATACACTAACTTGCCTAATTTTTTACTTTTTAATTTTTTAGTAATTATGCAGAGTAAATAATGACTGAATATACCCCACTCAAAGCACACAAAACATAGTCTATATATAGTATATATTCTACATTTAAGCCAAGTGCACTTTATAGTATTCTGATCTTAAAAAAATAAACTAGCACCTGTACCAAGTACCAACACGGCCTGTATTCGTATAGGCTCTCAGTTAGAGTATTATAAAAACGTAATATTTTAATAATGTGACGCTTATTCGAAGCACGTTCGAGGCGTGGTCATTGGGCAATGGGAATGGAGAGGTGTATGTAGACAAATAGATAGCTTTAGCTATACTACCAAAAAAAAAAAAAAAAAAAGGAAAATTGAAAAAAAGTCAACTCAAAATATGTCCAATGGCCATTGCGACGTGTTAATTATATTTTTGACAAATTAATTCGATTTATTCGACTGTCAATGCAGACGTCATTTGTTTATTAATTTGACGTGCAAATAACAATTCGGCAAATTAATGAATTAAAATCAATAAAACAACAAAGCCAAAAACAACAACCTAAGATGCTAAATTTTTAGTTTGAATATTTTATGAATACCAAAATAGATATATTGTTATAATCAAAAAAAAAAAGGTTGGTATAACGATTTGTATATATTCAAAGCGCAGCTCTATGAAGCTGTACAACGTAATGTGCCTCTATAATTATTATACTGTCAGTAATATACCCTTGCGGAGGGTATTATAAAGAGAGGGTATCATGCTAAATATGTGTCTTATGTATATTATTGATCAGGACGATGGGACGACCATGCCCTTCTATCCTGTCTGCTCTGGTATGGAGCTTTCAGAACCGACCGGATCGACAAACTATATCAAATAGCTGTTTTATAAACGCATAAAAGTAATTTTTCGGATTGCTTCACTATATCGTACAGCTCCCATAGCTGCTTTCCGTATTAGTTTTTAGATACAATATCATTTGCTAGTAGAGTAAATTGAATTTCATAAATTTCGGCTAGTTAGCTCCTTAAATTGGCTCACTTTTAGCAAATAATTCTTGCCTGCAGTTCCGTTTCTCTCCCCTCAAAATCTCTAATAAATCGAAAACATGAGAAGTGCTCAATTCTATATCCATTGGGGGAATCTATTCAGCCCCTTTTGCCATGTTGAAGCTGGGAAGCTGGAAAATGTGGGAACAAGCGAAGAGGGAGAACCAGGGCTAACAAGGCAACTGGGAGCCAGGGGGACAGAGGGAGAAAGGGAGAAAGGTTGGTATTATTGTAGTGGGGTTTGCCGGGCGATGCAATAAATTAAAATAATGTTTGCTCATTTAAAACTTAGGGGGGAGTAGGAGAAGAGTAAGAGAGAGTAGGAGGGAGTAAAGAGTAGAGAGTAGGGGAGCAGTAGGGACACTGTGGTAGAGTATACAAGTGTTTGCTTGTGCGCCGTTAATTTGTTTTTACGACACTTGTTGGTGTTTATTATTTCTGTTTGCAGCTCCCGCGTTGGTGGTTAGCCATGCCCCCAAATACTCCCAGGAGATGCTCCCGGCAAATGCCCGGAATGCAGGGAAAGCTAAGGGAGCCGTGTAGCAAGTAGAGAACAACAGACAATTAGATAATAACAAATTTCCAGTTCCATTGTTGACACTTAAGAAATGTGAAACAAGAGATAAAAACTGAACTAAAACCAAACCATAATAAATATCTACGACAGAGGCGTGTACAAAGAGGGCTCGTTTTTCCCTCTTGAATTTTCACACAGAACAAGAGACGATTGAAATTTTGATAGAATATTCTGTTTATTTCTTTAAGAAAAACCCACAAAACAATTTGCACAGAAACCAGTTGAATAAATTGAAGAAACAAATAATAATTAAATTAATTAAACTTTAAAGAATGAAAATGTTAAATAATAAAATCAAAATACTTATAAAGAAAAAGAAGCTTCTGGAAGCTAACAAAAAGATTCAAGAATTTACAAAATGCAGCATAAACTCTCCCTCTACAAATAATTCAGGCATACGCCACTGCCAGTACATCTGCATATATATATATATATTTATATGTTTGTATGTACGTATATAGGGAAAAGAGGCTACATACTGGCTAGTTAACTTGGCCCAGCTACAGATTAACTCATCATGAATCTTAATTAGCAAAGGAACGAAAAAATAAAGCACAAAAATAACAAAAGGGCAGCTCGGAACCCTCCCGAAGTTGTGGTTCAGTTGATGGACAGGCAGCACTCAAACATATTACACAAAAATCTAGAGAACTTAAACGAATACGAATACGAAAACGAATAGGAATAGGAATAGGAATAGGAATCCGAGACTGAACCTGAACTCTAGCCCAAAAAACATGCATATATCTGTATGTATGTATGTGTGGTACGATTACAAAGAGTTGGAAAAATAATAGAAGAATAAAAGAAAGCAAAATGAAAGAAGAAAAAAAATTGTTTTGCTTTTTGTAGCACAAAGAACAACAACAATGACAACTTGAAATAATAAAGCAAAGCCTAGCTAAAGGTCTCTTTATAAGTAGAAGAAGGCAGAGAGAGGGGGAGAGGTGAGACATATAAAGACACAGACAGAGAGAGAGAGAAAGAGGGGGAAAACAAAGACCAAACATTTAAAGACCGAACCGTGTACAAACAAACAAGGGCATCCAGTTTTTTTTTATTTTTTTTTAATTTTATTTTTTATTTATTTTTTTTTTCTAGCCCAACCTTTTTGAAAATCAAAACAAACGAGCGTGGAATGAAGGAAACAACGCTAAACGTAAACAACGCAGAGCACACCCCGCAGAGACAACAACAACAAATGGAGCTAAAGCTTTATCCAAGTCCACAACTCGCCAGGCGGGAGTAGGTGTAACTCCGGTAGTGGCCTGGTCTCAAATAAGCCTCAAAAAAATAAAAAAAAATATACGAAGAGAACCAGTTCGGCCGGTTGTCCGGTCTTGTCTTGTTTTTGCATTTTTCATAATAATAATAATAATAAAAGAGAGCTTAAAGATCAACATGTGGCGATATCGTCGCACAAAATACGAGTATTCCTTTCCTCGTGCTCCACTCCAGTTGTCTCCTTCTTCTCCTCCTCCCCCTCCTCTGTCTCCTTACTCATTTTTTCTTTCGTTTCCCTCCATCATCAACAACAATGTTGCAGTAACTGCAGCCATAAACAACATCCATCTGGTTGCCTAGGAGAGGAGCTAAACCTCGGATGAGTCATGTTTATGCCAGTATCAAACTCTATTTGTATACGATTTGAATTCTGTAATTGAATTGAGAATTCCATCAACTAAAATTGTCTCTATCTAAAATCTTAGATTTTCATTTAAAGAAATGGCAATTTATTGGAACATTAATGTAGTGGTACTTAATTTCTTTGAATGAAAATGGAGGTTCCATTTGAGAAAAGAAAAAGAAAAATTAAGTCGCTTACCATGTGAGAGTGAAACCATTCTTAATTTTTCTTCCAATTAGATAACTAATTAATGTTTCCTTTGAAAATGTGGTGATATCCCATAAGGTAAGGTTCGATCTTTGCTCTGACAGCTATATAATTTAGTAGTCCAATCTTACAATTAAGGAACCATTCTACTAGATTATAATTTTCATAGAGATTTCTAGAGAAATACAAAATGGTCCCATGCCACGACTTTTGCACCAAGTGTTCCGATGGCAGCTAAATGATAAAGTAAACCGATCTCAATGGTTTTTGGTATGCCTGGAAAAACAAATAATATACAACTACCTTTATGCCAAGTATTCCTAAGGCAGCTATATGATATTGTCCGATCCAGCCGGTACCGACTGGGTGCAACAAAAATATGACACCCCATATAAACAGACGAACCTGGTCAACAATAAATAAACTTTATGACGTTGGAGATACCTTCCACAATGCATAGCTATAATACCCAACGCAATGTTATAGAAAGCAGAATCATATTGTAAATTACATTTGTAGTTTCTTAGAATTTTGGATGGTTGACTAAACAATATTCAATAATTGCTTGTAGGAAAATATTTATGCGTAGGGTGTAAGAAATATTCAGTAAACTAAATAATCAGATATATAGATATATAAATATATATATTGATATATATATATATATATATATATATATATATAGAAAATACTATATATATACTATATATTTAATTAACGAACGTGCCTCAAATATATATATATATATATATATATAGTATATAGTATATAGTATATATATATTGTATTTTCTGGGAAAGGATTATTATATAGCAATATTTTTGAAAGTAAAATAAAAAATTTTTGATAAGAACGGACTATTTTGGAAAAAGCGATTAATATCTGTTGAATGAAATAAGCTAAAGATAGAGCATTGTTGCTAAGTTCAAAAGGTCGAGGATTAGCTGGGATAAAGGCTGTAAGCTCTGCTGTAACACTAATCACAAATATTAACAGTCTCTGAAGCATGCGATATATATCATTTCATTTGAAAAGCAGAAGAATGACCAACGGAAAATGAAAATAATTCAAGCCCCATGACCTCAGCTCGGGATGGGGAATGGCGGATGGGAGATGGGCAATAACGTCAAAAGCGGGCAAAGGCCTGCTGAGGGGTAACTGTGCGAAGCCCTATGAAGAAATGAGGGATGATGAATGAAGGATGAGGGAGGAGGGTAGAGGGTAGAGGGTAGAGGATGGAGGGACGGGGCATTGGAGAGAGAGGCATAAGAAAAGCCGAAATGAAAATATTTCATCAAATGAAATGAAAGTTAATCATAGAAACGCATTCAGTAGATTTTACTGAGAAGCCCCTCAAATGCCATAAAAATAAGTAAAAGCTAAAGAAATGCCGCCCACATACAACGAGCGTATCTCTCTCGCTTGCTCTCCCTCTCTCTCTCTCTCTCTCTCTCTCTCTCTCTCTTTCTTTCTCTCTGTATCCCTCTCTCTGCTACTATTCTATATATTCTATTCTTTAAACAATTTAACAAATGCCACAAACGTCAATTGGAAGGCGTTTGAGGCACGTTCGTTAATTAAATTAATTGAGGCGTCTTCTTATAATGGGCCCCGTGGCCATCTCCATCCCCGACCCCGTCCCGGTCCCTGAATAGACCCGCTAGAACTGACCTACCTAGCCGGACCTCTCAGCCAAACACACACATACACATCCATACATACCTACTCATAGAAATTCAATGCATTTTGTAGCCATAGCAATCGACAGACAGACAGACAGACAGACAGACAGACATACGGCTCGTAACTGTCGTCGACATTCGTTGATTTGCTCTAATGTTCGCCTAATGTCTACCATAAAAAAGATAACTGTCAAGAACGGTGAGATCTGAGCTAACGAATTTTAAATACCCTTACTATTGGACGGATCTATAGAAATCTTTTCACCATAATTAAAAACGTTGATTTTTTTGAGTTATTATTGAAAGCCCAGCATAAGCTTTACCTACAAACAAACAAGATTCTTCTTCAATTAATAATTAATATTCTTTTCTTTGGTTTCCAAAATTAATCCAATTCGATCTAATTCGCCATCAATCGTAGTAATAACATCTGTTCTAAGAAAAGTAAATCCTAAATATACCCATAATAAAACCAGGCTAAGATTTAGCTTGGATTAAGAGGTGTTTTAATTACTTTAGAATTTTGTTCATTTAACAAAGCATAGAGCAATTATGTGATACATTTCTCGTGATAGAACTTAATTCCCCTTTGGGAAGGGTATTAAATGTAGCCAGATGACAGCTACGCTGTTCAGCTGAGCTGCTGTTGATGTCGATGCCGATGGCAGCATAAATTAGGCACAAACTAATTAAATGCGTTTCAATTGAAGTTGCAACTGACAGCAGTCGCAGTCGCCGGCCAAAATAATGAGCAGCGTACTGCTCTGTACCTGTATCTGTGTATCTGTGTATCTGTATCTGCATCTGTATCTGTATCTGTGTATCTGAGTATCTTGCAGATACACGTACTCAGCCGTCAACGGGCAGAAACACGTTCGCGTTCTCAACGCTGCGGCATCGTCTATAAATTTCAATTCGCAATACTCTTGAGCTCTCTCTTTCTTTTATCAAACGGCCAGCGATGAGTTCCCAAGAGTTCTAAACTTAAGAAAAATCTCTGCCGTCTATTGGATTCTATTTGAGAAATACAAAAAATACAAAAGATACAAAAAATGTTATCGTTTCTCAAAGCTTAGCTTTATTTATAGTTATGGTTATGGTTATGTATTATTATGCATATTTATTTAACTATATATATATATATATATATATATATATATAGTGTAAATCGGGTCTAGTATTCCCAGCCTAAATATATAATCGCTGGATTGGCTTCATTTTATTAAGCAGACGTGTTTTGTAAGCTTTCATTGGGCCAGACTAATAAAAACTTAAACTTGAAGTGCTTTTGGTAAATCTTATATTATTAATTTAGATTATTTTTATTATTTTCCTTTTTTACTGCTTTGTTTTGTTGTATTTGGCTGATTGTAAATTTTCCAAATGACTATTCCATTGCCTACTTTTCACTTGCAAAACTTTTCCGCTTTTTTTTTGGCAACAATTAAAAGCGCTGACTCAGCAAGGGAAGAGGCAGAGAGCCGTCGCAGTTGGCCCGCTTCGAATTGGTTGGCAACAGAGGCAAATCAAAAACAACAAAAATATGGCCAAAATCGGAAAGTCAGCCAAATGTCTCAGAGCTCAGAGCTAAGTTTTTTGAGGGCCAACAAACTTTTACCCTAGAGCCGGCAAGTCTGGCTGAGTCGGGCAAGTGTCTCTGTCTGTTTGGCTGTTTGTCTGTTTGTCTATTAGTCTGTCTCTCTGTCTCTCTGCCCGTCTGTCTGTCCGTCTGCCTGTCTGTCTGTTTGTCTGGAAAGTCTACCAAGTCTGCTCTTGGATCATAATGACACACATATGGGAAGAGACATAATTACGAGTACCGAAAGAAAACCCCCAGCTGAACCCAAGCGAACCAAACCAAACTAAACCAAACCAAAAATGATCTTCCACTGACAGCTGACGCGAACGCGAACGCGAACGCTGTGTTACTCAGACCGTTGACTGATTTATGAAAGACACTTTTGCAAGTCGCCCAACTTGATTTTCGAGAAACCGTTACGGGCCTTTGCGCTCCAACAACAAGTGTCTGTCTCTCTGTCTGTCTGTCTGTCTCTCTATCTATCTGACTGTCTGTCTCTCTGTCTCTTTACCTGTCTGTCTGTCTATCTGTCTATTTATCTGTCAGCATATTCAGCTAGTCTTTTGTCTGCATGCTCTTTCTCTACCCATTATTTTGTCATGCTTTCATTTCGCATCTAAACGAAATTGGTAAAGAAAGTCACAAAAAAAATTGCTTTATTATATCATTTTCTATATTAAGAATCATTTTTTTTTTTCTTTTCTTTAATATTTTTATTTTAGTTAAATTTTCTGTGTATTTTAATATTTCTTTACTGAGATTTGTATAGAATTGATTTGAATCAAACTTAAGTTTATTCATTTTTTCCTCTCATATAATCTAATAGTTTATCTATATTATTTATAAAAATATATTATTTATTCACATATATATTATTTCGTACATATTTTCTATTCATTTATTTATTTTAATTTATTTAATTTATTTAAATTAAGAAATATATAAATATTTGTGGTTAACAGTTAAGCTATGAACTATAAACTATATAGAAAGATTCTTACAGATTATTTTTCTATCTTCAATTCTATATTCAATTCATGTGCAAATTAAATAGAGTATATTTGGTGCGGCTTGATGTAGCTTTTTTCTTAGTTGAAGGTTTCCTCAATTTTGTTTATTACACGACTATGAATTGAAGTGTTTTGTTGTCTTTGAGCTGTGTGCTGTGTGCTGTGGTGCTGTGGTGCTGTGGTGCTGTGTTTGTTGCCAAGCACCACACAAATGGCTCATTTTACCCACCTAAACCCCTAATCCCCTTTCCAAGCCCCTCCGCTCATAGTCTGGCCAGACCGGTCGTCTCTTTGGCTGGTTGATTGTTCAGTTCAGCTCAGTGTAGTTCAGTTGAGTTGAGTTTAGTTTGTTTGGTAATCACGATCGCCTGATCTTTTAGCTGCTTTCAAAGAGTTGGCCCAGTTGGCTGGCTGGCTGGCTGGCTGCCGAGCTGCCGGCTTTCCGCGCGACTCTAAACTTAATTGTCGGCCTAATGGTAATGTTTGTCTGTCTCTCAGTCTTCCAGTCTTTCTGCCCCTTTGCCTCAAATCAGCTGATGACTGCTGCCTGATAATGATGAGTAAGCGCTTTTAATGCCAGCAAAGTAACGCTCAGTAGACTAGGCAGACATCCGCAGAGACTCATTGCTTTCATATGGCGTTTTTTCTTTACCAAAGCGTATAATTATTTAAGTACAGACCTTTTTCGAACATCATTTTAAATATGCCTGGAGCTTAGTCTTATAGAGCTCTACTTTCTTTAGAATACCTATGGAATAATGTATAGCTCTTCCTAGGCCAACAGGTGATTTGTCTCGATCTTTAGGTGATTTGTCACACTTGTAAAATTATTTCAAGTTTTCAAAAGGTTTTTGAAACATATTTTTTTCATTTCCTTTTTAAGAAACAATAAAACAAAAATCAGCTGTCAAAGTTGCAACACTAAAAATATTTACAATTTTTATTAGAAGCTTACACTAAAGAGACTAAAATAAATTAATTTGCAAACTCTTTGGTGGCTCCATAGATAAAATTAAAGCAGTGATAATTATTTAATTCAGTATTTATTTATTTATTTTGGAGAAGCTTGGAAATGCGCTGTTGCTCTTGCAGGATGCAGCACGGAGTCCCGTATCCAGGGCTTTCAGGTGATTTTTACTTTGAGGATCCGCGAAAGAATGGCATATTGAGGAATACGAATTGTCGCAAATATCGAGAGCAGATGCGTGGCATGCAACAAGGAAATATATTGCAGGGTATGATGATTATTACAGGACTGGCCACTGTTCTAGTGGCTATCTGGTTTCATACCATGGAAGTAAAGTGCGATGGGGAATTGAGTCAACTGGAGGCCCTTTGGCTGGGCGTCTCTAGCTTTCTAGGATTGAGCGAACAGGAATGTGTAACTGCCCGCACCTACCACTGCCAGCAGGAACTGCAGACAAAGCGCATATTTCGACAGATAGCCAGGCAGGTGCTCAACCAGGAGCAGGCCCTCGCACGCTTGGAACGCGTGCTGCAGAGTCAAAGACATTTCAAATCCGTGGCGTTACTCGGACCCTCAGGCGTTGGCAAAACCATAACCGCAATGACTTTGAGGCAAAATTTTCCCTGGCCGGAGAATGTGCATGCTTATTCCTGGAGCACCTATGTGCCGGATGATGTCAAGAAATTCCATATGATTCGGAATTTTAAGGAACATCTATCGGATTGTGGACAAAATCTGCTCATTATCGATGATCTCTCCACCTGCGATTATGGCATTGTCCCCATCTATAACAAACTATTGCAGGAGCGAGAAGCAACTCCGGGACAGACTATTTTGAATCCTGCAGCCAATCAGACTGTGCTCGTCGTTTACATCTTCAATCTAGAGATTGAATACTACTGGCAACAGTTTGAGCTGCTGCAGCAGCTACCCGTCGATACGACCATCATCAATTATCGTCCATTTGGACGGCAGGAGCTTTTCGATTGTTTAGAACTGGAGCTGCGCCAGGAGCAGCGTCGCCTGAACCCCAATATCATCTCTAACATTCTGGAGGAGGCCCTTGAGCATGTTGAGCAATCGGGCTGCAAACGCCTAAGGGAGATTATCCTACAATACGGTCTCTCTGATCTTCAGTAAATCTTATTGTAATCCTTCCACTGTATTCTCATAAAATCATCAGGTCATAGTAGTAATAATAACAGTCTGTGGATATATTTTATGGCTTGTTTCTTTTTTTTTCTCCAATTAACTGGGCTCTGGAGGGGTTCAAAGCAAGTCAATAGGTCTCCTGAACTAGAGGCATTTTACTTTCAGTTGTCTACTTAGTATAATATTTTAATCTGAATTAATCAATCGATTCGAATTCTAATTATTTCTATAAATAATTATTCTGTCAGTGTAGAAAAATGATGTAATTCGAATATTTATGTCATATTGACGTCAGAAGAACTGTATTAGTTGTATTAATTCCTATGAATTTTAGAGTAGAATCTTTATTTGTTAATTAAAGAGAAAGGACTACAGCTAAAACAGCTAAAAGAATTAAAATTTAAAGGGTATTTACTATTTTTTTGTTAAATTATTCAAGGCGAAAGTCTCTGTTAAATATATGCGAACTAGGCGTCTGTAGTCACGTTTTTTTTAGCCCTACTGCTTCTACCTCTTTTTTGTTGCGGTTCTTCTATTTCAGGGCATATACGAGTATCTCGACTCAAGAGCGACAAAGAGTTGAGGCTCAAGTGGCAAAACTGAAGTGTGGCCCAAGTAAAACTCTGGGAAGGGGATTCTGAAAGGGTGTTCGAAGTACGCTTACATTACGCATAGCTCAAGTACTGGCTGCTTAGAAATATATTTATCTATCACTCGAAATTCAGAGGTTGCTTCATCATCATCATCATCATCATCATCAGCATTATGAAGATTATGAACATTACGAACATTATAAACATCATCAACACATAACTTATTCAAGTACAGGAAAGTGCCTTGGTTTTGTTTTGGTTTCTTACTATGAAAACCCCGCTGAAGAGGTATCCAAAAGTGAGACGTCTTCAATGATAATTTTAATGAAGATGATAAATTGAGGGGGCTGCAACATGAAGTATAAGGTCGTCTGCTTATCAGCAGCTAATACAAAATTTATTGAACAATGCGGAATACTTTAAAACATTTCAAATAAAGTTGAATAAATTTAAAGAAGGGAGGATTGAAATAATTGAGTTGCCAGAAAATCTATCTATGATTCACACAGAATAGATTTGAATAACATATTTAAGGAAATTACAATTTAATTAAAATTGAATTAAATGAATGCAGCAGCTAAAGTACATTAAATATACCACATGAATCTAATTCATTCAAAGTTAAATTGAATTGAAGCTCAAACTCAATTGAATGAATTGAAATGAGCGTATTGAGAAAATGTGATACTACCATCGGAAGGAGATAGAAGAAGGAGAGAAGAGATTCGAATTTAATAATAGCAGAAGGGAATAAGTTTTCAATGATACGAGTGTAAATGAAATACAATTGAAATTGAAATAAAATTTAAATATAAATGGAACGTTCTGGCACAATTCAAACGCAAGACCTTCAGTACATAGATCTTATTCCATTTGTGCTCGGGTATCTATTTGGTTCACAGTATCTTAAAGTTGAGTATCTCAAACACACACGTTTTCTGTTTTCTGCAGTTTTTTTTTTTTTTTTTTTTTTTTTTGGGTGCAATGCGTTGTGCATCCGTCAGATACAGCAACAGAGACAGATACAGATACAGATACAGATACAGATAGCAAAAGCAAAAGCAAAGCCCAAAGAGCCAACAACCGCATCGAGGACAGGACAGAGACAAGAGTCGCGGACTGCCAATTGCAGTCGAATGCAAAGCGAATAAAAAATCCAAAAAAAAACGCAGCCAGCGGCGTTTGTAGTTCATGAACGGACAGCGAACTCAACGCGAGTTGATAATAAGATACAACTATACGACTATACGAATAAACGAATAAAAAAACGAATAAACGAATAAACGAATACGCGAATACGTATACGAATATATCTGTGGGCATGTTTGGGACAGCTTGCACCATGCACCGGTAATTTTCGTATACCCCGTAATCAATGAAATGGCTAATAACACTGAAGGGTATCATAGACTAAGGTGACTAGCAAAAAAACAAGTTCTTATAGGGATTTTATCTAATAAAATGATACTAAGATTTTCCTATTTATAAATGTATCCTCAATTTTAAAAATTGTGTTTTCTTTTTTTTATGCTCATTGTATCCTTCTTTATTTCCAGTCACCTGTTCGATCCATAAGACTAAGATAACTTATATATTATCTCTTATCTCTTGATCAATCATAGTTTTTGGTCCGAACGATCCCAGGGCAAATCGAAGTGTGTAAATTCCGCAAATCAAATCTAAAATGAAAGCTCAATTTACACCACTTCAAGCTCATCCATCAATATCCAGTTACAGGTTATATCCTAGTCGACTTATTTCTAATTTTTTTCCGAAGTTTTTTGTTTTTATTTTCACTGAGATTGAGTCGTTCGGCTGGTCACGTAAGCACCGATTCCAACTACGATTTGCCCGATGAAATACATATATATATCTCTTTTTTTTTTTGCTATTGCTGGGCTGGTTGCATAAGCTCCTCAATTTGATTTTGGCAACGCGGAAGATACGAGCCGGAGCTGGAGCCAGAGTCAGAGCCACAGCTTGAGCCGCAGCCAGAGCCACAGCCAAAGAGAGTTAGCATCTAAACGATTTCGAAACCATTTTGCGTTTTGCCTTGCGTTTCAGATCTAACAATGCATTTTGCAAGTGGCTTTCAGGAAAATGGAAAATTGCATGAAAAAGCCCAACAGGGATTTAGTGGTAGACTCTCGAAACGTATCAATGTCAATTTGCTGGCTATGTTTCTCTGGCGAAAACGAATTATTTAAGACGGCAAATCAAAGTTGTTTAAGCTCTGAAAATATTTCCAAATCCTTTTTTTTCGGTAACAGAAATATTATGGTTATAATTACATTATGTAGTTACTCAAGGACCGCATCTCTCTTATATTTTGGAAGAGGTTCGGTTCAGTTCGGTCTCAATCCACGTAAATTAAATTGGATACGAAATTTAAGCGGATACGAAAAGGACTTCTCAGCTTGCATCCCAAATTTCAGTAGCAACACTCAAATATATCCGGAGATATAATTTGGAACCACTCTTGACAACTTTTTCGGCTCAGTAGCCTCGAAACTTATTTGAAATATCTCTTTTTTACAGCTCTAAATATAGATAAGTTCTCTTGTACAATCTTTTATTACACACAAAGAGCTTTATAAAGCAGTTATTCGCTTTTGTTCATATAAAATTAACAAATGGAACTGAATCTAAGCATATATAATACTTTTTATTTCGGGTGCGGAGGGAAGGGGAGGACTTTCAATATCTTCTAAGCTGTCTCTTAACTTATTTTCAATGCATGGTAGTGACTGGAGTGTGGAAAGTGGAGCAAACGGTTTCCTTTATGGACGAGCATATAAAATTTTATGAACCATTTATGGCAAGCGAAAAGGAAAAAAAATAATAGTAAAGAAAAGGAAATGAAATCAAAGAAACACATAATAGTAAAGTAGCAAAAGGAAAAGAGCAGAAAACGTCGAAGCGGAATAATAATGCGATGACAACAGAGTCAGCGTCAGAGTCAGAGTCAGAGTCAGAGTCGATGCTGGAGCTGGAGCTGTAGCTGGATCTGGAGCTGGAGCTGGAGTCCAGAGTCATCCAGTCTAGAGACTGAACCATCTTGCAAAAATATTATTATGATTGCAACTGCAGTTGCCCAGGGTTGCATAGGGTGGCCAGAGTTGCCAGGGCTTCGGTCAGCATAAACAATCACACGCTGAGTGCGTCGATGTTGCCGCTCCACAAAATGCCATAAATAATGAAAGGAAGCTGCTGTTGCTGCCGTTGCTGCCGTTGCTGCCGTTGTTGCTGCTATTGCAGCACCCGGGGGCAAGTAGTTTTCAAATGATTTGAAATGAATGAAATAAATTGGTTGCCACGTTACAACAGCGACAGTAAATGCCACATACTCCTCGTTGTACACTTTGTTTAAGGCCACAAAGTCGCAGTTCCACTTCAAATGGCTGTGGCATGACTCCTCGTAATGCCTAGTTATGGGTTGCAACTTGAGTAGAAAACAGTTGCCACGGAAAACTAGCTTAATTTACATGAAATCTAAATTACCTGCTCGACTACCAAATACCCTATAAGTAGGTATCATGGATCTAAAGAATATTCAACTGCTTATTTAGATATTTATTTATATATTGTTAAACTTAAGTTAATATAAATTCGATTTAGTTTAATTGAAATTTTGGTTGTATAAATTTGTATATAAATTGAAAAATTGTTCTTATACTTTTATTAAACATTCTCTATCATTATTTTAAAATATACAACAATTAAATAAATAGAGGCGCTATCCTTATAACCTAAAGTGTAATACCTTCAAAGACGCAGCTCCCATCCAATATAGGATATATATTATATATGATCAGGATATAGTCACGGAAATAATCAAACCGAAACCTGTTGCATGGATAACTTTTTTAGTATATTAAACTTTCCAGTTGGTGTTAGGGTATATCTCGAGTTAGTAAGATCGAACAACTATATAAGATCGAACTAGTGTATAAATAAATATTGAAAACTTATATTTGTTTATACTTATTTAAAAGTAATGAAATTATTACCTGGCCTGTGACAGTTATGTTAAGCTGCAAGTTTAAATTTCCAGGGTATTTCATAATATGCCCGGAATGCTAAGAAGGATGCTAATCCTTGTCTTTTGCCCAAAGGCTTTCTGGTGTAAATAATGAAAATATTACCTTGCTTGTGTCACTTGAACTGCTAGCTTATATTTCCAGGGTATTTCATTATACTAATCATCAACCAGGAATGCTAAGGAGGATGCTTATCCTTGTCCTTTTGCACAAAGGCTTTGTAGTTTTTCTAGCTAGAGCTTTCAGTTAATTAAAATAAAAATTGCAGAGGAGCTTTCAGAACAAATGAACTCAAATGCCAAGTGTCCTTTTGCTTTCAGTATTTAGTCTAATAAATTAGTTAGAGCTAAAAGGTAATTTAAATAGAGCAGAAAGTTAACTTAATAAAAACCTAATTTAAATTTGAGCTAAATTAGGAATTGATCAAATTGGATAAAATATAGCAACAGAAATAAGCTTGAAGCTATATAAAGAAATAAATAGAAGAATTATTATTATTGAACAGAACATCAAAGACAATCAAATTCCAAATTCAAATTGCTGGCTAAGACTGAGAATATATATCTAAGTGCAATATTTAATAATAGATGAGTAAGAACAAAATAAATAAATAAATAAAATGCCAGTTAATCGGATTTCCCATACCATCCACTGGCACGAAGCTGATAGCTTTTCTCTACAGTTCCATTTCAAAATAAATGTCTCATAAACTAAAAGTCTAGGAACGACGACAGTTATTTATGAGACGGTTTTAAATGTCCAACCAATTTGGGTTACTGTTACACACAAAGAAAATAGAAGGGAAGAGTTATCGGAGAGGGGATATCCGAGAGTGGAGAGGGCGGGCTTAAATTTAAGGGCACGATGCAGTCGTAAAGCAGACGAGTGAGTTCAATTGGTAATTGTGCAACTGCTGCAATAGTTTGTGGCATTAATGAGGAGCCAACAACAGAAAACAACAAAGAAGGCAGCGACAATATACAGACACGCACACGAGCAAAAGATACATTTGTATCTAAAAGTCAAGTCGAGTCGAGTCGAGTCGAGTCGAGTGAAATGCGAATCAATCGCAACTCAAATAAATTAAAAGAAATGCAGCTAGAAAAGCCACATTGTTCCACTGTCGCATTGTCGCACTGTGGCACTGGCTTTGATGCAGCTCCTCTTGCAACTCGCATGAGGAGACAAAATAAATTAAAGCAACGACAAGGCACAAGGCACAAGGCACAAGACAGAAGACAGAAGACAGAAGATACAAAGCACAAGGTACGAGTAGAAAGCAAAGGCAAAAAAGACACTTTGAGAAATTAATGGCACGACCAGGCAATTGATTTAAAGCAACGACAACAGAATCAAACGGCCCAACGAGCCCCACTAACCGACCAATCCGACCAATCCGACCAATCCGACCAACCCGGCCAATCCAACCAGACCAACCGAACTGTCCAAGCAAACCCAACTGCCAACTCAAAGCCTGCTGCTCTCTGATAGATATTAAACTGCAGATAGCTTAAACCACAGATCTGCAGGGACACTGGCCTACGCAGGGGGGTTTATTGTTCGACGCTGCACTCAGAATATTAAATTATCCTACACAATGGGTCCTATTATTATACATTTCAAAATATATTTGTAAGCATAAAGTTTCAATTAATATAATATACATTTTTCTATCGAAGCCTATCAATTTATATGTATATCATGCAGCATTATAGAATTTATATCAAGATATTTTTGTACTTCTTCAATGAAGAGACAGAATTATTGTACAGCTCTTAGATTATCTGCTAAAATATTATAATGCAAATCATCAAATTTAAGATATATAAATTTCTATAATCCTTTTGATCCAAATATTTTATGCTCATTACAATTTTCCACTCCTTTCAGACAGTGTTAGGAGGTAATAAACAGGATATTGAGCTGAGTCGAATTGGTCCTGTTCGTCTGTCTTTCTATCTGTTTTATATACTAACTAGTCTCTCTCTCGGCTAGGAGAATGATACATGACAAAACTATTTTGTTTTTCAAAATATCCTTATGAAACTTACGAGTTAGCTTTAAGAAAATGCTTCCTAAATACTGGTCCAAAGGTATGAAGGTCGGATTGACTACCGTTGGAAGAATCTGTCAGAATGATAAGTTCAACAAGAATTTTTAAATGCTTATTGCAGTCAAAAAGGGTATATAACCGTCGGCGTGACGATTTTCAATTCATAACATTGAGAGCTTAATCAAGAACCCCCATGTCTACGCCACTGCTTATTACGAGGAGGCTGGGAAAATGATTGGCAAAGACAACGAAAAGGAGAACGAGAACGAGCACTCGCATGAAAGAAAGCTGTGCTGTGTTGTGCTGTGTTGTGCTGTGCTGTGCTGTGGTGCCACGCATCCGTATCCATGAGATACTCACAGAACGCACATTCAGTCAGCTATTTAGTCTCACAAATGTTTCTAATCTGTGCCGCCAACTGCTGACTGCCGACTGCCGACTGCGGACTGCGAACTGGCCAAACGATAAACACATCCCGTACCCCCATTCCCATAGTCCATAGACTCCATAACGAATACCCATTCGCATTCGCATTCGTATTTGTATTCACATTCGCATTCACATTCACATTCATTCACATTCGCATTCGCAACTCGTAGAGTGTCAGAGAGCTTTGTGCGTGTTGCCTAGATTAAATTTCAATTAACACCGCAGAGCCGGGAAAATATGGCAACAGACAGAAGACAGCAGACGGAAGACAGCAGACAGCAGACAGCAGACAGCGGCGCGTCGTCGTGCGTATCAGTTTTTCAATTAGATTTCGCATTAATTAAAAGACGTTGCCCATCACGAACGATACGAGACGAGTATCAAATCGAAATTAGTTCGTTCGCTGGTTCGTTCGTTATTCGTTCCATCACTAGGAAAAATCAATCAAACGCTTTTCCCTGCTTAACTGTTTACCTAACCTTACAAAAATAATAATTAGTTATACATAAGTGGTATTATATATCTTCAAGATATTACGAATAGTTTGCTTTCTCCCCCAAGATTATGCAGGGATGATACATGTAGAGATAAATAAGAAATTATATTTGCAGATGAGCTGCGATGCTGGAATCTTAATATCTCACTTGCTGCTTTTATTTATATTGTAGCTCCACATTGTAAGGAAAAGTTTAATTAAATTATTCAAATATTTTTATTAAAAATATACCCTAGAAATTATGTTAGAAAAATTCATTTTGGTTAGATATATCTTTCTAAAAACAGTTTTGTGAATGAAAAAAAAAGTATTTTCCAGTCACTATTTTTGGGCATATTTCTAAAATAAAGGGCATATTTACAGGGTATTTTCCTATGAAATCTTCATTTAATACGAATAAGTTATTCAAGTCTTAATGCCCAATACAAGTGAATTGGTTATGGACCAAAGGTCATGCCAGGATCTTCCAATATAGCTTAGTCCCACTGTGCACTCTGCCCTATAAGGCAATCAATTGGTAAGATCTTTTTTTCTTCGTTTTGCTTTTGGAGGAGGGTCAGGCGGGCGGTGCTCCTACTTACCAATTGGGCAACTCACGCATAACTCACATTTGTGGGGGGCGTTCATTAATTTTTGAACAAGGAACATTTTTTTCGGTTTTTTTGTGTGTGTTTTGTGTTTTGGCTCTGCGTCTGTCAAACAAGTTGACAACTCGCGACGTGCCGTATATAAATTTACCGTTACATTGCATACACACCCACACACGCACACACACGCACACGCACACACACACACACACAGGCATAACTTGAATAGCTATATATACAAATATATAGTCATGGACCCAGGGGCCCCGGCGGGGTTGATGTTTTGCCATTAAAGCATAAAAACCCAAACGAGTCGCGCTATGGGCCAACACAAAAGGTAAAAAGGATAATAAACAATAAGCTCAATGCTCAACTAGAAGATACTCTGTAATACGCTTAGCATTCAAAAAGTGAATAATTACCAAGAATACAAAGCCTTAAACTTTTGATCGTGATTCTGTTCAAGGACCCAAACCCGATGGAAAGTTTTGGGTTCGATGCAAGGAGACTCTCAAGAAGACTCGAAGAACCAAAGTTCGAGCTGAATTCTTCATTGTTTTTTCTATCTATTTTATAATATTTTCATTATTTTTACATCATTATTAATGAATAATAATTAAGCGCGTTGAGCGCTGCGACGAATATTTAATGTTTGTAAAGCAAACATTGGGGAATTTGACTAATAATAACATTAAATAAATTAATAAAAGTTATAAAAATTAAAAAAAAAAATCATTGTATTCAATTCATGGAGTCCACAATGCTACCCTGCGTCTCTGTTACAAGTCTAATATTCCCGTTTTGGACATTTTTATTGGGTATAGAGTATAAAAAAAGCAAAAATCATTAAATTAACATGACAAATGACAAAGGAGCGATAAAAGTACATGCATGCATGTAGCGGGCGGATGGGCGGCGGACAGGCGGGTGGGCGTCCAGGAGGTGTGGCCCGCCCACACACGGACACAACAAATGCAGTTAGACGCAAAAGGAGGCGGGCGGCTGGGGCTGGTGGCTGGTGGCGGGTGGCAGGACAGTCAACACTATAATAAATCCGTAAATATAATGGCAAAGGATACTTTGGTAATTGGACGAGCTTATGCTTAACGGCGCTTTAATTTATGCCAAGTGCCCGGGAGTTGCCCGTACGGCGGCACACGGTGCCCCCCTGGAACCCTCCGGAACTTAGCTGAACCCGGAACCCGGAACACGGAACCCAAACTCGGACCCGCCTCTCAGCTATAAAATGTCGCGCTTCTTGTTGTCGTTCCTTGTTTATGGTTATGGTTATGTCTGTGTCTATGTGTGCGTATTGCCGTGTATGTGTGTGTGAGTGTGTGTGTGTGTGTTGGGTTCAAAAGTGTAGGCGTGGCACGGCTTGTGGTCTGTAGTACGTGAATGCGCCCACATTTTAACGGGTATATAAAAAAGTCAGCATGGACAACGCTACCCACTGTGTAAAGGGCACAGTGGTCAAAAATCATATATTACATCCAAAGCACATAGATATATTTAATCCTTTAAGCAGAGATTGATAGCAAACCCTTCTAATTTTTGGCTTTCCTTCTGTCTTATTCCAAAATTTAAGGACTTTCAATTAAACTCTTGCCGAAGGCAGAGCTTTATTCTTTAGCCACAGGATAAACAAACAAATTTAGATTTTAATGCTTGTATCTGGCATAATATTAAGCCAAGTTTATTTCAAATATTTTTTTCAATAATTTAAAAACTTTTTTTTTTTCTAAAGCTCCAACTTGCTGTATCAATGGCTGCTGCTGGCTTTTAGAATCCTTTCGGTTATTATCCCACAAGTTCTGAAATTTATAGCGCCCATTGTGCGATTTTGCGATTGTACGGGACATCGTTGCCTGCACAGCGGAAGCGGAAGTTGCTACACATTTTGTTGTTGTTGTTGTTGTTGTTGTTGTTGTTGTTGGTTTTGTTAGGTACTCGTGTTTTTATTACAATATTTTGCGGGCATTGTTGCTGTTGCGCTTTTTATGATTATTTTGCATATCATAAAATTAAATGTACGAAAAATGTTTACATATTTTCCTTCTTTTTTTTCGGTTATTTCTTTTTAGTATTTCTCTGGGTTTTAGCATTTTTTGGCTGATAATTAATATTTGTGTGTAGGAAATAAACAGAGCAAAGCAAATAGCCTAAATTTGCAATATTCTAGGCCTTTTTCTGAGCTAGTAGAAACATAAATTAAATGTAAAAAATAGATAATTTCTAGCCTACTCGTATTATATTAATGGCAATAAATAATTTTTCAAAATTTGCTTAATTTATTTTCTTCTTTGTTGTACTATTTTCTTGGCTAAGAAGAATTGGCTTATTGTTTTTTTTTTTTTATTTTGTTATATGGAGCAATATTTAGGCTTAAAGAAAGCTTCCTTTAATTATATAAAATTAGACAATTAAATGGCCGAGTTAAGTGTTCAGTTCGTATCTTGAATTTTGTGATTGAGCGGCACTTAAATTGGCATCGATTGCTTGATTACCTTGTGTACACACACACACACACACACACACACACACACACACACACTGGCTCACACACACTCGGACAGAGAGAAAGTATCTACGAGATACTTTGTAAGGATGGCTTTGTTGTTTCGTGCTCATACATAAATTATGTTAATGCCATCAAAGGAGAGAAGAGTAACTAGCCATAAAAGCACTAAATGGTTAACTATAAAGGCCAACTGAAATAGAATCCGCAAAGAGCCATCAACTTTTGATGGAGCTGGAGCTGGAGCAGGAGCTGGAGATGGAGATGGAGATGGCGATGGAGAGCTAGAGATGAAGATGGAGTTGGAGATGAGCAAACAGAGCGGTCAACAACAAAGGCGGCTCCAATAAATGGGCAAACGGATGACTTTATGTGCCCATTAAAAGAGACGGCACATAAAACTTTCAAAGCAAATTAAGTGCAGCATACTTATGTGCGTTAAACTACCCATTCTTCTACTCTTCCATCTACCAAAATGTTCCGTACTTATACCAACTTATATAGCACATGTGCCTGTCTAAGCCACCTGCTGAGGCCTCCAGTCATTTTAATTATCCCTACCATAAACACGCTTATATAGAGTACAGATCACCGAAACCGCGATCACAGCTGATTCTACTAAATCCCAATTCTTTGAAATTGTTTTTCCAAAAATAAACTTGAAATATTTTAATTGATTCTATTACCTTGTAAGCATCAGCTTCAGAAAAAGTGCCTTTAATTTAATTTTAAACACTTACTCTAAGCTTTATTTCTTCCAGGGCAGTCGAGACCTGCCCAAAAGTCCTTCTGCCTTAGAGGTTCCTATTCATTATTGGTTAACAGAGTTAAAGCCTTGTGAGTAAGCCTGCAAACCCGATTTGAGCCAAACCAGAGTCAAAATTGCAGCTGAACCTGAAGCTGAACAGAACCAATATATTCGTTTCGGTTTAAATAATGTTCAAGAACTCAAATAATATTACGATTAAATTGTATATAGCATGCTTCTTGATTACAAAAAATAAAAAATAAATAAATAAATGCAAATTTAAAAATATTAAAAGATTATAATTACCTTAAAATCATTATATATTACTTTTAGTATCATGCTTTTAATATAAATGAATTATTAAACAGCTTTCCTAGTCGATTCTCTAATCGGATTTCGTATACTCTCCGGGATAACTGAGACTAGAACTCTGTTCCAATTGGGAACACAATGCTACCTGACTTTTTAATATATACAAAATTGAAGGTTCTTCATTATTTTTGTTGCGTTTTTTTCTTTCAGTGTTTGCTCAATTAAAGTCTTGAAAAATTGTACTTTAATGCTTTTAAATGGTTTTTCTTTCGGCTGCGCCCATATCAGTATTTTCTTTTGTCTTTGGTTTCTTTTTCGTTTTCGTTTTCGTTTTCCTTTTCTTTTTTCTTTTTTCGGGAAGTTTTTCACCAATACCTTCATCAATCATTTCTTGTGTCACGCGCTGGGGACTTTTGGGTTTGGACTCCGGTTTGGCGGGTCGCGCGACTGCACTGGATTAGACGTCGCCCTTTCCGGGTTAACAAATGAATTTCGCGCGTCCCCATCCCCATCCCCATCCCCTCCCCCGATCCGCAACAGACTTGAAAAGATTTCAACACATCGAATGGAGGTTAAGTTTGGGATAGGGGTTGAATCTTTTTTTTATTTTTGGCGACAAAATCGAAAAACGCTGCGTAAAAGGGTAAACAATGACTTTTTTTGTATCTTTTCGCTTACCGACGAGCTGTGAAAACGCAACGAAGCACGAAAATAATAACAAAACGAAAGCACTCGTATATATTCTACATGGAAAACAAAGAATGTGGAATGTTTCCTTTTCTTTTCTTCCTTTTTTCGCCTCTTTTGATGATGTAATGAGCGTAATAATCAGAAAAACATGCGAAACGCTTCTGATTTAGCCCAGTTTGCTGTTGCTGTTGCTGTTGCTGTTGCTGTTGTCAGAAACAGATTGGATAACACTTGATTGAAATGTCCAAAAGACTGAGTACCCATAAATTACAAAAGTGACAAACTCAACATGAATCTGCAATTCAAGCATTCATTTTAAGTTCTTTAAAAATTTCGATTTCACCCAGTTTTTCACGGCGTTGCCGGTAGAAAGTCATACTTAAGGAAAGGCTATCTTCGGGGTGCGATCCATACTGATTGTTCCTATGGCAGATATATTGTATAGTAGACTGATCTTATTGCGTTTATAAAACACCCTCTTTCATCTAGTAAATTACATTTTTCGTAGATTTAATTTTTGTAGATTTCAGATTTGTAGACCACTAAAACTAAGTTGAAAGTCAATCAGGTAATCGATCGGTTAGACTATCAGGACATGCAACTTTTATATTAAAATCTTTATGTTTATATTCAGATTGGAAAATTAATTTCTGCTGAATTGAATACAACGGCACAGAATTTGGCAAAATCCCTTCTCTTTGGAAACTTTCATCAAAACATGAGGATTTCGTATGGACTGAACACTGTTTGTTCGCGAAATAATTAGAATTTCGAAACAGAACTATAACAGAAACAATAGTTTCGGTCATACTAGAAGCGAAACCGGAACCGGAACCACTTCAATAATATTTCGAAAGTAAAGTAAATTAATTCAAGAAATTATAATTTTCCCTCCAAAATATTTACTATTTGAATTGAGATATTGGTTTAATGTTGATGTTTCTATTAAACTTTGCTGTCGTTCTATAAAATTAATTTTAAATAATTTTTCTATAAATATGTGCGAAAAAATACTCCCCTTTCCACTTAGAATATTACTCAAAACTATCATAAAAAAATATGCTTATAATATGCAACAGTTTATAGCGGCAACGTAGCTAACGATATTATGGCCACTCGTTGGGGCCTAGTCTGGGGCTGCTATGCACCGATAAATAAGAATAATGTGTGGAAATCCCCCGAAAAAAATAAAAAGGAATAAAAGCGAGAAAAGCGAGAAAAGTATGAAAGAAGAGGACCCCACATAATGACCCATGGAGTAGCAGTTTATGGTTAAACAGAGGAGACTTCAGACCGAGAAGCAGCAGCTCCAAAACAGGCGACATGTCGCGACGTGTCGGCAACTGCCTCTCCACGGGATATTCCCGTTGCTTATGCAAAGTAATGCAAAACGGCAACGGCAACTGCAATTGGTAGCAGCCGCTCTCCTTCTCTGTTCTACTCGTATCCATCCCCCACTTTCCTCCCTTCCTAGTCCCTATCCTTATGTCCTGCGTACTTGTTGTCTTTCCAGCTGTGCGACTCAGCTGGTAATGTGTCTGTGTGTGTGTGTGTGTGTCAATGTGTGTGTCTGTGTGTGCCAGATGGAGAGTTTCTCTTTTTATATTGGCCCGGCTTGATAACGCATATTTTTGGCTTATTTTGCAGCTTACTGCTGCGCCAGCAATTTTGTGGGGCTACTACTGTACGTGTATACGATATACGAGTAAGTGTGTGTGAGTGTGTATGATTGTGTGTGCCCGTAATACCCTGCACACTCCACCTGTACAGAGTATATTTTTTTTTAATTTATTAGTCAAAAGTCGAAGGATTATAGACTTTCGCTTTTTATACCCTTGCTGAGAGTATTATTTTTTAAGTTTATAATTCTCAAAGTTTTTCTAAACCCATCCATTGATTCACTATAACATATTTTTCTTATTTTCTCCATTTATATGTAAATATCCATTTTTCCCAATGGTAGTTATAATGCTTTCAATACTACACCACTATTGAAACTTCAGTAAAGTATCGAATACTCTAATACTCAATTTGTCAGGGGCGAATAACGAAGTCCAATAGCAAGTCTACAATAATGGAGTAATATGGAATAAAATAGAAAAATATGTTGCAGTTAGATTTATGTTTTAAGTCTTCAAATAATAACAAAATAATTTTTTAGTTTGTATATAATTTCAGTTCCTAGCTAATTATTTTATTTTTAATGGGTATCTCATTGGGCAGCAGGCTTTCTGTTGCTATCTTTTTTTCGCACTGACTGCGGTTTGCCCTTTGCTGTTGGCTGTGCCTGCGCCGCCTGCCGATAATCACGCCGTTGCCCATCAACCGGAAACGGGCGCTACGCCATCTTGTTTCTGCGCAGCTCTCTGTGTGTGTGTGTGTGTGTGCGTGTGTGTGTGTGTGTGTGTGGAAAATATGCGTGCAACTGCCATAAAGTGGCAGCGCTGTCGAAATTGCAGTCGCTGCAAGTGGCTCTGCCTCTGCCTCTGCTGCTGGTGCTTCTGCTGCTGCCGCTGCCTCCGCCTCCGTCTCTGCTTGTGCTTCTGGCTCTGCCAATCTGCGGCCCGGCTGCATGCCAAAGTGCACGACGTATATTGGATTTGCCAATCATAAACTGAAGCCAACTGCATAATCTATGCACTTCACATGCAGAACCCAGAGCCCAGAGCCCAGAAGCCAGCAACAGACCACCACCACGCCTCCCACGCCCCCAGAAAGAGACACATTGGAAACGCCAATGGAATATATTAAAGTTCTTCTTTTGGGTTAAATGCAAAGTGGCGTTGCATGAAATTGAAAACTCAGTTTGTCTCAGATGTTGCAACAGTGCAACACTATAACTATTTCTATAACTTTGTTTTCTTCCATTTTCAATAGACTTTTTTGAACGCAAGAGAGAGAGAGAGAAAGAGAGACAGAGAGAAGGAGAAATAAATATACTACTACTTATATAACTTTATTTTCTTTACCTTTAAGTTTCGATTTAAGATTCTTAAAAATAAAACTAAATAGTAAGGAAAGGCTTTATTCGGAAGATTACATACCCTTGCAGGCGTATATATATGCTCTATAGGGTTCGAGATGGCTCCCTAATGCATTACACATTTTGTGTCAAAGTTATAATACCCTTTTAAAGGGTATAAAGTAATAAATTTATTTATTCTCCCCGATTGTTTCTGTAGGAGATATATTATACAGTGGACCGATCTTAGAAAACTTTCATTAATGTTAATGTAAAGAATACCTTTTTGCAACAGACAGATGGACATACGGACAGACAGACTGCTATTTGTAAAACTAAAAACAAAGATCAAGAATTTTAAAATATCCGAAATAATAATAAATAGTATCAGAAAAGGTCGGCATATAAAAATCTTTGTCTTGGCGCTGACTGATTTATTCATTATGTTTTGATGAAAGTTTCCGCTAACAAGGGATTTCGGGCTAATCGGACCACAAGGAGAAAAATCATTGCATGAAACTTTTTCGAACATTTTCTAACTTTAACATAAAAATGGAATAAGGACCGCTTCTCGATTATAATAGACAATTCTTAACAATATAATTCAGGTCGGGAAACAGGTACATATAATACTGCGCATCCTTTCCGCTTTTTATTTGATTGAGCTCGAAAGTTTTGTGAAAACCTTTCCGACATAACAAAATATGTTTTATTGCTGACTTCCACGGGCAACGCCGGTTAAAAATGGACAGTTTAATATATGCTGACTTGAAAAATGTTAGTTCAGTAAATTGTAGATTTTCTATCCCTGCTTAACCCATTACATTTCATGTGTTTTGAGTCATATTTACAAGTAATTGAAATCATAACAATTCATACTTATCGTTTCCGCTATTTCGTACAGAAATTCAAATTCAAATTCGCATCAAGTCCACATCCCTTCCCTTCCCCCTTCCGAAATGTAGCAAGTGGCATGTGGTTTTGGCATGTGATGCGCTGCGCTCAAAACAAACCGCCAATAATAACAATAACTATTTTTTAGATCTGCTTAACAGCCAATGGAGTTAAAAAGCAAATGTTTTTCTCAATTGCCGCGCTCTGGGAGTGTGTGTGTGTGTCTGTGTGTGTCTCTGTGTATGTGTGTGTGTGTGTCTGTATTCTTTTGTTTTTTTTTTTTTTCATTTTGTGTCTGCTGCGGCGCTACGCTTGCCAAAAACAATTCCCACTGAATTTTTACAGTCGAAATAATTTTTAATTTACATAAATGGCGGCCTGTTCTATTCGTCTGTGTGTGTGTGTGTGACTCGTGTGTGTGTGTGTTTGAGCTTGTTGTGCCTCTGACTGTGTCTGCTTCTTGGCTTGTTGTGGCGCCTCCCTTTCCCTCGTTTTGACTATGTCGCATAATTTTTGTTTTTGCTTGTTCGACGCTGCAATAGTCGGCTATAGTATCATGTTCGACTGATCGACTGAAGATACCCTGTACAAAATATCTCTTATTTTTCCCATAATTCGCAAAAACTCAATTTGTATACTCTAGCATTGTATGCGTCATCTTTGTGCTGAAAAAGTATATATCATTAATAAAAAAAGAATAGATGATTCGATCTAGCCATGGCTTTCGGTTTTGTGGGGCAGGTTAATAAAACTTGGGAAGGAGCCTTCTTTTTCACCGACAACTGCATATAGTAGCTGCCATAGAAGGAAGCGAAATATTTCGATGAAAATTTCAAAATAATTTTCAGTTCAAAAAGTCAAGCACCTGCTTAAACATTACTCATTCCTCTGCAGACACGAATTAAAAAAATGTAAATTTATTATATATATAAATTGGTTTCTCTTGGTGAGTTGTGCTTCTGTTTCCCCTTCGTAGGTCACATTAATAGGGTATACATGAAAGAAAGAAGAAAGAAAACATTTACTGTTTTAGAGAACGTACGTACTTAGGTATATACTAGCCGGAAGTACTTTTTTTTTGGACACTTATCGATTTCTTTTGGCCTGCCGAAATTATCGTCATCGCTCATACGCCGCGTGGTGCCGCCTGGAAAAATTCTATAAAAATTGTCACTTAAATTCCTGACGTTTTTCACAGTAGTTGTTTTTGCTGTTGTTGCTGTTGTTGTTGACGCCATGATAAATGACCAGGAAGCATTTCTTGCTTTGTGTCTTGTCTGCTGCTGCTTCCCCAGCCAAAATACGCTCCTGTTTATGCTTAAAAAAATACACATAAATAGGAAATTTGTATGAAACTTTGTTGTAATTTGATGCATTTATTTATCTGACAGACTGTGGCATTAATCAGGATACAATTATGCCGAGCAGCTAGTCCCAGAGAAAGTTTATATTATAGTATTTTGGAAATCAAGAGCAATTAAATACAGTTTCATGCTGGAAATATATCCAATAAATTTTATGTATATACTCAAACATTTGGCGTAAATCGAATTTGGCTTAATTAAGGTGAATGGAGCAAGGACTTATCATTTATACTTTTCGAAAACAGAATATTTGTCCTATTTTCAAAGAGGAAATGAATCAGTTCTATGCGGGAAATGCTCTTTCAATTGAATCATCTTCGAGTATCAGCGGCTCTCACTTCTGAAGATCAGGCGCTACCAGGATATCGGCGATGTGATCAAAGCCACGTTTCGTGCATTTATGGCTGGCTATGCGATTGGCAAAATCGGCGGCAATATCATTTGAACGCTCTCGAACGTAAATGGCGTAAATAAAGGCGCCAACAAATACCTCACCGGCACCAAGTCTGTCAACTATTCTCTTCGGCTTATAGGCCTTTGCCGTAGAATGATTGCTATCCTGGTCCAAAAATATAGCGCCTTGGGAGCCCCATTTAAAGACAATCAGTGGACGCTTTAAATTTATACCAAATCGTAGACGCAATAATTCATCGGCATTTAAACAGGCTGCTTTTGGCGTTGTCCAGCCCAGCTCCATGGCTAGCTGCTTGGAGAAAAACGCATATTCACAATAATCAATGAGAGGCCAGCTGGACTTTAATGATGAATCCACATCCAAAGATATAACAATTTTCTGATCCTCATGCTCGGCATTATAGGCCTCTATAACTTTCATCATTTCGATTGTTTGCTCTTGTTCGCGACACCGAAAATGTATCCAACCATATTTATTCAAATCGAGTTTTTTAAAGTCCTCGAACGAGACGTAGGGAAACTTTGGATTACAATTAACAATTGTGCAGGTTTTCGTATCTTTCGTCAATATAACCGATGAGAAGGGTGGATCCAGATTGCTGCGTGGACAGTTCTCTGTACAAATGCCCCGCAATCGCATATCATTCAGTAAGATGCTGAACATTGGCGAATTACTCAGCACTCCGAAGAACTCCACGTTAACCCCCAGATTCCGTAATACCGTTGCAGTATTTGCCGCATGTCCGCCTCTCTGCCAATACCCCTTGAGACTCCTCTCGGCCCTTGCACTGGGAAACTTTCTAACGAGCGATATACAATCGATAACTGCATTTCCCACACATAACACCGTCTTCTTGCCCATCGCCCAGCTCAGTTTACTGTCTGGGTTGTCCATATTTGATTCTATCTGGATGGAAAAAGCAAATTTAGATTCAAAATGTATTTTGAAATATTTCTAAAAACATAATTTTGAACCTTGTCTGAATAAAAGCTGTAAAAAATATATTTAATATGTCAAAATAGTGACAGGAAAGTAAATGGGTTGGCTTCCCTGCTCGATATTCAAAAAAATATATTCAAAGACACAGAAACTGAAATATATACGAATCTTTCGCTCTAAGAAATATATATATAAACACAATATTCTTACTGAATATCGACAAAGGATCAAGGCAATGCCCCCCACACCCGTGTAGCAGATTTTCCATTAATTCAATCAATTTGCAATGCACAGACTAGATATATTTTCAACCTAGCATAATTAACAATTAACAGTGTAAATAAAAGGACTTCAATTAGGTTCGAATTCCTTTACATATCTCCACAATCCTCAATAAATATCTTCTTGGTTGTGGAGCCAGTATTCGAGCCCATCGATTCGACCTTTCGGATGATCTCCATGCCCTCAACGACTTTGCCAAAGACAACGTGTTTATTGTCCAACCAAGTAGTCTTCTCAGTGCAAATAAAGAACTGAGAGCCATTGGTATTCGGTCCAGCGTTAGCCATGGATAGAGTTCCCGGTCCAGTATGCTTCAACTCGAAATTCTCATCGGGAAATTTAACTCCATAGATGGAACGTCCTCCTGTGCCGTTCTGGTTAGTAAAATCTCCGCCTTGACACATGAAATTTGGTATAACACGGTGGAAGGGAGATCCCTTATAGCCGTAACCCTTCTCTCCAGTGCACAGAGCACGAAAGTTCTCGGCCGTCTTGGGAACCACATCTGAACGCAGCTCCATTACGATGCGTCCAAGTTTCTCCCCTCCGGCATTAATGTCGAAAAAGACACGTGGCAAGGACATTTTTGCTTCGCTGCACACTCTGCGAAAGAACGCCAGTTTCTTAAAGGAAAAAAGGATATTTTAAAAAGAAAATTATTTATTTTTATTAAAGTTTTATTTACCGATTCCGATGATAGGACAAAAAAAACTAATTTATTTTTCGATCTGAACGCTTGGAAAGCCAAAGCCAGAATGCTATAGAAACAAAAATGCCCAGGCATCAAGACACAAACTGAATCCCAAAGCCTACTTAATAAATAAAAAATTCGAAAAACATATTCCAATACCCTTACATAGGGTATTTTAACTTTAACCGACAGGTTGATATGGTTGATATGTTGAAAGTTAAATGTAAAAAAGTTGTATTTTTTTCTTATTGTTTTTCTATTAACTGATTTGCTTTTTTAATTAAAATTTTAAATAACTAATTTTTTAACTGATTGTTCTTCAGGCATCTATATAATATAGTTTTATGTTCCAACAGATTCCGACCAAAACCCAAAAAACTAAGACAGAGGGACAGAGAGAATATTCATAAAAAAAACATGCTTAAATTCACTTTTTAATATTTGATATAAATATTTTTGAATTGAACCCCAGTTTCCGATGACAGACCCAATCAAAATTATGTCAAAAAAATAGAAATTAAAATTAAGAAAATATATTCAGGCATGAACATTACCTGCGCCCTCAGCCTCTCGAAGCCCGTGCTCTGCGTGGGCACCTTATCGCTGGATCTACTGACCCTATGTAGTCTTTTGCCCGAGGAGGATACAGTACAGAACTCCATAAGCTCGGAATGGCAGCGTGGAGGCCATGCGAGCAATGTGAGCTATGTGCTGCGTCTATTAAGCGCTCAGGTGGAATTCCTAGGTATGCTCAGTCGTTCCCAACTATTGCGAGAAATTAAGAAGGACATGGACAGAAACAGCATTAATATGAACCATTGTCCCAAGACGGATGAGGAGCCCGCATTCTCAACGATATTGGTTTCTCGCCGCACTAAAGGCCGTACAGTGATACACTGTAACAGGCAATTCCCCTATGTGACCATAGAGGATTTCCGTAAATTGGATCTTAGCCTATATGGTTGGGTACACTTTGAGGCGCGATGTGTTCGGGAGACGGTGCGAATGATGCGTGATATCTGGGATTATAATAATGGCAGAAGGGAAACGGAGCGTATTCGCATCTCACTTCGGGTTAATGCCGATTATTGGAACAATAAGGATCTCTTTGATATGTGCGATCATGTACTGGTTTCCAGAACGCTGGCCATGCAATTGGGTTGGGAGAACGCAGAGCAGGCCTGTCTGCAAATGGATAATGATCTCCGTCTGCCGAGATATATAATAAGGCGAAGACCCTGTTTTATTTGCTCCTGGAGTCGATTGGGTGCAGGCTGTCTGAATGAAAATGGTATATATGAGCATTTACCGCCTCGTCCCGCTCCACGTTGTGTGGATTCTTACGGAGTCGGCGCCTGCTTTACGGCTGCCTTCATTTATGCGATTTATGCTCGTTCCATGGGTCTTTCGGCTGCCGTGGATTTTGCTAATCGTGTGGCAGGACATAAGACTAGTAGTGTCGGGTATAATCATATATCACAACTCAATATATATCCCACTAGTAATCTGAAAAAAGTAACCGATGTGCCTTCTTGCCCCGTCTCCGAGGACGAGGAGACCGAGGTGCGTGTCTGCAGCAAATATCTAAATCGTAAAATTAAGTATAGCGATGGAAAGCTTTCAACCAAATTACTGAATATTTATGTACCACCCCCAACCAATATTGAGAGTGAAAATCCTTCTAGGGACACAGAACCCGAACCAAACCTCGACCGAGAGACAATTTCTACAGGTCTGGAAAGATCTCCTAGCTCAATCTTAAGAAAACCCTCTTCACGTTTGGCTAGCATTCGCAAGAATGTGAAAATCAAAATTCGACGAGCCAAGTAAATTCCGATTCCTGTAAAATTTTAAATTCATATTTTAAGTTAATAAATTTTTAAAATTGTAATCTGTAACTAAACATTATTTATTATGTTAAATAACATTTAATCACAAAGCTAATCAGCATGCATTGCCAAGTAAAAGGACTTCAATCATATGCGATTTCCTCTATATATCTCCACAGTCCTCAATAATTATCTTCTTGGATGTTGCGCCCGAATTGGAACCCATCGATTCGACATTACGTACTATATCCATGCCATCCACAACCTTGCCAAAGACAACGTGCTTGTTGTCCAACCAAGTCGTCTTTGAAGTACATATAAAGAACTGAGAGCCATTGGTATTGGGTCCTGCATTTGCCATGGATAATATCCCGGGTCCAGTGTGCTTCAACTCGAAATTCTCATCGGGAAACTTGTTTCCATAGATGGAACGCCCTCCTGTGCCGTTTTGGTTAGTAAAATCTCCGCCTTGACACATGAAATTTGGTATAACCCGATGAAAAGGAGATCCCTTGTAGCCGTAACCCTTCTCTCCAGTGCACAGAGCCCGAAAGTTCTCGGCCGTCTTGGGGACTATGTCAGAGCGTAGTTCTATGATGATGCGTCCCACTTTCTCTCCATCAGCGGTTATGTCGAAAAAGACTCGTGGCAAGGACATCCTCGATTCGATTCTATAATAAAATAGGATAAATAATTAGAAAGACTGATCTAAGGGTTATTTATTCTATTAATTTTTAGACAATGTTCCCGCTTGTAAAGTCGAAACTGAACTGATAAGATTAGCTGCAGTAGACTTAACGAAAACATTTCACAGCCTACTTTGCTGTTTTTTGATTTGAATTAATATAAATAAATCTCGGTATTTGCAGTCACTCTGCTAGTATTTTTCTCTATATAAACTGTTTTCTAATGTGACCTTAGCACCTTTGATATAACTGTCAGTTTGGAATGACAATGCCAATCCACCAAATACTATTTCATGGCATTAAAGAAGCCGATGGAAATGGCGGATTTCCTTTCTAAGATGCGCTCGGTGGAACTGGAAAAGCTTGATATTTGCGGAAGATTCGATCACAAAATAGAATTGAACTTCCACTTGCTGAGAAACCTCAGTTCAACTCCAAACTGCAACCTTTCGATGGATTCTTCGATGACCAAAGTGTTGCCGCTAAGGAAATTGATTCCTTGACAAGACTTTCGGCGGTTGACTAAACCTTATTATATTGGCCGAAACAAATGATTAAGAATTGATTTTGTTACTAACCGAGATGATGCCCACTATCCGACTGAATGCTTAAACTCCTCAGATTTGCTTACCGTTTCATAATCTGTCACTAAAAACTGAATCGGAACATAAATGCTCAGCAACGTCACCCGGGTTTGGGTGAAGAAATTAATGAACCATGATGGGGAAACACAAGGACGAAGGCGTTTCGATTCCATGCATTCCAAGGATTCTGAACGATTTGAAAACTGTTAAGATTGGTTCGAAAATCCAAAGACCACAACTAACAATGATGTGCATCAAAAAGTATAACAATAAACACAATTTTTATCCAAAAAAATGTATTTATATAGTATTCCAGCTCGAATCGAATACTCATAGTTAAGAGTCGATTAGTACAAATGAGAATTGAAAAATAAAAATAGTTTTTAAAAATACACATTTTCTAGAGAATAAAATGCTCGAAGATAATAGCTATAAATAAATAAGCTAAAGTAAATAGAAGAAAAAAAAATAATGTACAATTTTAAAGGGATCCGTGGTAAAAAAAACTAAACTCATATTAATTCTTTAAGGTGGAAAGAATATGAAAAAACGGCATAAATATATAAATATGCATATATTCCAAATTTATTATAGTTCTATAAAATGGAACTCAAATATTAAATAAAGTAATAAATATATAAAATTTGTTTGAACAATTCCATCAATATATTATAAAAAATATTAATTTAAATCTCTTGCAGTTGTTTTTAAACCGATTAAGATTAAATAAATATTTTTTTTTGTGGAGATGCGCGCTATGAAAATGTTTTCCCTTGCGACTCTTAAAGGTCAAAGCCATAAATTGTTGGCAAAAAGAATTGCATGAATGTAAAATGTAAAATGAAAATGGAAAATGGAAATTGCGATGGCGATGCTTGACAAAAAAAAGAAAATGTCACATAACCTTAAACCGTTTAAACCGGCCATTCATTACGTATGCGCCACGTTGGCCAAAGATAATAATTACCTTGCCAGCAGCCCACAAACTGCCTTGTCCAGCCCAAAATGTAAAGGCCATAAATTATCAGCTATATATAAAGCTATACTAAATATATATACATATATATATATATAAATATATATATATATCACTGCTACAGAGAGAGAGTGACGGAGGAGAGATTTCAATTGATTGCAAATGGCTACATCAACATTTTATTTCTTGTTGAAAAGGGTTAACATTTTTCGGCCATTTAGTAATGTTTTTTCATGGCTATTGCTAGATTATTTAAATAAATTGCAATAACTGGAGACAGATTCTGGCCAGACAGCAAAGTGTCTTTAGTTATCGGATCTAAGGTTATGAAATTTGACAAAGTCGAATAAAAAAATCCACAAGAAATAATACAAAGAATGCTTCAACACTCTTATTTAGACCCTACAAAAATCCAGATATTATGATGATGCGTAAAGAAAAGATAAAAATAAATATTTAGAAGATTAGAAGCTCGCTTTATTTATTGTACTCGCATATTCCGCATGAATTGCTCACATAATTATAACCAAGGGAACAATGCGGACGCTAAATGAAGGACATTCCTTATCATTTCTTATCCTCATTTGCATTTGGTGACTGTGTAGAAAATAAAAAATAAATGAGAAAAAAAATACGAATAATACTCGTAAAAATGAAGAAATTAAAATGCCTAAATGCCCTAAATGTGCAGAATTTTGATTTATGTAAGTAGATGCTACGACACCCACCCACTACCTCCCTCCCCCACCCAACTCACTCCTCATTTCTCCATTCGTCAGTCTCCAGTCCCATCCCCATCCCCATCCCCATCCTCATACCCTCAGCTCAGCCCAAGTGTCCGTGTTTAATTTTTATCCCCTAGCAGTTTATTTTAGTGGAAAGTCAGGCAGTCGCTGCGCGAGACAAGTGTGGCGCAATAAACACACCTCCAAAGAATAGCCAGTGCTTAAGCACACTGGGCATATGCCCGACTTATCAATACCCTACCTTAAATTTAGAATACAATATTTCATCCTGTAAATCGTTTGTAAGGCTTTCTGGCTTTCAATGCTAAGCGATGCTTATTTTTTTCTTTGGAAGCTTCCAAATTCTTTGATTCTATTTAAAGGGTACCAAACCCTTTTTATCCTTTTTAATAATTTAAAATTTAAGCTTTAAATACTTCTAAATAAAAAGCCACTTTATATTTATATTTTAATTTTTAGTTACTGCTTTAGTTTTAGTTAATAATATATTTAATTTACTATAGCCTAATATACCCTAAGAAAGCTCTCTCACCATTAACATTGACTTGAGCCGCTGGCACTGGCAACGGGAGGGGGATGCTGGGGTGGTTGGGGGGTCTTGTCCTGATAATTCTGTGTGTTTGTATGTAAAAAAGAATCAACAATAGACAAGAAATATGCGATGCTGGATAATTTCTGTATTCGCTGATTTTACAGCTTGGAATTTCATTTTTATTTTTATTTTTCTTTTGCAGCGTGATGACCTCATTAATTTTCAATCTGAGCTGGATTACATGCTGCTGCTACTGCTACTGCTGCTACTGCTGCTGGCCAGCTGACTGCCACGCCCCTTGGCCCAGGCGCATGATGAATCTTTTCCTTGATTTCGTGCCACATTCCGCCCCTTTTATCCCCCACCATTGCTCTAATTTATGATGATAAATGAGTTTCAATCAAGCGGCAGAAGTGAAGCCAACATCGGCCAGTTTTGTTTCCTTGGCGAGCCGAAGAGGTGGGAAGAGGCGATCCTGGTCCAGGAATAGAAGCAATTGAAGCAACAGCAACAGCTACAGCAGCAGCAGCAGTCCAGTGGAAATTGTATGTATAAATTATCCATAATTTGATTTGACTTCGCTCATCCTGACGCTGATTTGTTCGCCTTGGTATGAGGTTTTTCATTTGAATATTTATGAATTAAATTTTCCTATTTTTCCCCCGTTTCGCGCAGTATTTTTCAAAAATATTTGTGCACTTTTCCAGTAAACAATTTTTCATGCAGGCCCAAAAAAAATATTGAAAAATCAAATTAATCACTCAATTTCGCGACTTGACTCCACAGAGTTTCTAAGCCAACAGCCACAAGTTTTCTAATTACTTAAGCGACTTCACTCCGATTACTTTTCAAGCCAAATAATGGCGAATTTTTTATTCCATTTACATGAGACTTGTGAACTTTCACAACAAACAAAAAACGCTAAAAGCGTAATGCTTCCCATCCCAATAGAAAATAAAATAAACTATAGATCCTTCAAGTTTCTATGGAGATTAGACGAGCAAGCAGAAAATGTATTAAATGCTTTTAGCTTTCTCATTAAAGAAGGAAACCATAAACTAAAATAAAAACATACTTAAAGCACAACAACTTATAGCTATAAAAAAAAAATGAAAAATATGAAAAAATATATATAAAATCTCAGCGAATTTCGCATTTGCTTTGAGTTCCCTCTTTACATCCTGCTCAGTGTCGATTACCCTCGAGTTGTGAATTTGTCTAGTATCTGTTTTTTTTTTTTCACATTTTATTTTATTTTACATTTTTTTTTTACCCTGAGTCCTGGGGATTCGCGCAAGTTGCGCTTCATTGGGCAATTAGGCAAGCAGCGCTTTGATTATGCTGCAGCGCGCAATTGTTTTGACATTTAATCAAAGCGTAGAGTCGTGTCCTGCCGCGAGTCGAATCGTGGCGAGGGTTCTGGCTTCTCTTTTCTCCAGGATGTACAGGATGTGCTATAAAATTGTATATGTACACTTGGAGAAAATGAGCAGAATAATACAAACCAGTGTATGCTGCTCAAGAGTCAGGCACAAAACTCCATCCACTACAGCATATCCTTGCATCATCAGTGGTCCAATGTTCTTCTGCTAGAAACTTCTGAGGCGGATTGACGAAGCATTAGTATCTTGAGGTGGATGGAGGCTTCCTCTTCAATATTTAAAGGAAGATTTTTTGAAATATTCTAAGAAGGTATTTGAGATATTTCATTTTAAAAGGAAAAGCTATAGAATTCAGATCAATCACTTTTTCTCCAAGTGTAGTGGCTGCAGAGAGGGCACTTCTCTGCTCCGATGCTGATAAGCTCGACTGGACACTTGGGTAATTGAGTAACAGGGAGTACGGGTAACAATGGGACCTGTCCAGGACCTGTCTATTGGTTCAATGTCCTTTGGCGAATCCTGGCGGCAGATCAAAGCGCGCCTTTAAGGGGAGCACGGCGTATAGGAAAGGGCGTCCTGTTGTTTACATAGCCCGCATGGTCGCTGGCACAAAAGTGCTTTTTATTTCTTTTGATAATACGATATCCTGTATCTTCTGACAGGACCAACAACAACAACAACAACAATAAGAAGAAGAAGAAGAAGAACGACAACGAGACCGAGCCACATCCTTCGATTATGTCAAACAAAAAGGCAGAGCAATTTGAGTTTGAAGTGCGACCTTGCGCTCCGTTCCTGTTCCTCTTCCTTTTCCTGGTCCTAGTCTTGGTCCTGTTTTTGGCTCTTATTCCCTTCCCTTATTCCAGCCATAAAGCTCAACTATGTAGCTAAATACATACGTATATATATATACATATATATATATATATATATATATGTGCAATATATACTATATATTGTATGTCATCGCTTCAATGTATTTTAGCAACATTTTCTTTTATGCCGGCGGAGCACAGAAGTTTTCTCATTTTGGTCGCCTGCCCGGCTTCATTTTCTTGTCATTTTCATTTTCAGTTTCATTTCAATTTCTATAACACAAAAATTGACTTCCGCTTCCGTTGGCCCAGCTTGACTTTCATCCAAAACTTTCATATACATTTTCCTTAAGTTTTCATATCCTATACTCATTTGTTAAAGGGTATATACTCGTGGTAGGGCATCATGATACTATATATCTCCATGTTCCTGTTACGCTTTCAATTTTAAAGGAACCTAAATAGCATTTCAAAAATTACTTATTCAAATTACCTTTTAAAGCTTCTGTTTTTTCTCATTATTCAGTAAAAATCAATTTTAAAAATCTAGTAATAATTTAACTAATTTATGTATCTCCTTTCTGGTTAGGCATATTTCTATATTCGCTTAATCCCCACTCGAAAATGTATTTTATTTCCAGTTTTCATAGTATTTTCCCTGATATAAGGAGCATTTTATCGATTTGCTAACTTAATTAAAATGTACCCTGGGCATTCAAAAAGTCACCCACTTTGTTCATCCTTAGTTTACCTGCATGTGAAGCCCAGTTAACCGAGCATAGCCCCAGCCCTAGATATAGACCCAACCCCAACCTCAACCCCAACCCTGCAAGACCCATAAGGACGATTCGTTTGCTTGGCTTTCTGGGCAACGTTGCGTATGCGTATGCGTAATTAATGCCTTGTGGCTCTTGATAAACACGATTGAACTTGCCTACTCCTTCCTATCATTCTGCCTACCCATTCCACTGCAAGGATATTTGCTTTTACCGTTGCCTTTGGTCAAGATTTCATGCATTCAGTCATCCATTGTGTTGTTATTGTTGTTTGTTTGTTTATTTGCTTGTCTGTTTGTCTGTTTGTTGGTCTGTTTGCCTGTTTGCCTGTTTGTTTGTTTGCTTGTAGATCTGTAGGCATATCATCTATGGATGGCTTTCCATTTTCAGCAGGACAGCTCCATCCTTAAACATGAGGTTTGGCTTACAAAATTGGTTAATATGTTTGTGCATGCGTCTGCAAAGTTTGTAACTTTATTTAAATTATCATCTTTAGAGTTTCATTTGTCTTCTTCTTGTTCTGCTACGCTCGCAGGCTCAAAAAACTAATTTGAGCCATGAGAAATTTTCATATGTGTGCACAGAAATTCGAACGAGTAGAATGAGAATTAATTTAGTTTATACACAATTGCAATTTGGTATGGCTGAAGCTTAAAATATTTCAGAACCAAAGCACACAAGAATTTTCAATAGTTTCCCTCGCTCTGAGCTATGTTTGGCTTTAAAGAAATTGTTTTACTCAAGAAATAATTTAACAAGGAAAATGAATTGCAAGGCAGAGTCAGACAGCCAGACACAGTTCAGTAAAGAAACTTTAATATAAACTTGAAAATACAGCATTTAAAATGATATTCAACATTTCAAAATTAAGCTTTTTCGGAAGTTATGGCAAATATTTAGCTAAAAAGAGCAACCCAAAGGCATCTCCGACCAAACTCCAACCTACTCGATAAATTTATATTTAGTACAGATTACCTTTTCGAATTAAATTAATGGAAAATCATTTGAGTGAAGGACTCTTAACTCTGAAATTCTCACATTTTTTCAAGAGTCCGCAACTGAAGGAATTCTCCCTGGCACTGCTATCATCACAGGCAATTGCATATTATTGACATTTCAATTGTCTCTGATTATTGTGCCAACCTTTTGGAACCCTATTTAAATTACAAAAAATAAATGAAAGACCAAGGGAAAACAATGAAGGAGCAGCAGCAACAGCAACAGCAGAAAGAAAAGAAAACGAAAAAGGAAAACACGCATGCAATGAAAAGGAAAATTTGCATAATAATAGCAATTGCACACGCTTCAGGTATTAAACACTCCACTCGACCTTCTTCTCCCTTCTCACTCGTCGCTCCTCGCTCCTCGCTCCACGCTCCTCGCTCCACCCTTCTCGACCCACAACCTCAACTCAATTTGCCCCAAATGAAAATGAGCAAAAGGCGACAAAAAAAAAAGTAAAATAAAATAAAATAAAAATAAAAAAAAGAACAAAATGTATAGAATCCAATTTTCACTTAATTTTCAAGGCAGCAGTGTTGTTGTTTTCTTGGAATTTTCTCCAGCTCCAGCTACAGCTCCAGCTCCAGCTCCAGCTCCAGCTCCAGCTCGAGTTCCTTTCCTTTCCTTTCCTTTTCTGTTCCTTTCTCTCCCTTCCATCTTCATCCCATTTTCATTTGGTTTCGTTATTTTGTCTCAAAGTATCAATTTGTGTATCATTAAAATAATTTGATTTCCACTCGCATTCGACCCTAACTGAAATCGGGCACGGACTTTTCTACCCTCCGCTCCTTTATCCCTCCCTTTTGCGATTTCAAATCTGCTTAAGTCCTCAGGCTCTAATTATGCCCAACAGATACGAAAAACGAAGAAAAAAAGAACCTAATTAAGCATAGCCCCTAGCACACACATCTAAATTCACATATTGCATTTCATTCCTTAACAATTTCCTACAAAGATTGTTTAACCCTGAGGCTCGCTTTCCATTTGAGAATAAGTATTTTATTTGGCTTGACTTGATTGAATACCTTAGAAATGCTTTCGTATTATGTTTCAATGACTATTTGAAATGCTTTCAGCAGTTTTAAAAGTGTTAATACTACATCTTTTAATAATATTAAGCAATTAAAATAATCTCCTTCTTCTTCTTCATACCAATTAATAACGCAAAGCTCTGCTTGATTGTATTATTTAATGATTCAAATAAATATTTCATATTCAGTAATAAGAATTATTTAAAGTTTAAAATACTCAAATTATTTCTTATTATATTATATTTTAAATACACTAACTCCGAAAAAGTATAATTTTAACTAATGAGAAACAATTATGTTCGACCCGCAGAATATTTCAAATCCTGCAGACTGGAGCTGATCATATGGTATGCTTCTAAAAAGCACACTCCATGGTATAATTTGTTCTTCAAGATATGTTGACAAATAAAAAAGTTTCCATAAAACAACTATATACCGACTCGCATCATCATTTTGATTTATAGTGCATAAATATACATTCTTTATGTGGTCAAAGATGCTTCCTTCAATGCATTGCCCATCGTGAAAGGGAATCAAAAAGGATGCGATTCTATAAACAATCCAAATGTTTGGATTTTAATTAAACTAATAAAATAATTCAACTAAAAAGTCAATGATCTTAGAGATATTCTTATATAAAGAAAGTAAGATTGTAATATTAAATAAATCAACAAATCCTTTAAGCTTTACAGAAACGTTGCTTTTGTGTTAATGATATGAAATATATTTGGGACCTACTTTTGACTCCTTAAAAATAATTTCATATGACTTTTCTAGTTAATAACTTTTTTAATATATACTTAAGTTTCGTTAAGTATTTATTCTTTCCTTCTCGCTAGAACCGTGACTGTTCTTGCTAAAGAGCTTTTACTGTGAAGAGAGCTTTAACGATGAAGAGAGCGGCATCCATTTATCAAGTGGCTGTTAAGTACAGGCTGAACAAAATGAAATCATCACAAATCAGCGATTGCTTATAACGGGATTTTGCGAATGGAATGTGACAACAACGCAAGGACGATGACAGAGATGAAGAAGTGGACGAGGGCGAAGAGGACGCCGGGCAGGGGGGAATGGAGGATGGCTAACAACTTGTCGGCATTGAGGCGTTCATTAAAGGAATAAAGAACTGAATATTTCTTTGCCCGCGCAATGATCTTCCTTGTCGCGTCCCGCGTCATGAAAGAAATTTCTCGAATGTCGCCACGTTGCCTCTTCCTTTTTCCTTTTTCCTTTTCCCTCTTTCCGTTTCCTTTTCCGCTTGCATTTGCTGGCATTGTGCGAGCACATAGCACTTCCTTGAGCAGCGCAGATGCTCTGATATTTTCATGATTTAGTGGCTATTTAAAGGGCATCCGCTTATTCTTTAGTATTCACTTCACACGATCAATTATTTATTTACTTTTGCTTAACAATTGAACAAAAGGAATGGGGATCCGTACTCTCGCTGTTAATGCTTGCGAATGTTAGTTAACATTACTAGGAATCGCCAGCTATGCAATTGGAATGAAGGCATGTTAGTTAACATAGACTATCAGCGCCGTTAAGTCTATTGCTGTTAATGCTGCTGCTGGTTAACAGGGAGCTCATGCTATGAAAATCAGCAACTTATTGAGTGTGATTTTTATATTATTCCTTACCTTGACTGACTGACTGACTGACTGACTGACTGATTCATCGCACAGCCCAGGCGATGATAATACATACGAAGATGAAATTTGGACACAAAATCTATGGCACACTGAAAGTGGCCACTAAGAAGGGATTTTAGCAAATTCGCACGCTAAGAGTGGCGTTATATGAAAATCTTTCTGTTTCTTATCCGATCGAGCTACCGTTTATTTTCAAAGTTCTACTTGAAAATTTAAGTTATTTGTGTTGCCAACTTTTTAGAAAATCTGCCCCGAATTCGGATAATTTCTACCCGAATGACTTGAAGTTTCAAGGCTAAGTTTTGAAGTTTTGAATAATATGTAATTCACATTTTTTTTGGAAAATTAGCCTCAAAGGTCAGAAAATAATAATAAAAATTTTAATATTTCACATTTTTGATAAGTCTATCCGATAATCGGAACGAGGGGGCCCTATGGTGAAAATCTAATTTTTACCCTACTGACTACAAGCTCAATAAAAAAAAAATATGATGGAAAGGAGAGACAGTGACACCAAAAGGAAGACGTCAGCGGGAATGCAGGAGAAGCAAAAATTAGGTTATGCACGAACTTTGGCTCTATGTCAACATCAACAACAACAAAAGCTGCTCTAAAAGTTAATGTATGACCAACTGCGCATCCGCTTAGTGTGACCAACTTCCACAAAGGCCATAATAACTTATACAACTTGTGCCATTTCCACAAAATTACAAAAATTTGGTTTCTCATTACATTAACTTTGAAATCGCCGAAGAATATTATGAGTAAAGAGAGTGTCTGGAAATAACATTAACGCACACACATGACAAACCGAGAATGGTGGGTGGGGAGGAGATTTGGTACGAAAGTCAAACAAAACGTAAAGAATAAATTTATGCACACTCGACAGAGACCAAAAACCAACAAAAACAATTGCTGTTGTTGGATATAGGAGTGGAAGTGGGAGGGGGAGGGGGAGGTGGGAGCTGCCAACTTGCTAAACTAAAACACATAAAGTGTGCTCAAGTTCCAGAATCTAACCGACTAGCAAATACTCTTTAGTCAGATCTACAATTGGGATTTTAAAACTCGCCTTTAATGCTTTGGAACTAAACCAATTAAAGTGTAGTGTAGTCAAGCATGTGCTCGACTAGCAAATACTCTTTAGTAAGTTCAAAAAACTTGTGAATAGATAACGCGCATGCAAAGTCGCTAAGACTTTGGAATATTCGGCTTGGTACACCGAGACTCGGAACGCAATATTCGGGCTCGAGCCTTCGTTCACTTTGATACAAATATTACTTAACCTTTTCTATTCATTAACATTGCTTCGGATATGATAATTAAATAAGCTTAAAGAAAAAGACCCATCGGTTTGAACTAAGTCAGAGATGTTCGGACGGATATGATTAACATCCCAAAAGAATTTTTCACACATCTAAAATATAAGTACTATTTAAATCCCGATATATTTCCGACTTTTCTTAAACATAATATTTTTGAGTGAATATATCTGAATAAATTTCTACTAATTGCTATTTTTTGCTTTCCCCTTGTTACATATGTAAGTTTTCCTCAAATGGGTATACCCCTTTTAAAGAGCATTTTTAATGGGCATCGTGTGCTACGATATATTGACAGTAAGTTGACAGTTCGTCAGTGTGACCAGCTACAGTACATGGCCGCGACATTATGTCTGACTGACGTGACGTGACGTGTCGTGACGCGTTGTAATATGGCGACGTATGGCTTAATGTGACCACGACGAATATCAACAACAACTCATAAACAAGGGGGAAACAGGGGGATATGTACATATATATGTATGTATAATATATATATGTATATATATATATATATATGTTTGATTATATGGAAATTGATTGTTGCAGAGAGCCTTGTAAGAGCTTTTGTTTGGCGCATTGACATGGGTTGGCTTTGGTCGAGCAAATAAACCCCAGACCCAGACCCAAGCTCTGACCAGACCAAACCATGCCATATATTTATATGACGTGACAGCAGCCCATTTACTGGCGACAGGTTGGTCATTTGGGTTATGTTATATGTCTCACATATACATATGTACATATGTACATATGTATGTATACATGTACATCCATATATATGTACATAAGCATATGTATGTGTTTGCGGTGCGTAGGAAATTAGCCTCGCTTCGCCTCATATTTTATACACAGCTTAAACATTATTATAAAGTTGAGTTAACTTTGTTATTAGATGAACCACGTCATAATTAGAATTGCATGTCAGCCTTCAGAGCATAAAAAAGCCAGCTGACCCTAAGGCCCTTTTAACATTATAAGCCATAGAACAGTTTTACACAGTAAAAAATTCTTATTGCTATTCTCCCAATTTCCACAATTGTGAATACTTAGCTGTATTTCAAGTCAAATCTAATCTGAACCCAATTGCAATTTTTACTATGTGAACTTTCCTTACCAAATATTGGAATAAAAGTTAGCTATATTTCCTAGAACTGAAGCTGATCGTGAATCCGGAAAGTGAAAACAATCCGTATGTCTACAGTAACAGATACAACAGCTACTTACACCAGACTAATATACTCGACGTAGAATTTCCATATTAGTTAGGAGAGTATTCAAATGTTGGAGTACTCTTATTCCTCTATTTAAAATAGACCAATTTAAATTGATCTAAATTGACTTTAGCCTTTTCAGGTGCAATTTGTAAAGTCCCCATTCTGAATCCATAGTCTTAATGCAGCTTTATGAAGAGTTACAACAGCAGATTGCTGACTTTATCATATACTATTCCTCAACAATTTCAGCAACTTTGACAGTTGTGTTACACCTCAAAAAAGCAGAAAAAAAATGGGAACAGAAGAGCAGAGAAGAGAAGAGAAGAGAAGAGAAGAGCAGAAAGACGAAGGAAGAGCAAAAAAGTTGGATTTACTTGTGCTTCAAGTGCAGCAGGATACAGCCAAGCGACAGCAGGAATTGTGGTGAGCCAAGAAGTAAGCGAAAAAAGAAAAAAATGGTGAAAAAAAGAAAAAGGAAGAAAAAAAAATACAAGTAAATATCCTGAGCGAACACAATTCAATTTAACTTTTTTCATTTCTTTGCCTTGCTGTGTGTTATTTTTATTTATGTAAAGGCACACTCGCCTCTCCCGCTTCTGGTCTGCTCCTGCTCCTGCTCCTGCTCCACAGATCCGCAGAGAGGGAGACTCGACGATACGAGTATTATGGCAATTTCCATTGGAGTCAGTCCCTTTCAAAATTAAAATGTTTCTTATGCACGAGAGATTTCTGATGGGGCCAACAACGGTACGAGTATAAAACGGTATAAAAGGTAACGGCCTGGAAGTTACCGAATATTCGCTAAGAAACACGACACAATAACTGGAACTTTCTGCGGGAGAGGGGGAGGGGGGGCATGCTTCTATGAGGAGAGCCAGCTCTGTGTAGGAATGTTTATAAAAGTGCGATTTTTGTCTTTGTTTGCTCAAAAACATTCATGTCTATAAATACTCGCAGCAGTTTCCCTAAGACCTACCCAATGTTTACAATCCAAGTCCTACCGTTTGTTTTTTGCTTCTTATTTGCTAACTGATTTTCTGTATCCTTATCTCGTATCCCATTCCAATTAGTTGATTTTATGTCAATAAACGCCTACACAAATGAGTTATAATAGCATTAAATTGCATTTATTTATAGCAATCTACAAATCTTTCCATTTGCTTCGCTCCATTCCACGTTTCTGCTTAGTTCTTGGTTTCCATTCCATTCCATTTCGCCTGTCAAATGAAATTATATTAAAATAATCTCATAATCTTGTGTACTGGGGCTAATTGCAACTTATAGATATTGAAAATATTGTTTAAAAATTGACTTTTTGGTTATTATTCAATATATTTCTATTCCATTTAATTTCCCAGATTTAATGGGATACCTATCTTAAATTTAAATATGCAACTACAATATCCATAAATTCTGATTATAATGTATGCTTTCTATTAATGTAACATTTTCAAACATTTCAAAATTAATTTAGCAATGCTAATTTCCGGCTTTTGTTTCATTCCTGCATTCCCAAATCATCTAAATTTCATTAAACTTGCTTTCCACCTTTCACACAAAAAACATTTGAAACAGAAATAAGATAACCCGTATGAGATAGAAGAGAACGGAACATGAAAACCTTAATCAAATCCACAGATGTCTGGGAGTAGAAATATTGGCAAGTTGAGGGAATGAATGGTAAGGAAAGAAAAAGAAAAAGAAAGGAAACAAGAGCAAAACGTCTCATTTGATTCGACGGCAGAGGCGTTGCCCCATAAATCTAACCTAAACTAGCGCTCGGTGAGTATGTTGTGCGGGCGAGGAGGGGCGAGAGGGGAAAAGAGAAAAAACACGAAATCACATTCGCAAAAATAATTAATATTTATTACCCGAGAATGAAGTATTATCAAATTGCATAATTGCTGTGTTTCTCATTCAACCAACCGACCGACCGCCCGACGGACAGACGGAGAGGCCGACCGACTGGCCGGCTGGCTGGCTGGCTGACTGCCTGGCTGGCGCGCTGGCCCGCTGACCGTCTGACCAGCCCACCCAAGCCTGGGACCTGGGACCTGGGACCTATAAAGTGTGTACAATATATTACACCAACTTGGAACTTTGAGCTGGCTACTTGCGCGTAAATTGCTACTCTTGAGCCCAGGCGCTCTACCCCAGCCCCGTTTAGGCCAGTGGCGTAAGCAGTCATTATTTCTAGAGGAAATTCAAACTAGAAAACCTATATATGCACATATAAGCTTTCTACATAGGCTCGTAATACTTAGCAACAATAGGTTCTAAGCATTCTAGCTATATTTCTGTAAGGAGGTGTTGAAAATTATTTACCCTCATTTATTTACTTAATATATAATATTAGAAAACAACATAATTATAATAATTTTTATTACATAATTCCGACGAAACTCTCTTTTGTCCCTCTTAGAATCTAATCTTTTAAGGTCCGGGAAAGCCCAATCTATGTCTATAGTGAATGCTTCTCTAGCAGCACTTTTTCCCCACTGGTTTGATGTTTTTCCAGCCTTCATTTTCTATTTCACTTAATATTTTATCTTTAATTCTTGCTTGTTTGTTCATTTTCTTCGTGTCATTCTTTCTCCTCTCCCTTTTATTTTTATTCTTGGTCTGATTGGTTTTTTTCTGGGTTTTCCTTAATCCGTTCAACAAATATTGGATCTAATATTTTTATATTCTTCTAATATTTAATGGGCCCCGAAGATTTAAATCTTAATTTTTTATTCTAGTATTTACAATTTTAATTTTATATAAACTAATTTTAAATGCTCTTAGTCGACTTGAAATAAACAAAAAAATAAATAGAAGATTATTATACATATTGTAGCTGTGAGCTAACTGACTAAGAAATTTGATATTTAGCGACTTGATGAGATAAAGATCAGATTTCTATATCATTAACACAGCTTCCATTTGCAAAATAGGTTTGGTTGTTTCATTATAGCTTTAATTTATTAACAATTAGTTGATTTTTTTTCTTGTCAAACTAAATATATAAAATTGGACTACTCCAATGGCTAAGAGCGTTCTAAGAGAGTATTACATATTCGGAGTCGTTCTTTCTTTGTTTGACCTATGTAAAAACATATAAAATATAGTTAAAAAAATGATAAATGCTAACTATTAAGAAGCCCCCCTGAGTACGCCACTGTATCCGACAAACTTTTTGATATATGAATTAAGTTTTCCTCAGCCTGTACGCTGGAGCTGTGTGTGCTGTTGAGACATTTTGGATTTACGTTGTAATTACAGAATTTTGGATTTTCGTCTTTTGTGCAGTGCAGCAGAGCAGGGCCTCTCCTGCTTCCTGCTCTTCCCACTTGCCTCTTGCCACTTGCCTCTTGCCGCTTGCCACGTCGCCTACACCCGCGCCATCCATCCAGTTCCGGGGGCTGTGGTCGTGTCCATTTCGCTGGGTCGCTTGAAGGTTATTTATTATGACATGTTATTTAGGTTTCATTTCAAAAACTTGATTGGACACTTTAGACTTGGCCGGGCGCAGGACCCAGCGGCGAGGCCTGCTTCTTCTTCTGCTTCTCGGCGGAAGCATTGCGTGCGCTTGTGTTATTCTGCAAAAGGTTACGAGTCTCCTCTACTCTCTTCTCTTCGCTTCGCTCCGCTTCTCTTCTCTGTTCTTTTCCTTTCTTTTCTTTTCATTTCTTTGCTCTGTGGGTGTGAATGTGAATTTCTTACCAGGTTCAAGTGGACACACACGCAAACAACAACAACAACAACAACAATGCCCCAAGTCATGGGGTCAAAAGTTGAAAAAAGAAATCGTGTAATCCTTTGTTATCCGCACCCTTTCCCTTTTCCTTCCCTTTCCCATTCCCATTCCCATTCCCTTTCAGCACCCTCGCTCGCTCTTATAATTCGCTAATGCTTCCAGATCGATTGCATTTAGAATCCTTCTTTCGATATGCCAATCAAACAATGAATAAATCCCTTCTATATAAAACGCCACAGCATATCAGAAAATAATAAAATGATATGCTAATAAGAACATACATCCATAAATTCAAGGGTTACCTGCCTTTCAAAGCAATTTTTAGATTAATAATTTCACTTTTCTTTTTTGCTTTACATGTAAACTTTTTCTTAAAGAATCTTCTTTACTTTTACAATTTTGTTCTTTGAAAAAATACTTAAGAAATATTGTTTTAAGTGTATTTGAGTTGAATTAGTTAAATGAAAAATTTCATCCATTTTACTATTGGAAATCCTGTGATGAAACTACACTAATATTTTATTTAAGCTGGATATAAGCATTTAAGGCTATTTATACAACTCAAAATCACCTAATAGAAATATATTGCCCTAAGCTTAAGGACTCTCTACTCACTACAAAGTACAAAATATTCTAGTAACTGATATATCTCACAATCTCACAGCAATTACATAGGGTATCCATATAAACATACGACTCTATATTGCCCTGAGCTTAAGCACTCTCTACTCACAGCATTACCTTTTTAAATGATAGTTAAAAATAGCTTGAAGACAAGGAGACATCATTAAATTCTTGATGATGATGTGCATGATTTGCAGCTTCTCTGTGTGGTACACAGAGAAATAAGAAAAAAATATAAAAAATACGAAAATACAAAAAAAAAAAAAAAAACAGAAAAACAGAGAAAAAAGAAAAATAATGTAAATTTGAATTCATTTAAATAATTAAACCATGATTCGAGCATAAACTGATCCTAACAGCATGTGAGTTAATAGCACTCGAATTATAACAACTTGACTGGGAAACTGAGAGCGGGGATTGAAGCGACAAAGAAGAAAATAATTAAAACGAATGAAATTAATTTGTTCCACTTGAGCCACCCGCCTAACAATGATATGAGGTTTTTTTCTTCTTTCCTCTACTTTATGCTGATTGTTCGCTTCATGTGGCTGTCCACCTCATCTCATCTGTATAGCCCCAAGACCCAAGACTTCTCTCCAAGACCTTCTACCTCATCTACCTCGTCTACCTCTTCTCCTGTCTTCGCTCTTCCCTCTTCCCTCGGCCGCAACTTGTAAGCCATGACAGATAACTTATGGCCAAAATGGTCGAGAATTCAACATGAAATGAACATTTGCTACAAAATTAAAAGACTTTTGTCAGCGTAGTCAAAAAAAAACTGTAAGTTAATGAAAATAACAACGAAGTCTTTATGCCCTTTAAATTCAGATTATTGGTCATTTGTCATCGAAATAAATATAAAAATATATAAAAAATTATATTAAAAAGCTACACCTTTATGTAATGTTAAAATATTATTTCTTAAAATTAAAAGTTGAGCGTCAAAAACATTATTAATTTATTATTAATTAAATTCAGAAATACTTTTTCTTAGCGGGCAGAAAAGACGTAACGAACGTCTTGATAAAATTGAGAATACCCTGCAATTGGATATAATTACGGCTAATTTATCTAATATGTGTTCCGTCGGTCAGCCGTGCGGGCAGTAACCATGACACGGCATTAAATGTAAAACCGAATTACGACAAGAAAAAACGAGGAAAAACGGCAAAAACGGTGCTACGGAGCTACGGACGGTAGTCGTGGATGGCCTGGAGTCGTTGCTTTATTTCGACGGCTTATCGCCAACAAATGTGCAACAATAACTCAGCTAGAATACGGCTATATACATACATGTATAGATATAAGTATGTATGTATGTATCTAGACTGCTTAACCGCCTCTCCGCCACGCTCCCTCTCCCACTCTCTCTGTCTCTGTCTCTGTGTTTTATTTTTTGCCTATCTCTGGGCAGTCTGGCAACGTCGGCGAGTTCAGAGTTCACCCTAATCAATGTCAACAACTTCACGCTTCGCTGTTCGAGTTATGTTGACAAGGTGTGCGATAAGGACACACTCACACTCCTACTCCTGCGCCGTCCCATAGTTCCATGCTGAGTCCCACCTGTGCTACATTTCGTTGACCAAAAGTCCCAAAAAAAGTCCCTAATCCTGCAGCTCATAAAGTAGCTGAGTTATGGGAATGACGCTCCACTGTCCTCGATAAGACACTCAGGTATATTTCAGAAGCTAAATCTTCACAAAGTCAAACAACAATCGTCGAGAAAAAAACTCAGCTGCATAACTGTCTTATCAATATTATCATTTTTTCTTCATTAAATACCATATATTATAATGCTCTCTATGCAGAGAAGTCTCTGCTATAACCTACTCGAAAAGTTTTTAATCGTACAAGAAACTCTCAAACATATATCTAAATAATACTAGAAGAATTAATCAAATAGGCTAAGCAGGGCTGACAGGCTGAGTTTCAGCCATATTTCAATAGCCAAGTCAAAAAAGAAATGCTATCTTCGTGGATACCCTTGCAAACTGGAAGAACCAATGGAAAACTGTTGCAAAATTTATTTATTTTGACGGATTTGGCAGCTATATGACCGAGTTAGTCCGATTCTGACTATACTTTATTATCGTATTATTTAGAAAACACACTTGTTATTTTCCCTGTGATATTGGTTCAAAAACAGACAGACAGACAGACAGAACTATATAGAAACACAGCTCTTCATCATGAGTAATAATAGATATATACACTTTATTGGGTAGGAGAGATCAAAAGTATAATACTCTCTGTAAGGGTATAGCCCATCTGTATATCAGCTTTTTCTCATTAATACTTTGATTCATCTTATTATAGTCATATTAATAAATATTGGTAAATAATAAGTTAATTAATAAATAAATATAGTTTTTCGATTACAGATGTTACTATTTTATAAGGATTATTTGTTTTGAATATAGGTACAGAATGATTGTGATTTTTATTACCTTGAAGCTGAATCTTTCAGACATATCTCAGCCAGATCATAATATATATTATTATTAATTATTATGTTCATTATAAACACTTTAAAGCTTTTGTATGAGTATTTATTATTATATTTTATTTTCTGAATTACAAATCGCTTTTAGCACTTATTCTTATTTTTACTTTCGTTCACCGAATCAAAAGCGAATATTTTTGCCCTCTTTTTCAGAGATGGACATGGAAATTTACTGGCCATATTGTTTATCCAATCGTGCTATAATTTCCAGGATTTCAATTCAATTTGCTAGGAAAAAGGCAAAGTCATGACCCCACCAGGCAGGAGTCAGTGTGTTTGTTTGTATATATTTATGTTTATATTTATATTTATACATTTGTATTTGTGTTTGTGTTTGTGTTTGTGTTTGTGTTTGTGTTTGTGTTTGTATTTGTATGAGAACAAATCCAGTTTCATTAATCTAATGCATTTTTAAGACGTCCATTAGGCCGAAATTGTTCTAATATACGGGCTGTATAAATTACTTAATGCTGGCTATGAAAAATAACGAAGCAGTCAGCAAAAAGTACGAAATTAAAGTGCGATATATACATATAGAAAAAGAAGAAAAAAAAAAATGAGAAGGAAAAGGAAAATGACGAAATGGCATATCATAAAAATGCGAGAAAATTGCTACGCCCAAAAATTAAAAGCGAACCCCAGAAATAAACCCGGAAAACAGAGCAAATATCAACCGGGCTGCAAGCAAGCGCTCCTAATAGACAAGTCAGGAACTGAGAACTGAGAGGGCATAAATACAATAAAATGAGGGAAGAGTATTTTGTATTTTGTTAAACGAAATCATGAATAGATTTTTTTTTGGTTTTTTTTTTTTGTGTGTCAGTAATGCGTCGTTAAACTGTAAAAGACCGTAAAAAAAAAGAAGACTGCCAAAAAAAAAAAAGAAGCTATAAAAAATGAGGAGTATTCTTTCTGCTGGGAGAACGCTTGGTCCGCCACAAATGAGTAAATCATTTTACAATGGGGCGTCCATAGGCCTTGGAGCTGTCAGCGGCTTTATGGCATTTCATGAAGGACAATCAAGTAATAGCCGACGGTTTTACGATGACACAAAACTACATAATAAAAGATATATCTAACTCCCGACTCCGACATCGCCTCCGACTTCTGACCAGTCACTGCTCGCTGCTATCAACAAGCAAAAACTATATCTGTACAGATATATATACAGATATATACATATATATATATATATATATATATATAGGTACTAGCTAAATCGTTGGATTTGCCACGATGCATGTTAGCAATCACTCTTCGGCCTGTTGGACTCCTTTTTCTATTTTTTGTTATAGTTTTTTCTAACAATTTTCAATTTCTGTAGCTCCTGCTATTTATCGAAATGGATGCGTGACACGCAAACTCCTTAAATACTCCTGCTTCCTTTCGCGATGGCGCGAAATTACTGTCACCTGAGTGGCCAACTCGCCCCTCAACGTTTATAGAGCCTTTCCACAGCAACCAACTCAATTCGGAGGGTTTAAAAATACTCTAGGAACTCTCAACTGAAGTCGTGTTTATTTATTTTCACTTTAAATAAATTCTTATTCTTATTCCATTAACCTGCACTGTTTTTTTCCAGCTTAAAAGAAAATTAGGTTTCCTTTTATTAATATCTTTGATGTTGACCCTTCTATCGGCTTCAGGAACTGAACTCATATTATACTCTTTTTTTTACTATTTTACGAATAAAACCTGAATCAATTGCCATTTTATTTAAAAAAAATAAGTTATTTTTATTAATTTGAAATAATTTTAAATTTTAAATTTTTATATTATATATATATTAATGAGTCTATTAAATTTAGAGAATGCAATTTATTTCAAGCTTTAAGTATTTATTTTTTATTTTAATATTTTCTCTAAATTGATCTATTAAAATCGACTTAAATATTTAATTGACAACAGTTAATTAAATTCAATGAATTAAATTAAATTTATTTTTTCATTTTTACTTTGGATGAACCTTAATTTGGAGCTGATAAAAGAGTTCCGTCTTGCGTTCAGGCACCGAGCTTAGCAGAGGCTGGGCAGCCGTCTGAACTTTTATTTCCAGGGCATCTATTAGTCGTTTATTTGTCGGTAAACTCAGAGGAATTCTTCCATATACAGAGACCTACTACATATATACATATAAACTTATATATAGTGTATATTATATACTGACGAGCAGGGCTTTAATGTTTTTGATTTCATTCCAGGATTTTTCCTTCTCTCTTGATTGACAGTAATGGCATTTTCGCGACTCGTCGAGCGGAAAATGCTGAAAAGCTGCGCGCTGACACGACAACGCGAGTCAATAATAAAAATTGCATGTTGAAAGCACATTTGGGAATCCCAAAGTCACAGACACACACACTGGCACAAACACACTCACAATCTCACAGCACAGTTGACACCCCGAAGCCAGTCAGGAAAAGCGTAAATGAAAACCCTTTTGGCCGCATTTTCCAGTTAATTTATTTTTGGTTAATTTCCTTCGTTTGTTATTTTACTGCCGCCACTTGGTACTAACCATAGCCATGCCCAAACTGGAACCCTTACCATATCCCGTACCCGTGTTCCATATCCCGGATCCCGGATCCCCTATCCCGTAACCCGTAACCCGTAACCCGTAACCCGTAACTTGTAACCCGTACCATATCATACCCATACCAGCATTTATTGCACTTTGGCAGGAACGCACTGAGGCAATTTATAGAGCGAAAGAGGTTAATGTACACATATGAAGGCTGGTGAATTAAAAGGGGTCAAGAAGTTGGTAATTCACCTAGCAGCGCTTCACTCAATCTGAGATTCATAAAGTGTCTAAAAGCCCAAGAAATATGAACTCCAATGTATAAATTTCCCGATTTAAATCCTTAATTGAGTCAAAATTTTTGTACATAATTACAGATACTCGTGTGTCCTTTCATTCAAGGGCAGAGTTGGCTCTCAACAGTTATCGATAACTATTTTGGTAGACTTGCTGCAAATTTGCTGAAACTTGAATCAACTTTGAAGGATCTTAAGGATGGCTTTCAATTCTGCTAAGAAACAAGTAGAGGGTAATCTAAACAGCAGCATAACTGAGGTTATATCTAAACAGCAGCAAATATTTAACTACATTAATTAAAAGCTACTTAAACTATTAATAAATAAATATTTAATAGAAAATATAAATCGGTACAGTTGTCATAGCCAAATAAAGCTGCTAGTTAAAATTCTGTTGACAACTTATGGCCCCCCACTGTAAAATATAATAAAAACAAAATAGCAGAAACGCAAACAAAATAAAATAACTGTTTTACTGTTGCTTCCATACATATATACATGTATATGCCTATGTGTGTGTGTGTGTGTATATGTATATATATTTAGCAATAATTTGAAGCATCAATTTTTTATTGCTGCGCGCAATCATTTAATCATCTCGAGTCATCAGTTGTTCTCTCTTTATCGTTGGTAATGCTAAGGATTGGAGAGGTTGGTTGGGGGGTTTTTTGAATGCTTGTGGAATGGGAACGGGAACGGGAATGGGAATGGGAATGGGGATGGGAATGGTTGGGTTGCTTCGTTGGTTGGTTGGTTGGTTGGTTGGTTGGTTGGTTGTTTGTGTGGCTGGGAGTCTTTCGTCGCTCCTATAGAGAATTTGCAGGCGTTGTTGCCATCAGAGGCCCATTTGACACATGTGTCACTTGCAAGCGTTTCGGTTTTCAGAGCCTTCGAGTCGAGTTGACAGCTGTCAGTGTCAGTTTACATAATTTATAGATTTCAACGCATAAAAAAGTCATAAAATTTACAATGTTGCTTTCAACAACAACAACAACAACAACAACAACAACAGCAGCAACAGCAACAGCAACACAGAAGCAACAAAAACACATTCAACCATTGCTGATTCTTTTGATGCCTTATTTTTATGAGCAAAGACATCAATTTTCGCACAGTTTGCCTAGGCAACAGCAACTACACAATATCTCTATATGCATCTATACATCCTTACATCCCTACATACACACATACACACATACACATAAACATACATATAAACATATATATGAATTGTATATGTATTTCCCTCTCTCTCAATTTCTTCAATTTTTGTTCGGCCATTCGAAATGCTTTTGATTTATTTGTATTTATGTGATTCTTTTCTCATATTCAGCTCCAGCGATAAATCCTCGCACTCAACAAAATACATAAACGATTTATAGTTGCACAAAGAAACAGCAACAATAGCTAAAACCCAGGAGCTAGCAGCTAACGGCTAACGGCTAACGGCTAACAGCTAACAGCTAGGACAGTGGCAGGAACAAGTTTTCATGTTACCAAATCCAAATCCCAGCGCAACATAAATCTTTAATAGAAATAAATATATCTTGGCACCAAAATGTCGCAGCGCAACTAACTGAGACAATCCCGCGGGGGGGGTGCAACAACAATTCACTGAAATAACAGGGTATTATATAGGGTATACAAATATTACATACATTTATTTTATTCAGCAATAGTATTCTGCGAGAGAGTTTCCCGATAGTTTCAAATTGAACACTGCAAATAATTGCCCAACAATTGAAAAACTAAAATTGATAGTAAAATGCTCTACAAAAGTTCAAATTACCCGTTTATAGATCTTTTCACAATTACAATTTTGATATAAGTTTGTATATAGCTTATAGTTCTCGATAGGAAGAATGATCTATATATTGTATCGATCTTTTTGCCTGTTCATAAATAGTTATACAGAGTTGTATTGTTTATATTTGTCACCAATAAATTCTAGATAGTAATGCGATAACTATTTCAAAGTAAACTCATGCAATTTATCGATATATTTACATAATAAATAAACAAAACAAACTCCGATAATAAACAAATCGCTCTGTACACTTTACTTTTTGGCTGTTTAAAAGAGTTATAGAAAGAGTTTGTATATAAACTTTTTGTATTGTTTATATTTTTCACCAATAAACAAATTCTTAAATTACTCAAATATCTTTCCATAGTAATGCGATAACAATTTATCGATATATATACATAAGGAGAGAGACAAAGTCGAATAGTCAGACTAAAGTATCACTAATATTTATTTATTGATAGTAAAATATTTATGTATATTTATCTATCTACTTTTTTTATAGTTCGAAAGGAATTTCTGTTCTACTATTAAAGAGTATTCATTGAAAAGAAAATCAAAGGAAAAAAGTTATAGATGCTTCAGTGTTTTATCTGTCAAGCTGTACGCAAACTGAATTCTGAATTCTGAAGAAATTGAGTAACCTATAAAATATTTAATTTTTTTTTTTTCAATTTCAAAACTCTTTACTTTAGAATTGGAACTATTGAGCGATGAGTGACCAAAATCCATCATCAGCCGAGAACGAAGAGGATAAGCCGCCGTATGCCTTTTTCTTTGGAGGAATGGGCGCTGCATCGGCCATTATATTCTCATCCCTGGGAGCGGCATATGGAACTGCCAAGTCCGGTACAGGAATTGCTGCAATGGCCGTAATGCGTCCGGAGCTGATTATGAAGTCCATCATACCCGTCGTAATGGCTGGCATCATAGCCATCTATGGCCTGGTTGTCTCTGTGCTAATTGCTGGAGCCCTTTCGCCCTCATACACTATACGCAAGGGCTATATACATCTGGCAGCAGGATTATCTGTAGGATTCGCCGGACTTGCAGCTGGATTTGCCATTGGCATCGTTGGAGATGCCGGAGTACGTGGAACAGCACAGCAGCCACGCCTATTTGTGGGCATGATTCTAATACTCATCTTTGCCGAAGTATTGGGCCTGTACGGCTTGATTGTAGCCATCTATTTATACACCAAGTAATCATACTGATTAAAACTTGATATCACACACATGTGCAAAATTATTGAACAGCCATAGGAAAAGCCGAGGAAATAACGGGCTTCCCTCATAAAATTTAGACACCCTTACAAGGGGTATTATAATTGCATTACGCACTATGCGACCCCTCTAGAAGGTGCTATGGCTCTATGGAAAATAGAGTTTTCATCTCGAATTCCTTTAAAAAGAAAATATTTATGATATAAGGAATAATATAAAGCATAGATACGAGTATAACAGATTAAGGCGGCGACTCACTGAAAGGGTATTTTAATTTAGATTTTCCATTTTTTGTTGATATATTCAGTCAGGACACACATAAATTCTCAGGCACAAGAAATCTGTGGCACCTTGTGCCAACTTAACAATCACATGAAAGCAGCGCGCCACGCCCCGTGCCGCACCGCCCCGAGAAGTAATAAAACCTGGTAAGACCACCCGGCACCCCTCCCCCGCTCCATTCTGTTCCGAGCCATTCGACCAACCTTAGAAAATATTCAAAATGCAAAACATTCTTGGCGCACAAATAAAAATGTCATGAAGCTGCTATATCAGAGCACGCTCTGTGCAGGGATTGAGCAGTTGTCTCCCGCCCCGCTCCGTAACTCCATTTCCCTGTGGAGTGCCTGAAACAAATTTCCATTTTCCAGAGGAAAATTGTCGCTAGCTCTTCTAACCGCTGCGCATTTGAAGCTCACGCCCCGCTCCGCCTCGCCCCGCCCCGCCCCGCCCCGCCCCGCCCCGCCCCGCCCTGCCCTGCCCCGCCCAGACCAAAGTTAGGGTTCATATTTTCCAATTTGTTTAATTGAAACAAGTGCGAAAAAGGAAAGAAACGAGACATTAAAAAAAATATACATATAAAAAGAAAGAAAAACCTGAACCTAACCGCAACTTCGATTTTCAATAATCAGAATTCGCTTTTGCGGTTTGTTTACTTAGGGTTGGGTTTGAGGTTGGGTTTGCTTTTGGTTTTGGTTTTGGTGTTGGTGTTGGTGTTGGTTTCGGGGTTAGCAAACCGCTAAAACACGGACTGCGCCATAAATTTTCACATTTTTGCTGGGTGGCCGGAAAATTTAACGGCACATAAAGATAAACCTCGTTAGCAGCAACAAAACAGAAGAGCTAAAAAAAAAAAAATGAAAAATAAAATACATGAAAGCTCTGTGATCGCACTGGCGATACCCTACAAACGGCTCAGCGTTCATCATTGTAACAAGAGAAAAATTGAATGGAGAAAATGTAAAGAGAAGTCCTTTCCCATGGATGAAAAGCTCTTTTAAAAGTGATCGCTAGAAGACAAATGTATCTTCTGGTGATTGTTCTCTTTCCTCAGGCTCAATCTAGATGAGATTTTATGAATAAAAGGGTTGATAACAAAATCTACTATCTAAAATTAATGGTCGGACTATAAAAATATATCTGTAATTGTCATAATTATAATCAGACTTATGGCTCTTAAAATCGTATTTAAAGTACTAAATTCGATATTTCTGCCTGCTTAAGACTCGAACTAAGCTACCCATATTGATTATGTTATGTGTACAGGGTATGAAACCTGCATCTACGTACTTTTAACGGTTTTTGCTATCTACAATGGCTGCATATGTATATCAGCTTGTGCATAAATATTAGAATTATCATAAAAAATTGTAAACTTTTTATGAAAATTAGTTGCACTTGATTGGTTGCACTCTTAGATATTGCGGTCGGTAAGGGCGGAGGGAAGACCCCCAACTAATTTATTAGCTAGAAAATCTATTCCTAGAACAAATCTGTTCCATACGAAGCTTTATACTTTAATTGAAGCCCAAAGCAATTTCATATTTAAATCTCTGATTTGCACTCGGAAGCTCTGCACATTTCCCAAATATTCTATATAATTCTCGACTATATAGCTGAATATAAATAAAGCGTCTTTCGTTTGTTGCATCAGATATGTTTTGGCCATAATAAACTCATCGCTGCTCCTGAGACGGCAGTATCCGATGTGGGAACTGCACTAATCTCATTAACCAAGCCAGAGTTGATTATGAAATCGATTACTGCAGTTGTGATGGCATTATAACCATGGCCTGCTACGGCCTGGTTGTGGCCGAGCTTATTGCCGGTTCCATAACAATCGATTATATCACACAAAAGGCTTACTTTCAGCAGGGAGCTGGACTTGCGATTACCATTCATCATTGGAGATGCTGGAGTACATGGAACGGCACAGCAGCCACGCCTATTTGTGGGCATGGTTCTAATACTCATCTTTGCCCAAGTATTGGGTCTATAGGGCATATATTGTAGACAACTATTTATACACTAAGTTAGAGTTTTTCTAAAATATTGAAAGTTGAATATATCTATATATATTATTGATCAGGACATTAAGTTGAGTCCGTATAGCCATGTCCGTCTGTCTTTTTCTCTGCAAACTAGTCTCTCTCTTTTCTTGTATGGAAAATTTATTTCTTTCTCTAAGCATATTGGTAAAATTTTCAAGTTAGATGAGACAAATTTTTAGATCGGCCTAAGATAACATTTAGAAGCCATAAGGGCAATCATATAAAGATTATTCCAATTGAAAGTGTATTCAATCTTCGGCGTGCCAACGATAATCTTTGCTTGCTAGTTTGTGTTTCATTCTAAGCGAAGCTAATTAGACTTGTAAAACAGTCGCAATAAACCAAAAAAAAAAGAAAAACCCTGGAAAAATTATCATAGTTTTTCTATATTTTATATTAAATAAAAGGATATTATTTATATTATTATGAAAAAGAAAAGAAAAAGCAAGTTATAATACCCTTCGAAAGGGTATAAAAAGTCAAATTACTCGTCTAACTATATTTATTTGGAATGGCTTAAGGTTAAAAACAAACAAAACTATCGATAGTATTTAGCTGCCAAAGAGCAAAAACAATCAAAACTATCGATAGTCTTTCAGCTGCCCAAGAACTAATAACTTAAATATTGTTTAACTAATAAAAATATGTATTAATTAAGTATTAAACGTAAATAATAATCCTTGCTATCGATAGTATTTCAGCTGTCAATTAATTAATATCCGAAGCATTCCTATTACCTTTGACGGGATATATATTCTTATTGTTAATCGTAGACTGCATTTTAGGTGTATTTAATTTGATAAATGAGGCGACAGCCATAAACATCATCAATACAAATGGAAATAATCGCACTTAATACTAAAGAGGGGGAGGTACGAGAAGTACCTGAATTGCTTGTTTATACAATTCCTCAAGTTGATGCCTGTCAGCCAGCTGGATTCCAGATTATATATGTACATAGTATACGAGCGAGTATGTATAGAGAAATATATATACATATGTATATGAAGCTGAGAGGGGGGCTTCGGGGGGCTTCGGGGAGCTTCGGGGGTGAGTGTTAGGAACTCGCAGCAGAGCAATTGGCATTAGCTGTGTTGAGTGTGTTTGCATAATAAATTCGATAACATAAAATATCGATTCGATTTAACCACAAATCTTTTGGAGTGCTGAGTTCTTTTTTTGTGGGTGGGTGGGTGGTTGGGTGGGTGGTTAGAATTTGGGCTGAATTTGGGTGGTGCTGTTGACACAGAAAGTAATAAACGAAATTTGCAATTTACTTTTGGATTCGAGGATTTATGTTTCACCTTCCTGCAGATAATTGTTTTCACTTCCTTTGCCACTCGAATGAACTTTTAATGCTAAAATAACAGTAAAATGCGTGTGGCTTTTTGAGGTTGGGCCAGATCCACCCGGATCCACCCGCTATACTCGTATTGTATTCTGGTTCGGGGCGTTAAGCACAAACGGAAACAGTTGAATTTGCAAAATGTTTTCGTAATACCCCCCTCCCGAACCACCCAAACCCAAACCCAAGCCCAATCCCGCCGACCGAACTCGAACTCGAACTCCCCTTCCAACGCCAACTCCAATCCCATCCTTCCCATCCCATCCCATCCCATCCGTCGCCTGACAAAGTGCTTAGCGAAATGGGTTTATTAAGAGCAAACATTTTATTCAAATGGCTGGCAACATAAATAAATATTCCCGGAGTATTAAAAGAGCCACAACTTAGGCCGAGAGCTGGCTTAAAGAGCTAATTCTATGAACTAATTCCACTAAGTGCAGGTGTTTAATACATTTTTTTAATAGATCTTTCCTTAGGCTTAACATAAAAAATATATGCGAATTTCTGGAATAAAATTCTATCTGATTCTATGTAACTAATGTAACTATTTATCGAATTAAAAAGAAATTAAAGTAATACTAACTTTCAATTCTATATAGTCATGGTAAATTTTTTTATTGGGAGTAAATACAGGTACAGTGCTTCTTCTCAAAAATAAACGCAAAAATATGGGAAACTATTTCAGGACATGAATTTCCATTTTATTTTTATTATGAAAGGAATATCCAGGAATTGTTAAAGCCCCAAAATAAAAATAAAAATAAAAATAAATTTACAAGAGTTCAATAGCTTGTTTAAAACGTGCCTGACGTGTAATTGGCGAAATGCTTTTTGGCCATTAAAACTGCACGCATCGATTGCGGCAACAAAGTCACAAAACGCCAAAACATTTGACTCTTATTTTAATGTGACCAACTCCCCTTCCCCCGCGGATGTCTGACGTCTGCTGCCTTTACTCAATCATTCGAGCGAATATAGCCTGACTGCCTGAGACTCGTTCAAACATATATTTCAAGTACAGTGATCGCTCGCTAATACGATTATTTTAATACGCTTCTCCACATCTTTGAGTCAATCATGAATCATTGTGTAAGGTATCCATATGAGCTATGAATGGAATAATCAATACAACAGAGCAACATCTTTCTAAGCCTCCTAGATAATTCTAGAACCATTGATAGGGTATAGCAAAGAATTTAATTCTTTTCAATTATTTATTTTCCACCTTTCTATCTATGTTTTTTATGTGAAATATGAGATTTCTCTTCAGATTCAGATATTCCAGTACTCGAATATCTGAATCTGAAGAGAGTATGATTTAAAGGGGAATTGCTTGCAATTAACGTTTTCTATTTATGAAAAATTGTAATTATCGAGTGATCACTGTACATGCTTGCTTTCATCATAATCATCAATTTCATATGATTTTTGGGTTTAGTTCATTTTGTACTTAATTTCATTTTCGTATATATTTCTGTGGCTGGATAACCAATGACCTGGAAACAATTTATACTCGTCTATTGTGTGTGTGTGTGTGTGTGTGTGTCCGGGTGTGTGTGTGTGTGTCCGGGTGTGTGTGTCTGTGTGTGTATGTGTGGGTATGTGTGTGTGTGGGTGATATGACAGGCTGTTCAACGAGGACATTTATTTCTTGCTGATTTCATTCTATTGCCACCCCTCCCCCCCCCAAAAGCGACTGTCCTCAATAAATGCGAAATAAACACTAAATGTATAGTTGCTTACCTACCCCATCCCCTGTCGCCCCCTCTCCCGTAAGTCACCCCTGATTTCCCTTTCCTTTTCCTTTTTTTTTTTCTTACATATTTTTTTTTTGCTGATTTGAAGCTTTTCCTGTTGGCAACACCTCTGAGAGTCGCCTGGCATCAGCTTTGACTTTTGTCCTTGCCTTTGGCATGTTTGTCCTCTGCCTGCCTTCCCTTCATTTCCTTCCACTTCTTTCCTTTGCCTTCCCGTGCCCTGACTGGGAATTATCCTTATGCGAGGGGTCGCCATTTGTCGAGCTTTGTTCAAAAACTTTTGTCATAATTTGAAGGAATTTTCTTGCAAGTTTCGAAGGTACGCGAGTACGACGAGTTCATATCTTGACTTTAGTTACAATCTGTAACTGGCTTATAAAATATAATGTCTAGAAATAACTTAATATAGCTTAAGCGTCTGAAAAGTTTTCTTTTTTCCTTTTTGATAACTATTTTATCTTGTATTACAAAACAGCTGTTACTAAATTCAAGAATTAAATCGTTTTTTGTTTTCCCCTAATTAAAAAACTTTCTTATCATTTATATATAAGATGTTTCCAATAGGTGTTTCCACCACCAAATGTCCATACTTCTCCATCAGGGTTAAATTTGCCTCTCAATTTTGATTGAAGGATGAGTAAACTATTTACACATTTGGTATAGAGTCTTCTTTTTCATACTCAGAATCGGATGACTATATCTTATGGCTGCATAGCCGTATCAGAATCGGCTTAAAGAAGAAGAACCATAATGAAATTGATTGTTATTGTGTTCAAATTCAAAAAACTATTTAGCTGACATAGGAACAATCAGTCCGAATTTCCCGATTATTTCTACTACTTAATTAGCAACCCTCGTGGAAATCGCACTTCCACACAGAAATGTCAATTAGTAAAAAGAGAATTGTCAACAAGTTCTTAGAATTAGCTTTCGAGAGTTAGTAAACAAGGGAGAATCAGCTAAACCGATGTGAACCTAGAATATTCTATATAAATTATTCATTTCGCTTTTATCAAATTCCTACTGTGAGTATTGAATAAGCCGAATATACTCGTAATATTGTATGAATTATTATTACTTGAATACGAATACGACTACGAATACGAATACGGTTTCAATTTCAATTTCAATTTCATTTACTTGTGAGCTTGCGAGTGAGATGGGGCATGGAAGAAGACAAAGGAAGGAAATCGCAGGACTCAGCAAAAGCTAGAGATATTCCCCTAGAGTTAACTAAAATCCATGGGGGGGGTTTAGGGGGAGTAAAGCACACCATATCAGAAAATTTGCCAACAAATGTCAGATTGTCTGTCAGTCAGTCAATCTTCAGAAAATTCGCTCAAAATCAAATTTATTTGCCAAACCACACTGAAATTATGACGCTACGAAGAGGACTAGAAATGTGGGAAAGGAACAATGGGGCAAGGAAAGTGAGCAAAGTGAGGGAAGTGGGAAGTGGGAAATGTGGAAATGGATAGAACGAAGGAAGATTGGAAACACATGTGCGTTTTATTGCATTCGCAGAAAAATGCGTTCCACCGAACCACGCCCATAACTATTAACGTTGTCAACGCCTTCTGTTCTGTTAGAAGTGGGTGCTGGGTGCTGGCTGCTGAGGGCGGAGGAGGGGGGAGGGGTTGGTGAATTCCTTGGATGGGGAGTTACGAGTCGAAAATGCGTATCCATAGCATTGTCTGCTGTACTCGTACGCGCGCTGCCTTTTGTACGTTCGAGTATTTTTATTCATTCTATTTTCTAAGGTTTTTATTTTATTTATTTATTTATTTCGCCCAGTCGCCCGTTGCCTGAACAAAATAAAGGACAGAGAGAGAAAGAGAGAGAGAAAAGAATTTTATTTTATGCTCTCAGTATGTTGTAAATCTTGTCGCTACTGCTGCTGCTGCTCTGCCGCTGCCGCTGCCGCTGCTGCTGCCACTGCTCTGCTGCTGCTCTGCTGATGAAATGAAACGAAATTAAGAAATTTTTTCTTCTTTGGCCTTTGCAATTCCTTGTAATGAAAGAAATGCTACCAAAAATATTCGCCCCTCGGTTGTTCAGCAATAAATGTCTGCCTGACATTCATAATGAAATCATTTGGTATTTATTATTTCGTTTATGTGGTTCCCATTTGAGATATTGCCTTCATTTGGTCCGTTGTTAACGGCGACAGTTGCTGCCTGGCTTCCAATTCACAGTTCCTCGTTCCTCGCTCCTCGTTCCCAGTTCCCAGTTCCCAGTTCCTGGAACCCGTGATTATTCCTTAAAGCTCAACTCTATATTAACTTGAAGTATTTATTTAATGAATAAATTTCTATACCTTTACCAAATACTTTAATTTTCGTCTCTCATATTTTAGTTTGTCTGCTTGAAAATGAATAAAAACTACTAAACACTTTACAGACCGGAAAGAAATTCGAAAATTCTTGTTCAATTCATTTGTTTTGATTTTTATTAATTATTTACTATTTTATCGTTTCTTTGGCACCGCTTGTTTCCACGGTATTAAAAAAAGGAGCATATCTTCTAAAGAAAATATGTCCCATTTCAGCAACGAAAATAATGTCCTGAGATCTTATAAAAATTGATTTTATGCAAATAAGTAAAAGTTAAAAAATGTTTTCTGAATATTTTTAAATGGATATATGGAATATTAGAGATTTCGATTGAAAGGTAAAATATGTACAATTGATAGCAGAAATTATTATCAAAATTATATGCTTAGTTCTTGGGGCGTATGAGCATTTTCACCGATTTCACTCCCAAAAAATGCCTTGGATATTATTCTCCTCATGCGGCTCCTCCGTTCAAATTGCTGAAACAATAAAAGGAAATTTATTATAAGATAAGCTTAAAAATAATCTTTTTTATTAATTTTGTTTCACCTTCGAGCACAGTTGTTATACCACCAGCCACCATGGAAATCCACTGCACAATTTTTGTCATCCGACACGTCATTGTCCCGATCAAAAGTACTAAAGCTCAGATATTTGTGGTAGCATTGCCGCTTTTGTTGCCCAGAGCTATCAGCTTATAATTATCAGATTCGCCAGAAATTTCAAATTTTTCGTAGTTTCGTAGTATCGGTTAGTTCCATTAAAGGTTTCCATATGTATATAAAGCTCATGAGTTTTGGCGCTTGTCATGCGATGGATTTTCTCGAGGCTCAGAAAGAAATCTTCATCAAAGAAGCGAAATCCTTCACGATATGTGCTCCAATATCTGTAAAAGTCGACTTTTCCATTGATCCTCTGTTGAACCACTGTCCATCCTGGTCCAGCTGTCTTATCATTGCATAGAACATAGAAGGCAGACACGATGCCTGGGAATGCGACCCGATGTATACCTGGAGATTTTTCATGGGATATACAACTGATTGACAAGAAGTTATCTATGTATGTTTGTACTTCGAGCTCAAGTCTTGATATCTGCTGATCTTTCTTTTTGATAATTTCATTATTTGTCTCTTGTTGATGTTCAAAACTCCGTATTCTCTTGCCATCGGTATCGGCCTTTTCTTTAAGTTTATTTATTTCAATATTTAGATCTTTTATAGTTTGAGTACTGAGGTCATTTTCCTTTTTAAATAAATCTGTTTTCTGCTTGTTAACTTGGCTATTTCATCCTCAACCGATTTCCTATAGATATTAATACTATCCTGCAGATTCGCAATCACAAGAGCATTATTTTCACTTTCCTTTACTCTTTCTTGGAGGGCCTTTATTTCTCTATCTTTGCCTTCTGTTTGCTTTAATTGCTCCTTCAATGCCCGTATAAAGTCTCGTAGAGGCTTAACATTTTATGGCTGTACACTGCGCATTTCTCGTCTAAATTTTCTAAACTCGAACAACTCTGAAGAAAAACTCGAATTATTCACTCAAACTCACGAATAATTCACCAAATGTTTTCACTCGCATTTACCTTATATTCCCCAGTATCAGCTACGACTCTATATATGCATAGTATAAGGGATATATTCGCGTATATCAAGAGAATATAATTCAACTTCATATTTAATTCAGTATAAGGAGTTATATTATATAGAAAAGCGCAAAATCCAGAGAACTGCACTTCACAGAGCAGCAAATTGACTGAATATTTAGGTTCGCAGCTCAGCTTGATTAGGCTAAATATTAATAAAAAGAATTACACAACTGATAACCCAAGTATATAAGCAATTATATATATTTATAATTATTCAATTATTTATTTGCCAGCGTCCAATAGCATCCCGAAAGTCCAGAGATAAGAAAATAAAGAGAATTATCTCGATTTCGTTTGTAATCACTTAAGTTTTACTGATATATATACTAATATAAATACTTTTGTGTTTGGCGAATCATTTCAAAAAACACTATTCCTAAATATTTTAATCTATTTTCTGACTCGAATAACCTTTAAACCTGAATTTGGTGACTTGGGTCGTATTTCCCAAGAATTAAAGATTCTTAATAAGAGCCCTCAAACTGAGTTTAAGGCATTCCGATTTTTTTGATATTTTCAATTAATTCCCGTATAAAATCTTGTAGGGGCTTTACAGTGCGTATTTCTCGGATTTTGATTCTGAATAATTTCTAGCAGATCGTATCTCCCTTTGACTCCTAACACGCCGAAGATGACATATCCTTTCAGACTGGAATAATAATTTCCAAATTGTTGCTCAATTTATTTATGTTTACCGATTGCTACCATATCAGCCGTATGATAAGGTATTTCGATCCTCACAATATTTGATTAGCGTTTAGAAAACGTATTCAAAAAAGCAGACAGACAAACAGGCGAAAAGACGGACTGGGCTATATCGCCACGTCTCATCGTTCTGATCAGTAATATAATCGGAAATGCCTCCTTCACAACATTATATGCTGGGCGACAAAGTTATAATACCTTCTGGTAAGGGTATTAAAGGGGCATGCAGTAAATATGTATTGGCTCTCGGAATACAGGGTATCTGCTCGTTGGGTTTAAGGTATAAGGCTGGGTTTAAAGACTTTTACTGGGCTTTCCGTTCACCCTCTGCTCCCGTTTTGTATTTGGCGCATTCCGCGTTAACCCACATTTTGTTGGATTTGGAGAAATCCCCCCCTGCTTTCAGAGAGTAAAGACTTCCTCTCTCTTTCCCTATCTCTTAGATCAGTCTAAATGTTTTTATGTAAACACGAAAGGGTCTCCCCAGCTCAATCCCAGCCCGAGCCCCCCATTAAGGGTTTTACAGTGCGCAGTAATTGTATGCGCCTTTGTTGGCGCTGCAGCTTTTGCACTTTACTTTTGCACTTCCTTCCTTGCGCTTTGTTTCTTCAGAACGGGGGAGAAACAGAGAAACAGAGAAGTGAGAAAAATGAGAGAAATGAGAACTGAGAAATGTCTGAATAGCTTGACTGAATCTGAATCGGTGGGTTACTGGGTGGCTCAAATGGCGTACAGCTTTACTTGGCTTATTTTTGTATACCCTAACAAAGGGTGCACTATGAAATGTATAAGCCATTGATAATTTATTTAATTATAATCAGAAAATTACCTGAAATCAAATAATCTCAGAGTAATTAAGGATTCTAATTTCTTCTTTCTCTTCGAACTGAATTATACACATTGCCAACCTTTGATTAAAAAACAAAGCTATAATACCCTCTGCAAGGGTAGAAGTATATATCATATAGCTCTCAGGGTATATAGATCTTCGGCTAGTCTTTCCTCTTTTTTGTTTGCCTTTTTGTGTGTTGTTGCCTTATAGAATGACTTAAGCTGAAATGTCAATTGGATGTGCCTGGTACATGGAGTACATGAAACAAGGAAAAAGGAGCCAGGCGAAGCCCACGAAAAACGAAAATGATGAAAATACACCCCAGGGTAAATGGCGCAACGTAACGGCCCCAGACCCGAACCCAGGCGCGGACTGAAGCTGGAGCCGGACTCGGGAGCTGGAGGCATTTGCCAAAGATACGGCCATGCTGGAAAAGTGCTTATGACAGCAGAGTTCCCTTTCCTTTGCCTTTCCTACCCTCCTTCATAGCCCAAATCCTTTCTCCGGCTAATAGAATTCAAACGCATGAAGCCTCTGAATAGGTTCGTTGTCGAAGGACCCAGTCTTGGACTCGGTCCTGGTCCCGGTCCCGGTCCCGGTCCCAGTCCCGGAGCCCCTAGGGCTGAGGCTGTAGTTCGGTTGGGGGAACGGGCGAAAGCAGAAAAGTGAAAGTACGTGACATTACGCTGCATTGTGCGTCTTCGTCAATGAAACGAGGGTTGCTCAATGAATTTGCATAAATTTCTATGAGATTTGTTTATTCTTTTAAGACAATATTTAAAGTCCATTTAGCAGAGTATTACATTTATAGAGCATACAAAATACGAAATTATTTCCACTTATTGGAAAATGCGAGTAGACTTAAGCTATGGCTTAGTACGGTACCCCACGACTGTTAAACTGTTAAGAGTTGTTCATTCTCATTCGTTTCTGGCCGGAACACTATGGAATTTAAACAGAAACACTCTGCTGAGTCGCAGTCCAAATCTACACGGATAATGATGAAGATTAACTATATATTCTGGTATATAATGAGGTTCGTTTTGGTTTCAAACTTAGAACCAACTTTGATAGAAAATCGCATTATCTACTCTTCTGGGAAAAATTATAATAATTACGTTTTAAATATTATATTAAATATTTTGTTCTTGAATCTAATTTTTTTTGCTTTCTCAAACACATTTTTAGTGGAATTCATTTTGAAAGTGAAAACCAAAAATAGTTTGAATAGTGAATTCTTTCAGTTTTTTAATTTAACTTATTTTGATGGCTATAATTGGAGGCTTGAAATGTAATAGATTTAACTAGGTTCTCTATATAGATACTACTTAGCTTAATACTATTTAAAAATTAGTGTTTCATTTCCACTCATTTCACGGAGGAACGTAAGCTTGTGCGAAATGCGAGGAACGCTATAGAATTGAACCATAGAACCACACTAAAATTCTATATTTTCTTCTGTCTAACCTCTTGATAGCTACGCAATACCGAGAACTTTTACCTTTGCCCCTCAAAGTGACGACTTTGACGTGCCCAGCGCACAGGTCGCTCGCTGCTCGGACTTGGAGCTGCTTCTGAAAGCTGGAGAGCTGGGAAAACTGTGGAAATTTTTCGGAGCGAGGCGTAGGGTAGGGCAAGGACAACGGGAAGAGGACGATGAAGAGGAAGAGACCCGTCTATGTCAGGAACGGTGTAGTTTGTTTCGTAAGTTTTTGCAAAAACCATTAACGACGCGCCGTGGCTACTTTTTGGGGCTCACTCTATGGGGTTTTTCTTTGCTTCAAATTGAAAAGAAACGAAAATAAAAAATGAGAAGAAAAAAAACGTGAAAAGCTGTAAACTTTTAAAAGTTTGAATCTTTGTACTGCCCCCTCCCGCTCCCCCTCCAGGAATGGAAAGTTGGCCACTTTGAGGTGGACAGGGACGGAGCTGCTGCTCATTTGGTCAGCTTTTTTTCATTTTTTTTTTTTTTTTTTGTTGCAAGGAGGGAGTCCAAGCCACTTCTTGACGTGACACGGGCCAAAAGCAAGGAAATTCGTTTTGTCGCTCCGTCTAATGGCTGCGTAAATGACAAAGTGAATTTTCAGTAGATGGCAGCAGCAGCAGCAGCATTTTCTTTATTTTTCCTTCTTTTTTTTTTAAGCTTTAGAGCCGGGGTTTTCGTAGAGGTCACTAATAGCATTATATACATATGTATGTGTGTATGTTTGTATGTGTGCATGTATGTATGTATGTATGTATGTATCTCAAGCAAATTCAGCATCATTCAGGATTGTTATTTCAACAATATAAATGGGCTTATTAGAGTCTATCTAGGCAAACGAATACATTAGCCAAGCGGAATTAGAAGTAAAAGTTTATCCTTATAGGAAGCAGAATACGAATATCAAGTAAAAGTAGAGTCAATTTTTTAAATTATTCAATTAGTTAAATATGCATTAGAAATAATAATTATTATTTCATGAAAATAAATATACCTGCATTTTGCTTGCTCTCTCGCCGGTTTTTTACTGGTCCTATTCCGAAAATACCTTAATAATTTGAAAAAAAAAAAACCCAAATTACCAAAAATAATGCGAAAAGAACTTAAATTTAGAAATGTTGAATTGAAATACTTAAATATTTACAAAATGCTCAGCTGCAAACTATTTTTGAGCCGACCTTCGAGCTGAACCTGTCGCTCGCTTTAATACTGAGATATTTCCAGGGAATTGTCAAGTGATTCGAAGATATTAAATTTCCTAACATAAACTAAATAACAATATTTGAAATTTGAGCCATTGGGGCTCATACAGCCTATTCTCGAATCATATCCGGGGAGGTAAGACCGGAATGAAGACCGGAATGAAGCGGAGCTCTACAGTCATTTCCTATTCTATTTGTGAATTTGAAAAGAAAATAATAGATTCCAAGTAAGTGGAAGTATTTATTTAACCTATTACCACAAACTATTGATAATTATCTCAAGTTTCATGGCACCCCTTTTGGGGTGCAGAAATAACAAGACTCAATATGAGTACAATTGTATTTAATACTTGCATCCAGCACGTCTAAATTATTAAGTAGTCTGCCTGGCCGTCTGTCTGTCTGGCCATCTGTCTGTCTGGCCGTCTTTCTGTCTGCCTGCCTTGGCACTGTTTTTACCATCTCAAGACGGGGGAACACTGTCATATGGTCATTTCTTCACTTCTTCATTCTGCCGTCCTCTGCATTCTCTATTTACGAGTATAATTTTATTGTCATTTATTATTGTCGTAATAATAAGCTGTGCCCAGTGACAGCTGTGTGGGAACAAAAACAAACACAAAAATAAATAGATGCATGCTGAACCATAGCAGAAGCGAATACAACTGTACCGAACCGAACCGAACCGAACCGCTCCGAATACACCGTCACAAAGGTGGGCGTCCCCAGGTAGACAAATTCGCAATTCTCATTCGCGATTGCTTGAGACTATTCCATAGGCTTATTAACTGGGCGGACTAGGACTCCTCCTCCTCATCCGCCTCCTATCCCTCCTTCCCCTCCTCCTGCTTCGTTTTCTTCTTCTTCTTCTTCTGCTTCTTTAACTTCTCAACTATATCGATTCAGGTTATTACGAGAATGTTTCTAAGTCGTTGCACCAATTGGTTTCCATAAAAATGCGTAACTCATCCATTGAAAATTGCCTGGGAATTATCGTAATAATCCAACCAATAACTACCTGGTAGGGTTCTGGCTTCTAACTAAAGAAAACCCCCCAGCTCGACTGGTTAAGACTCAGTATGACTGAGTACTTCTCCACCATTTAAGCTAAAACTTGATTCAGATCAGGCCTATAAAAAAATGATTAATTTCTGAATGATCAGGACGATGAGACGAATTGTTTCCACCTGTTATCTGTCTGTCTGGTTTTTGAGCTAGGTGAATCAAATGTACAGTAGTACCTCCTTTCTGTGGCACTTAGTCGGAATCAGCCGGATCGGCCTACTATATTTTACAGCTGCCATAGCAGAAAACAATCAGATTAAAGACTTGTTATATACCAAACTTTTCTGTTTCTTCAGACGTCTCAATCAAACTTACTAGATAAGTGTACGAGCATTTTATTAGGATCGAAGTACTATATCATATATGCTACTCCCATAGGAAGCATTCCAAAAGTTGTCCAACAAATCTATCGGACTGCTAAGTCCAGTAACTCCGTCACTTTGTAAATGGCTCAATCTTTGGAGCGCCGAAGGTAGCCTTTCCTTCTGAATATTGGAAAATAATATAGATTTTAAGCTGATTTTTTCGAACATAAGCCACATAGTCAAAAACGTGGAATTGTAATAAATTTAAATGTCGCCTAAGTCTGCGTTCTATGAAATAAAACATATTTTGCCGCTCAACTAGTTTAGCATATAAATGCTCCAAATTTTCTATATACATTTTCTCTATAATCCCATATACATATATAGTTTATATATGGAGATAAATGTATATATATATATATACATTTATATATATATGTATATATATGTATATTTGAGGTCTTTTCGAGTAGCCAAAATATTAAAATAAATTTGTAATTCAAAAGAGCGAGCAATAAATTTCGACACCCGCTGGAAAAATAAGAACGAGCAAAATATAAATAGGTTGACTCTCTGCGGTGGTTTTTCTTCCATCTCATCTCATCTCATCTCATTTTTTTTTGTTTTTTTTGAGGATAGGGTGGCCGTTTTGGGTAGGGTGTTTGCTGATGTGTGCTTGTCGTTGGCAAGGCAAAGTACTTGAAGAATTACACACAATGCATGCATTATTCATGCTTACTTCAGAATTTGCGTTACAAAGTAAAAAATGTTGTAAGGACACTTCTGCCTAGCAGGCACACACACTCACACACTCTCACACACACTCACCACACACACGCACATGCACACTCTAGCTGTGTGTGGCAGAGAAAAACACGAATAAGGAAGTGTGAATGAAAGCCTGACTAAAGAAAAACATGTAAAAGTTCTCTAGTCGAAAGTGCAGAGCTAACAGATACTGCAACACACTTCAGTTCACTCCTGGGTCTTGATAGTTATCGATAGTTTCGATTTTTCATCTAACATACAGCAATTACTACAAATTTTAATTCATTTACTAGGAACATATTTCGATTTTCGAATTTAGAGTAAGACTTAAGTCGACTGAATACACAACGGCTTTTATCTTCAGTATTGGCTAGAAATAATCCTTTTCTGGACTCCTTTGAACATTTTCATTAGTTCTAAAACTATCGATACATCAAATGTTTCCTATTTTAGCATAGTTTATTGTGGCCAGTTTTTTCCCAAGCTGAATATACCCCACTTTGCGTGTTGTACTCACTGACTACAGGGTATTCAACAAAAAGTGTAAAATAGTCGGGCAAACGCTGATGGATTAGAGTTGCGGCATTCTTGCTGGTTACTGGTCTTTTTAGCCCCACCTTACCCCTCCGCTACAACGCCCCTGCCATGCAAATTACCGCACAACAAATGTACATAATCATGTCAAATGTCAGCCCCAAGACAGAGGCACAACTGCCCCCCGTCCAGAGAGGGGGGCAGATTGTGATTGTGCGAAGAGGCGGAAAGGTAAGGGGGAAGGTGCCACTGTTTGTGGCAGGCATTTCAATTGGCTCGACTCGACGCTCGAGCTGTGGTTAAATTGATGGGACCATCAAATATTGACAATTGCATATCTAATTCGGTCTGTGCGGGCCACTTGAAGCAGTCCCCCCCCCACCCACCCCCGCCACCACCACCATCCTTCACCACCCTTCGTTTTCCCTCTGTTCCCATCAAGCATTGGTTCTGCTCTTGGCATAAATCAACAGCTGGAATATCAAGGACTTACGTCTTTCAATCCATGAATTCAACTATCCTTAGACATTTCTTGAGGCCACTTGAGGCCAACAACACAATATATACATATACATATACATATACATATACATATACATATACATATACATATACATATACATATACATATACATATACTTATACATATACATATATGTACATATACATATACATATAAATAAGTGTTTTTTTTTTTGTTGAAAAGTTAGCTGAAATTCCACTGTGGCCGCCTGCAGGTCACGCTGCACTTTTTCCGCTACGGCCGTAGCCGGAGTTGAGCTGCGACGGAAATGTATTGCTACAGACGCAGAGATGCAACCAACCACACCCCCCGCATTGCCCGCCTATTAATGGTACAGTGGTCGTAATCACCCGTTTTTTGAACGGTTCGGCATGAGTCATCTTCTAACCATAAGTGCGGCCGCTCCGTGAGCTGGATAGACCAAGTGAGTCCGTTGCTGAGCGCTTGAAAAGATCACCCTACGCTTACCAGCTTTACGTAGGCTAATGCTAAATATCAAAGCTAAATTTGCTTAAGCTGGCTGCGGGCTGCTCTTTTGGGCCAATCCAGGAAAGCTTTTTGAAAAAGGACAACAACAACAGCAAGAAATAATCCGAGTGACGTATAATCTATTTATTTATTTATTTAATATTTGTTTATTTATGATTTATTTATTTACTTTTTGTTTATTTATTTATTAATTATTTTTGAGTGTTCATATTTATTATTATTTTGTCTACATTCGATTTGGCTTTATTCAAAATTTTGATAGCATTTATAACAATATTTGACCACTGTGCGAAGCAGTAAGGCGCCAGTTATTAGCTTTTTCCCTGATCTGATCGGACTTTTGACGGAGCCCCGATAGGACAGATTAGAATTTAGGCAATTATATAAGTACTTAAATTATTTAATTAAGTAATTTAATTTAATTTTGGTTTTTTATTTTTAATCGATGTTTCAATATATTTAAACTGAATTATAAGAGAGGATTAGGCACAATTTTGCTGTTGTAGCTAGTCCTTTTTTACCGTCTAAGGTGGGGGGTAGGGCTGAGGTTACGCCTACTTTGAGTACACTGAGCTAAAAAAGTAGACGTACAGCATTTTCTTAAAGAACTTAAAGCAAAGAACGACCTAAAACCGAAACGGAACAAAATTGAATCGAATTCAAAGTCTTATCAAACCGCACACGCTTCCATCATCAACTTTGTGGTCCTTGCTGCCATATAATCACAACGGAGCAAGGAAAGAAGAGGAGTGGAAAGAGGATGGAGGATAGAGGATAGAGGAAAGAAGAATGAGAAAAAGGAAAAGGAAAAGGAAAGAAAAAAAAAACTTACTACATCATAAACTAGAAACATGTGGGAAATGGCTGGCTTTAGTGGGAGGAGTAGGAGTGGAAATTATGTTGATAACCTCACATGATCCTGACATTAGAGCTGCTCCAGCTTCAGCTTTAGCTTTAGCTTCGGCCCGGGGGCCCGCAGTCCGCAGCCCGGGGACCGGGACCGGGGAACGGGGAACGGGGAATGGGAGAAGATGGAAATGGAAATGTGCACGTACTGACTTAAGTATATTTAAGCATATGGAGGGAATCAAGTGAAAATCAATAAAAACCAAACACGTCTACACAAATCACATGAAAATCGATGTGAAGGCAATGGGCGGAACACGAGGAGGAGCTGGGCGGAGCTGGTTTGGGTATGACTACGATTGCGTTGTAACCGAAACTTAAAGGATTGCGTCTTGTACTCCCCTTTGCTCTTTCTCTTCCCTTTCTCCTGCCACTTCCCTTCCCCATCATCTACGTCTGCTTCTCTGCTGCTTTCTCTTCCTCCTCTTGTTGTTGTTTTATTGGCAAAACGTGCAACGCATTATAAAGCATCCAACACGAAACAAAAGTTCTCTTTTGCAAGCCGCACTCTAAATACCCTCCCAACTTTGTTTATACTTTGTCTCAGTTTGTTTTAATATTGTATTTTCTTCTGATGGCTTTTCTCTATAAAATATATATTAATTGCATATTTTCTATATAATATATATATATCAAATTGTACATAGATAATTATATATTTAATGTCGAATTGCGAAAAAGTTAAGAGTTTTTTTTAAAAAATACTCCAATATCAAATTTCAGCTAAATAGCTTTAAAACTGGCCGATTTCAGATAGATGATTCGCTAGCTGCTTTCAGGCACGCACACATAGCTCGTATCAGAATTATAACACCCTGTTTATAGGGTATATCCAAAAAGCAGTCGCATTGGGGTACTTCACAAAGGCGCATTAAGTGGTCCATTCGCTGGGCTCGTTCAAACGAATCCTAGCAAGTTTCTTTCCTTTTTTCTCTTTTTTTTTTTGTGATTATGGACATGAGTTAGGGAAAAGACTACCTCTGTATGGGATGTATGTATGCACTGGTCTAGGTCTAGGTGGCTTTCTCTGTGTGCGTGTGGGCGTGTATGAGTGTGAGTAGAAGTAGTTTCCTTGGTGAATGTTTCGAATTTTGATTTTTTCCGGATTCGGGCTTGGGCGTGAAAGGATTGGCCCCAAAGCTTAAGTGCCTGGGCACACAACAATCGCAGCTTTTAGCGGAATTTACCTTCTAAGTACTACTATTCCCCTTTGATGTTTCTACATTTTCCAGTGCATTTGTATGTAAGAGTATTAACAAAATACGTGTTCAAAATTCATACAACATTATTGTTTTTTTTCTGTTTTTTTTTCTTTTCTTTTTTTTGAGTGAGTGTTACCAAAAAACTTTAGGTAAGACCTTTCTTTATAGTATAAAACTTAATACTTGACTGACCAGTCAATCTTCAGACAGATAGAAAGATATCGAAATATTATTCCGATCGAAATAATATGATTAAATATTATTTATGCCCTATAATTTCGCTTTGAAATTTATTTAGAGGGAGGCTCACAGATCAGAGCCTTAAAATTGATCAGGACAACGAGAAGAGTTGTTTCTATTTGGACTATTTTACAATATAATTCCCATCCGTCCAAAAATTATTCTCGACAAACCGAAGATAGACATCCTTTCTTAACAGTGCTTGTTTATACTCTTTGTGAACTGAGCAACAACATTATTTGATCTATAATTGTTGTCGTAGTATTCCTTTTATATTCTGTTATATATTCTGTTCTTTTTAATAAAGCTTACTAATTTTGACTTAGTCATACTACTAGTTTTTATGCAGACTACTTTTACTTATTTATTATTGATCTGACGAGTCGATATAGCCATGTCCGTCCGTCTGTCTGTCTCTTCTGAGTAACCTACTCTCAAGCTTAGAGCTGAATGAAATTCGGAACTAATAAATTTTGGTGCAAGTATTTTGTTGTTGCATATTTTAGTGCAGTCACAGTAAACTTACCACAAAAATAGTAGTAACTATCAAGGAATACGTATATAATTTTTGTTGATATATAGATAAATTTCGGCAGTAAATGAACTATAAAGTTTTTAACTCTAGCGAAAATGATTCCTCACGAATTTCGTTTTGTTTTTTTATTGAGAAACTGTGACTACAGTAAAAATTATACTACTGCAATTGTTGATAAGTCGGATCGCTGAACGAGTCAGTCGTAATCAAAAAGCAATATTTTAATATTTGCATTATTTATTAATTAACGAGCCGGTATTAATCGGCGCTGCCCGGGAAGGTTAATGCTAGAAGTAAAGGGTGATATATTGACAACTATTATTTTTTGGGAAATACGATAATAATATATGATAATAAATTCGAGAAAATGATAACTCTACTGATTTTCTTTTATATATTTTAGTTTTTAATGTAGTAATCTGAAACTCTCCGAATTTGAAGTCGATCGGATTTGAGTTAGACTTTTCCCTCTACAACCTTTGACCCAACTTCCAAAATAAATTTGAGATCGATCGGATAGTTAAAAAAAATATACATGCGGGCCAAATTTTCGAAAATCTCTTCGTAGCGGAAACTTTCATTTTCAGTCAGACAGTCAGAAAAAAGAGTTTTATTTATGGAGATATATAGAATTCCATGATTATTTTATATAATAATTGGAACCTTCAGGATACTACAACAGAATTACTATATCAAATATGTATGTAGCTGAAATGTATTTATGTTTTTCTAAATCCCTACTATATCCCCTACATCGATAGGTCAAAAATCAAATATATTTATTCCACCGAAGAAAGCCTTTCCTTACTAATTTTATTCATTATAAATCAACTGAATAAAGTCCATATATTTCATTATATAATTAAAATAAAAACAACTTTTCGAAACTGAACTCCAACTTAAAAAGATTTTCTTCCAGTTTTCTTTAAATTTTTCTAATATTTTTATTCGAGTGTTTCCCAAAATCGGATCTACTAGTTTTTTAGTTCATAACTCAGTCAAAACAAATTCGGTATTAGGATTTGCTTATTAATTTATTTTGATTTATTTTAAATAAATTTTTGAAATATTTTCTGCATTTTCTATAAATTTTTTAAATTTCGTAGTTCTTTTATATGACAAAAAGGGGAAAAAAATGAGAAATAAGGAAGAAATTAAAACGCTTCTCGGCTCAGGAGCTGTCAGTGTTTTAACAATTCATCTTAATATGAGAAATAAAAAATGGCGCCAATGGCGTCGCCCAGTCATTGTAATACCAAGCGCACCCCCCCCCCCCCACCCCCCTCTCCACGCCCCTGCAACCCAGGTCCACCCCCTCCACCACGCCTCTGTTAGCCCTCTGACTATTTGTCAGCGCTTCTTTGGCTCTGCCGCAGTCGCTGTCTGACACAAAAGTTCTGCCACAAAAACTTGTTGTTTTTTTTCGTCTATTTTTTTTTTCTTTCTTTTTGGTGGGGAAGGGGCTTTGGGCGGGTGTGGATTTACACATGTCAGTTAATGCTGAAAAAATGTTTACACAACACAATTGCCATTGTGGATGGGGCGTGTGTGGGGGAAACGAGGGGGGGGGAGGGTCATAGGCAGGCACAGTGGGAGGGGAGCTCACAGCATATGGCCAAAGTTTTAAAGGGCAGCCTGCCCCTCCCCGCCACCCCCTTTGCAGGCAACGCTGCAGCCAACGTCCAAGAGGATAAAAGTCAGTAGCATGCAATTAATCAAATACATGATTTATATACGTATATCGGATTTAACCTCAATACGCGACATGGTTCAAAGGACTCGACTGTATGGATGAATTTCTTCGACGGAATATGGAGAAAGGCAACAAATATCTGTTTCATCTAGGTTTTTTTAAGCATTACAATTAAAATAAATTAGTTAAATTTTGTTATTTAAAAATTAAAATTGATCTGAACGATGGAGCAAATCACAAAAGCTCATAAAGCTTGTTGAAAACTCAACTAAGATTTTTTTGGATTATTGAATAAAAGCTTTCCTTTAGCAAAATGCTCTGAATTTAAATTGTTGCATTCAACATTATTAATAAGCCCCATTATTATTATTTATTACTTTCCCTCTATTTTTATGCTAACTAAATACAACTTGGCATATACCCTTCCCTTTTTTGCAGTGAGCCAGTGCTGCCAAATCAGCTTTTTCCCCCATCATTTTCAGTTTTTTTTTTATTGCGTCCATATTTTACTCTGCATCCCGCCAACAACTGCCTTTGTCTCTCCAAACGCTAACCGGATCGGATAACTATATCAAATAGCTAAGAAAAAAGCTTTTGTTTCTCTCTAAGATAATTATTATTATATTTTAATAACATTTATAACATTTTGGTTTCAATATAAATTAATATTTATCCCAAACAAATCGCATCTAAAAATTGACGAAATAATCCAAACGGAATTTATTGGACAAAAGCTCTATTAGAAACCGTAAAAGGATATTTTGTGAGAAGAGCTTTTAATATTGTTAAATAGAGTGCAACTGTTAATTCTGATTAGAGTCTCTGTATACGCACATATCCCTATACATATGCAATAAGCGACTAGCGATCATTGAGTGTTTTACTCCACTCGTCTTACGCATAGTCTTTGGCTCAATAAGTGTCATGCTCTTGAGTGAAATTGTTGGACATAACTCTCTTACATTTAAGAGTACCATTGCACTCAAAAGAGCAAAAACACTGTCCTCTCTCTTGAGTACAAACAGGCCTGGCAATAGCTCTGCAACAACAGCTGATACACAGAGCGCAATGTTCCATTTAGGTATATATATAGATGAGTACTCCTTGGGAAAACATATGTTTGCCCAACATTGAGTGAGAAATAAATAGAACGTGAGCAAGCGAGAGAGATAGTGAGTGAGAGAGGAAGCGAGCGCGAGAGCGAGCGTGAGCGCGAATGTGTTATTAGTATTCGCTCTCATAATGTTAATGGCAATTCACGGCCAAGGGGAAAAGTCACTCACTCGTTAGCGGCAAACAGCAGCGACGCGTCGCAGCAGCAGCGCTGCCGCTGCCGGAAAATTCCTATAAAAGCGGACGCGCACACCGCCGGCCGGATAGTAGCTTTGGAAAACTGCTCAGCCACAGAAGTTGCCGCCCAAGCTCCTCTCAGCCGTCAGCCGTCAACCGTTAGCCAACAGCCGTTAGACGCTGTTGTTGTGTCGTCCATTTTCCACATCTCGTTTTGTAGTTGTTCTTGTTGCTTGAAGCTTTTTTCAGCTGGCTGCTCGCTCACCCACACAAACAACGCACAGCTGTGACTTGACGCGAGTCGAGTTAAGAGTTAAAAGTTGAGAGTTGAGTGCTGAGTATTGAGAGAACTGAGCGCCAAAGCCACTCAATTGAACTCAGTCCACGCAGCCCGACAGAGGGCTTGTCGTGTTTGTAACTTAGCTGTTGAGTTCAGTCAAGCAGCGGCCGCCGCACGCAACACAACAGACGGATCGACGCTAGCAGCGCAGCAGCAGCAGCAGCAGCACCAGTAGCCATCTCACACATACAAATAATAAAACTTTAATTGATTCGCAATTCCTTAACAACTTTTAAGTGCTGTGCGTTAATTTTAAAGAGCAAAACCACAAAGAAAATAAAAGAGAGAGAGCGCTAGAGAAACGGGCGGCAGTTTCAAATTTTTTTTTTAGAATGTATTAAAAAAAATTTAAATGTTTAACTAGAATAACAAATTTAGTTGTTGATACTTTTTGCAATTATTTGTTAAACGAAAGAGAGCAAGCAAGCGAAAGAGAGATAGAGAGCGAGAGAGAGCGTTAAGAGCAGAGACAAAGCTTCAGTCAGAAAATTGTGTGCCGTAATACAAAAAAAATAAATAAACGCATAAATAAAATAATAAATTAATAAATAATTTAATAGAAAACAACACACACACACACACACAATACACACAAAAATCAAATCAAATTCTTGTGATTAAAGTGCATTTCTAAACATATATACATAAATATATACACGCTCACAACACACACGCAACGAAAATCCCAATCAAAAGCTTAAACAATTACAATTGGAGCGAGCTAACGTCTAATTCAACGAGTGAGAAATTCCAATTAGATTTCTGCGCTGTCCATCCGCGCTATGAAGATGGAAGTGCTCTCAGTACAAAATCATATTCAGGGACAATTTGGTGTCATTGGCACAACAACAAAAGTAAAAGGTGAGTAACGAACAAAAAACCTTAAAAATATAAATAGAAATCCACAGAAACCACTTTTTTTTTGTGAATGTTACCATTTTTTTTGAGTGCGTGCAAGTGTCCTGTGTCAAGTGCCGAAAGCTTCCCAAGCCCAATCCTTAAAGTTCATTAATTAAATTAAACTTTTGACTATTTCTTTATAAAAAGGTTCTTAAAAATGTCCCTTTATTCCCTTAAATTTTCATTTTGAAAGTAAGTGACACATTTTTTCGTAAAGTAAAAGATTCGATTTGAAATATTCAGCAAAAGAGAGAGAATTAAGGAACAAAAATAGCTCCACTTCTTACCGGCTCGCTTTTAACCGGTTCCCAGAGCCGGCTCGCATCCTTGCTTTAAATCAGTTGACCTATAAATTAATTTTACTTTATATTATTGTATTTTCTTTGAAAGAAAAGTTCTCCTAGCGCCGAAAACTTGAGAAATAAATTATAATGAAATATTGTTTAGATTCTCAAAGAGTTGACTAAAACTAAAATTTCAGTCTTAGAATAGTAGTCTCTTCCAATTTTCATACAAAATGTATTTCAAAAAACTGCATTAGCCTACGAAGAAGATCTGAAAACAAACTCTGCAACTAAAAACTGTTGCTTTAAAAAGTCGAATGTTTGAATTACGAAAGGCAAAATATTTACATTCTTTCGAAAACTATAGAAATTGTAAATCACTTGTTTTCGAAATATGTTCGAATTCTCGTAAGCCATTAGCCAGAAGAAGTTCCATTGGGGCCAATAATCTTAAGAAATGGACATTAATCTGGCAATTGTGACGTAAATGCTTTGATTCCCCATTAAAATACTCATTCATTTTAAAAGATGTTTTTCTTTATTGAAACACATTTCGAAACATTTGCACTACAAATTTTTATTGTGCTTCCAACGGTTTCTCTAATTTTTTTCCGTTTTTTGCTTTTTGTTTTTGTTTGCGAGTTTTTATGGCCCATTTTTAATTCAATTAATTTTATTTGATGTTTTCAACAAATTTTTTGGACATCAAAAATGTATAAAAAAAAATCGTATGTGTTGATTATGTCAGTTTTTTTTTTTTTGTTCAGTTTTAAAGTTTTAAAAATGTTTTTTTAATTATATATTATACTATATCCCTTCAGGGCTACAAGCCAACATAATTATTGAGTAGATTTGATTCGCGAGTTGGAAAATTTTAATATCAGGATATAGTTTTTTACAGCTAAGAACATAGATTCCGTCCAGAAAATAAAAGAAAAGTAAAGTTTTCTAATCAAAGAAGCCCGCTTCTTTTTTGGAACCAAACATTTTTTTTCTAGAATCGGTTATTTCGGTAGAATAATTAGTTCGGTTCAAATTCGAAAGAGTATCTGACTTTGAACCGGTTGAACCCTCCATAAATAATTTTCTGAGGGTTCCATGTAGGTAGAAGGAATACATTTGTGGTCCGATAATCAGGTGAAATTCCGCTAAAACGTCTACTCCGATGTATCTGATTTTTGTATAAAAGCCAGTCGAAAAAAGGGGAATTAGTTATTTGTTACAAGAATTACAGGATATTCAAATATTAAAATATTTATGTCCATGAAGCATGGAATTTTGTATTGTCCTGGTTTTTCATAAATACAAACATTTTCTTTATTATATTTGCCTGTGGAGCTTGCTCCTTGGTCCGACCCTGCGAAAGCATATCCTGTTGTTGTGTCTGACGTGCGGATTATGCAACATCCTGTTAATCCCTGTCACTTTAAACTTAGCCAAGGCACACACCAGAGTCCTACAAGAGTCGAGCAAATTAGACACGGACACGTAACCAGTGGGAAAGGGGGAACGGGGCACCGGGGGGAAGCGAAAGAAGGGCGAAGAGATATGGGAGCGGCAGAGGGAGAGGGAGAACTGCATGAAAACCGACCGAAAATTCAAAATCAGTCGAAAGAGGAAACAACAACAACAACAACAAGAAAAAGAGAAGAAGCGAGAGGGGAAGCTTTATGTTGACGACGACGACATGCAAGAACATGTCGTCACACAGACACAGAATACAAATACAAATCCAAATACATGCTTGCATGCAAAAACATGCTCATATGCACACCTTGCTGCCGACTGCCGACTGCCTAAGCTGGAAGTCCCCCCCTCCCCTTCCCCTTTTCCCCTCTCCGTCTCTCACTGCCTCCACTCCAGCAATGTGTGTGTATTTGCAGTCAATTTAATTTCATGACTGACTGAGCGCATGCAATTTTATTTTCGAAGGACACACACATACACGTGTGTGTGTGTGTGTTGTGTGTGTGTAGAGTCATGCATATTCATATGGTATTCAAACTTGGGCATCTAGAACTCGAACCCGAACCCGAGAACTCGAACCCAAAATAATGTTGTTTAATAAATTACTTAATTTGCTTCGAATAAACATTAATTATGCTCATGTTTGTATGCATGTAACGCTGTGTGGGTGGACTTTAAGAGCTTTTAATTAGAGATGAGTGCTGCTTAATGAATATGAATGCATGATAGCTGCAGTAGTATCGATAATACTATCGTTTAAACCAATTTTCTCGAACTCTGATGGAAGAGCTTTTAATTAGATATTAATGAAAACTACCAAAGTATTATACATTAACTGAACTTGTTAATTTCAGCTTAAAATATTAAAATAACAGAAAAATTTGATGCTGTGATATATTTAAAAAAAAACACTGAATTATAAAAACAATTTCAAAAACCAGTATCGGTATTTATTCTATTGGTATTTTTTCAAATAAGAAAAAGTTTCATTACTTTTTAACGATCGCAATCGAAAATATAACTTTTTATAAGAAGTTGGGGCGTTATATATTTTAGATAAGGTCAAACTTAACTTGCACAATGTCTCAAATGTCCGTTAAAAGCGTATCTGAGCTTTCAATGAGGATTCATCGTATGGTAAAAGTATCCACTCCAATCTATCAATCGTACTTCTGTTTCCATCTGTGTGTGTGTGTGTGTGTATGGGTATGTGGCTGTGTGGCTGTGTGGGTGAGCGAATTTAAACTCAAGGCCATACGCATAATGCAATCTGAGCAGAGTTCGTAGCTAGCTAAGCACCAAGCCTACCCCACCCACACCAAGCCAATGCTTTTAAAGAGATGAACACGACGGTCTACAACAATAACAACAACAACAACAACAATAACAACAATAATAACAATGAGTGCAAACAAAGCTTTAACATTTGCCGCAGGTAACTGCATACATGTTTTCACTCATACATATGTATGTATGTGCATTTGTGCGTGTGCTTGATGCTGTTGCTAGGCTGATGTTGTTGCTGTTGCTGTTGCTGTTGTTGTTGTTGTTGAATGCATAAAACAGACAGCCACAAATGTCGCGTGATGTTTCAGTGCTGTTGGACAGGCTGACAGAGAGAGAGAGCGATAGACACAAGGAGAGAGTGTGGTGCTATGCGGGGGTCCCATCAGAATGAAGTGTGTCTGTGTGTGTGTGTGTGTGTGTGTGCGTGTGTTTGTGTGAGTGTAATTAAATGTATACGCGCTCGTTTGTCTCTGTTTCCTTTTTCGCTTTCGCTTTTGACTTTACACAAACCCTTTTCATGCGGCACTTGACAATATTCAATAGCCACCACACACAAGCACACACACACACACACACAGTGAGAGCAAGAGCGAGACAGCACCGCAAGCATGTGCCGTTAATTTCTTAATTACGCGGGTGTGCTGAACACCTATAAAGAGAGTGCGAGCGAGAGAGCAACGTCCATTCAAGCAGTGCAATGGAATGGGCATCGAGTGGTTTAAAGGAGGAGACGTAACGCGGACGTGAGGTGTGGGGTGCGGGGTGCGGGGTGTGGGGTGTTTCAGCGCTAATTACAAGCCAAGCCAAGTAGTTAATTTGTGCATATTACAATATTACAAAGCAAGGCACAGCAACTACAACAACAACAACAGCAACAGCAACATCAACTACAACAACAAGAAATTTAACTGTTTTTATTTACATGCTGGCTGGCCTGGCAGGCACCTTAAATAAATACACTACAGAGCACATACATACATATGTATATGTAAATACACATATTTTACATACATACGTATGGACAATGTACACAGTAAGCACATATATGTATGTGCATACACACATGCATACATACATACATATGTTCATACATATGTTTTATGTAGGCAAGATAAACACAATGGGCAGCAAGCGACAGTGGAACAATTGAAAAAATATGTGTCGAAAAATTGAAACACAAGTGCTGCATGTGTGTTGCATATGGTAAAAGTTAAGAAAAAAACTATTCAACTTTTTTAAAGACTAATAAAAAAAAAGGATTATATACCCTTGGTAGCTAAAATAGGCATTAGATTGTGCGATTGGAGCTGTAGCAGCTATATGATATAGAAGTCCGATCTTTCTTATTTTTAGTAAACGATGGGAAAACACGAACCGATTGATCCTATGGCTTATGATATATTAATCTGATCTCTTAATGATCTTTCACCAGCATTAAGAAAACACAGTGCCCCATCAAACATGTAAGTTCCACAATTTGTCTGAGAAACAAAAAGTTATTCGTGCAATAAATATATACATACATACATACATATACATATATAGACATATGTACATATGTATGTATATACGTTGTGTGGTCCGCTATGCTCTCTTTAATGCAGTACATATTGTTGACATATTTTTAATACTCTACAAGGCTATAAATAAGTAAATAAGAATTATGTTGCTATATAAGATAAGAAAGAATGTAGATTACTCCAAAACATCTATAAAATGTATATATGTTTGATATAATGACCCAATTAATGACATAGGCATTTGATTTTTGTTAAATTATTTCCGAAAACGCAAAAAGTTGTTCATACAACTCACCAATTTGCGACGTGTGAGATACAGTGGTCCGATTTGAATTTGATTGAGAGAGGATGCTGAGAACGTCTATAAATGTATATTTCGTGGTAAAATTAGAATACACAACAATTAAGTAAACAATCGACATATTTCTGCAGAGCATAGCCCACTGTGCGGCTGCTGTGCTCAGCCCCAGCTCAGCTCAGCTGAGCTTTTGTATTTGTATGCCTGAGTATTAAAATAACAGCAAAAGAAATAAAAACTGTGCAGCCAAAGGCAAACGACAAAGAAGACACATAAAGCAAGACATGGAAAAGTGTGGAGTGAAGGAGGAAGGGGAGGGGGGAGGGGGGAGGGGGGCAGGAGTAGGCTGGGGGCAACAACAAACTGCACAAACGCCAAAAGAAACTGCTGACTAACGAATGAACGAAACGAAACGAATGAAGAAGGCAGCAAAACGGAAGGGGAGCAGGAGAGCGGACGCGCAATCGTCAGCTGGAAACGCTGAGGCCTCTGCCTTATGAAGCGAAAAGCAGATGGTAGAAGGCGGGAACGGGTCGTGAGGGAGGGAGGGAAACTATACATTACCTAATGCCTGCTTGAATGTTTGAATGCTTCAGGGAGCTAGGTGGCGGGCGTTGGGGAAGGGGTAGTTGCGCTTAAGCGAACGGCTGATTTTCCAGCTGTTGTTGCCAGGTGATTGCGTGCTTCCCCGCGCCCTGGAAGCATTGAGTGTCTTTTGACGAGCCTGCGCACAGGCCGTGAGTGCAAATTCGAGCTTGCGCAAGTCTCTCTTTGCTGTGTCTTTGTGTGAGTGTGAGAGAGTGCGTGTGCTTGCCGGTGGCAACGCAGACATCAGCTGTTTTTTTTATCTGTAATTTTATTTTTTGTGGTTTTGTTTCATCTTTGCCGTTTGCATTGCCGGTCGTTGTTTTCTGACTAAAGCCTTCCCTCCGCTCTTTTACGCTCTTCTGCAGACTGGACGAGTCCACTAACGGCACCAGCAACGGCTACGGCAGCAGCAGCAGCAACTGGCGTCGCAGCAACTGCGCCGCCAGCAGCGCTAGAGGTGAACGTGGCTGACGTGGATATTGTGGATGTCGATGTGGATGTTGTGGATGGTCACCCGGCATCTGTGCTGCACATGCGCCAGCATCAGTCGCTGCATACGCGACCTCGCCTCTCCTCCTCGTCCTCAACATCATCGGCGGTGGCCGTAGCCACCAAGCCGCCCCCATCCCCCATGGCGGTCAGCTTTGACGTGCTCAACGGTGGCAGCGCTGCCGCTGCTTACATGTCTAATGTATTGCAAGCAATACCGTCACCGCCACCAACGCTGCCCGCTTCACCGCTGCAGTCGACGGCAGCAGCACGCTTTGGCGCCATAGACAATCTGGACGACGTTTGCGCCAGCGCTGTGGCCGAGCTTTCGCGGCGACTGCAGGCAAAGCTGCGCGATGCCAAATCACGCCATCTCGCTTGCACTGAAGTGACGCTGCCCAACGATCTCACGCAGCGCATTGCTGCCGAAATTATACGCATGTCGGAGAGGGAGCCTTGCGGAGAGCGAGCTTGCACCATATTCATAGAGTTTGAGAGCGAGCCGAACAACGTCAGGTGAGTGGCAGCTCTGAAGATCATCAGATGATCAGCGACAAAGCTTTAACTCGTCCTCAATGCGACTGTACTCATTTTTTGTTTCGCTCTCTTGCAGACGCATTGCTTCATTCAAAGTGGATCCCGATACGGTATCCATATTCGAGCTTTATCTGACCCTCAAACAGGACAAAAGCGGCTGGACTTCGCTATTACCCCAGTTTATCAAGTGAGTGTCTGACAGAGAGAGGGAGTGGTAGTGGGAGTGGGAGTGGGAAAGGGAGATCGTAAATGTTACTAAAGGATAATTCTTACCCTTCACAGAAATCTGACGCGCAGCAATACGATTATGATCAGTCCCGATTTTACATTGACCAAGATAAAGCTTTACTCCTCCGAGTGAAAGCTTTCAGCACACATGAGGCATGCATGTGGGAGACGTGGACGTGGGCGTGTTAGCGCTGCTTAACTCATAACACAAATCCCTCCGAATAAGTAAATGAAGAAGAACAACAACAAAAAGAAGAAGATAATGAACAAGAAGATGTAACAGTAACTTTGTGAGCTTCACGTCTGCGTCTTCTACAAAAACAAACAAAAAACAAAAAACAAAAAACAAAAAAAACAACAAAACAAAAGAAAACAAGAAAGAAACAACCCATAAAGAGGCAAACTTTGGACCACAAATTCAACAAATCCTGCAAAAAACAAAAACAACAACAAATCAAGAAGGAAAACCTAAAGCAAAACAAAACAAACAAAAAAAAAAAAAAAAAACAAACAAACAAACAAAAGTAAACAAATCAACTGCAGTTGCAGGCAACTCAAAACTCTTATTGGACTGACTTTTTGGCTTATAAAAAAAAATTTTTGAAAAACAAAAAAAAAAAAAAACAGAAATATTGAAAATATTGTAAACTCAAAATTTCACTCAGTGAACGGTTGCCGGTTATCCGTTTTTAAATACACAGAAAACAAAAGAAAGGAAGATAAAAGGAAAACCCGAAAAGTAAGAGAAAAGAGAGTATTAATCGAATAAGCTATGTACAGAGGAGTGTAACTGTATTATTCAGTTAATGAATACAAATTTAAATTCTATATAAAATGTGGTAGTAGTTGATGATAAATGTGCAAACAAAAGAGAATCGATAACATATACATATACATATATAACTATGAATATGTATGTACGTTTTTCTTCAAGATCTTATTAGGCTATACTTCTCTATATAGTATATATATCTCAATATATATATATGTGTATATATATATACTATATATGGATGGAAATTTATTCATATATGATGATGAACAAACAATAAATAAGTGAGCTACAAAGTGAGATGAGCAAAAGAAGAAAAATAAAAAACAAAGTTGATGTGATATTATATAATAATTATGAATATTAAAAGAAACAAAAAAACAAAACACACACACACAAACACAAACACACACACACACACACACACACACACACACACACATCCACATACACACATACTTAAAAGCAGACAAATTTGAATACTTTTTGAAAAAAGCAAAAAAGAAAACAAAACAACAAAAAAAAAAAAAACAGAACTATAACAAACTATTATAGATTTGATTTCGTATTAACCTATCCAAAACTTGTCTCAAAAACAAAACTACAGAATTAAGTTTTAGAAATATCCACACACAAATGTTTCCACCTAATTTACTATATATAATAATTAAAAGGAAAACAGATCTTTTTTCCCATTTTTTTTTTTTTTTCCTCTCTTGCGCAGAGTTCAAAACTCTGTTTCCAGATATGTATATGCAATATATATACATACATATATATATATATATGTGCATATGTGTGTATGTATGTATATATATGTGTGTGTATATGTATAAATATTTATAATATTTGATGTGTTTCTAGCCTAAGATTTTAATATTAAAAACAAAACAAAACAAAACAAAACAAAACAAAACAACAAAACAAAACAAAGAAAACAAAATCAGAGAATTCAATGTGTGTAGCTGTGTATTTAACTGTAGATTAGTTTATTAAACAATTAAAGAAAAGTTAAGAAAGAGAAAAACAGAAAATTACAGAACTTAACAATTGGCAAGCAAAAAAGAAGAAATATATATATTTAATACAGTGGGGCAGCTAATTGTATTTTTGAGTAAAAACCCAAAAGGAAACGTACGAAATTTGATAATTGAAATTGAGAGTTAGGTAAACAATGAATTGGGCAAAAGTGTTTGGAAAAATCTATAAAGTCATCTGTGTTAATAAATTTTAAAATAATTTATAGCGTAGCATAACAAATAAACAAAACAAAAACAAAACAAAAACAAAACGAAAACAAAACAAATTTAAAACTAAAATATATACAAATTATTAAAAAGCCGATGTAACATTTTTTATAGCTGCAAACATTTCGAAAACAAAAAAAAAAAAAGAACTAAAAAGTATTTCACACATTTAAGCTAAAAAAAAAAAAAACCAACCAGAATTTATTTATTTTTTATTTTTTTGAAGAAACACCCGAAAAAAGATCTCGAACTAAATAGAAAGAAGCTTTGGCATGTAGAAGTGGAAATACCCTTGCATATATAGAGTATATTTCAGGTTTTTATAGAGCTAAAGCGAATATATTTATAAAGCAAATCGAGTAAATCAAGTTTCTACCGCGTTTACATGGATTATGCAAGGGTATTTGGGTATTTAATGACAACAAATAACGTTTTTATATCAACTAAACAAATTAAACAAAATGCAAAAGAGAAGAAACAATAAAATCAAAATCAAAAAAGTTCGCATTTCAAATCACTTTTTGTGTTGCTTAAAAACCGAAAAGGAAACAAAAGAAACGAAATGAAGAGAAGAGAAGAGAAAAGAAAACACATGTAAATAGAGCAGCGAAACACTAAGCGTATTTAATGTATTGAGAGTAAATTATTAAAAATAAAAGTAAACGTAAAGAGTAAAGAGTAAAGAGTAAAGAGTAAAGAGTAAAAATAAAAACAATGTGAACATATAAACTATGCAAGCAAGTGAAAAAATAGAACCATGAATGTGATCTATTTAATAATAAAACAAAACAAACAAACAAACAAACATACGAAGCAGAAGAAAAACGAACAACAACAACAAGAAGAAGAAGAAGAAGAAGAAGACAAAAGCAGTTGAAATGTTTGGTTTTTTCTTTTTTGTTCAAAATAAATGTAAGCATTTTTTAATTTGTAGAACTAAAAAATATTATTTGAAACTCAAAAATGAATTGTTTTACTGTGCGCCAAGCTTTCAAAAAAAAAAAAAAAAAACAAAAACAAAAAACAAGTGTATAAAAAACTAAAAAAGAAAAAAGGAAAAAAAAACAAATTTTAAAATCGTAGAACGCAACGCTTTCAATGTTGAAATTCTTTTTGTCAGTTCTTCTTTAACTTAACTAAAAACAAAACAAAACAAAAGAAAACAAAACAAAACAAAACAAAGCAAAACAAAACAAAACAAAAGAAAAACATGAAATAAGAACAAAACGAAGAAGAAGGAAGTTTTTTGGCGTTGTATGACGCATTTTTGGTTTGTTGTTTTCCAATGGATCGATGTAGAATGAGAATGTATAAAGAACATGAATCTTAGACACGTCCAGTGCTCCTCAAAGTATTTGTAAACAATAATGATACAAAATGAAAAACCTATGGATAATTAGTTATTTAAAGAATATGAAAATATATACATGCATACATATATCTATCTGTATGTGTGTGTATGTGCATATATATGTATATATTATATACATACATGTATGTATGTATGTGTGGTTAAACTGTAGAATTTTTACATACTCCTCTATGATAATACTATTGTACGTATGTGTGTGTGTTAAAAGGGAACCAATTAATGCATTCAAAATGAACAACAACAAATTAAACATAAAAAAAACACAAATATGAATATTGATATGGCGAAAGAGAACGTTAAAGAGAGAATAACCAATCAATTAGACAAAAGCCTAAGCAAAAACAAAACTATATATATATAAATATATATAGATATATATATATATTTAAATTAAAATTAAAATACTAGTAAATTCTACCTAAAGATAACAAAACAGAAAAAAAAAAAAACAAATATATGTATGTATGTATGTACTATCAAATATTTAGAGCAGAGCACATCAAATAACTCTCCCTCCCACGCAAACGCAAAACACTAGTAAGGAGCGGGCTCTCTTCGGCGCGCCGAACACTGAATACCCTTGCAGACTGGACAGGAGCAGCCATTTGGAAAGGGCTGCATGAATTGATTTGTTCCTACGAGATAGAAAAACACTCTTTTATCTAATATATGGCAAATATATATGATAGAGATTCCGATATCTGATACATATAATGATATATATAGCATTCAATCCAATCCGGTTCCGACCAAACCCAATTGCAGTCACCTAGCTCAACAACTGAGATCCTAGTTTGCATAGAAACAGACAGACAGACAGGCTTCGTCCTGATCAATAATATATATATAGATATATATATTTATATACTTTGGCTCGGAGTTGCCTCCTGCATTATAATACTCTCTGCAAGGGTATCAAACCGCAGAAGAAAGATATTTGCATTCCACACACACAGACACACAGACTCACACGCGCACACACACACAGACACAATTGAGAACAATTTTTGATATTCAAATATCCGAGAAATCATATAATAAATTATAATAATAATAAATATTTAAGCGATTATCCCACCATGTGATTTATAGGAAATCTATAATTTCAATTACGAAAGGAAATTGTATTTATTTATTTTTCCGGGAATATTACGAGTATAACAAACAACAAAAAAAAAAAAAAGAAACTTCTATATTAATATATTATGTTGTCGACTCGATACAATCACCGAATTACATTAGTAAAAGAGAAAAAATTAAAGAGATGCCATTAAAAATTGAAGAAAAAAAAAATGAAGGACGCAGGATAATTTGTTAAATTAGTAGAGCGAACCATATAATCATCTCTCTATCTCTATTAAAACAAAACAAAACAAAACGAAAAAAAAACAAAGGAAAAGTAAAAAAATCGAAATCGAAAATTCTAAAATGTCTTATATAGAATATGGAAATACTCTATGTTGTAAATCACGTAGCCACACTAAGTAATGTTTAACAATTTCCATATATTATATTATACAAAAAAAAAAAACTCACACACACACACACACCCACACACAGACAGACAGACACACACAAGTAAAAACAAAATGATTATGAAAGAGAAGGAGCAGGAGAAGGAGCATACAAAGCAAATGAAAAGTAAAAACAAAAACAAAACACAATAAAAAAAAAAAAACAAATATATATATATATATATAATTATTATATGTATGTGTAAAAACAACAACAAATTTAAACTTTAGTAGCGCTTAACAAATTCTAGCAATTTAACAAATTTTAATTAATCAAAATATGAAATATATATATAAAGAAAACCAAAACAAATGCAAGAAACTGCAATTTCATTTTTCTCTGTGTAAAAGTTGAATAAAAAAAATAAAAACAAAAAAAAAAAGAACAATTTTTTAAATGTGAATTATGCGTTTTAATTAATTTAGAGTTAAACCAAAATTGATTGAGCATTGAACGCTTTAAGCTCAGGGTTTGTGGCTTGGCTGAGCTTTAAGCGTGGGCACAAACCCAATGTGCAGCCAATAGCAGGCCCGCTTGCATCTCTAGCTGCAGATCCTCGCTTTCAAGGCAGCCAATCAGCTGCTCGTAAGCAGTTTGCACTTCGTGGCGAACTTCGGCTTTGAGCTTCGTTTGTTACTTAAGCTGTGTCAGTCGCTCAAAGTCGCTTGAGCCGAAAGCACGCGTGTTGTTGCGTTGCTGCTTTATTTTTTTATTCAACCGTTGTTTCTCGGTTTCTCAGTGCATTTACCAACACTAGCAAATAGTTTCAATATATTTTTTTTTTGCTTGTTCTATGATTGGTAGGTGTAACCAAACAATCCCTCTCTCTCTCTCTTTTTGCCTGAGTCCCTTTCCCTCTCGCTCTGTGATAAATATCAGATAAGAAGAGCTTAAGCTTTAAGCCTTCAAAATGTCAATTTAATCTGCGATTATCTTAGTCTTTTGTTAAGACTTCTTCTAGCGGCACTTCTTTAATCCTAGCCCAAGAGTGTGTGTGTGTGTGTGTGTGTGTGTGTGACAGTCATATGGAATACCATTAAATGACTTTAAAAAAAATTCTAAAAATACTCGCATGCAGATCATCTATCTACAGGAACTGGAACTAGAACTGGAAGTGGAACTGGCACTGGCACTGGTACTGGCACTGGCATTGGCATTGGCACTGGAAGCCCAGCCCAGAACCATTCAGGTAAATTAGCTAATCTTTGCCCAACAATCAGTCTGTCTCCTCCTCCTCCCTTGCTGCTGCTGCTGCTTCTGCTTCGTCTCCATCTCCATCTTCTCTGGCCAGGACCTATCCAATTAGTCAACTCAATATAATTGACCGCCCACAAGATAAACTTCCCCTTCACTCGCAAAACAATGTGCATCATCGATTAATTATAATAACCCTTATTACTCTCCTGAATAGAGAAACTAGTAGGAAAAGGCCTTCTTCCTCACACCGAAGATTACATGCCCTGCTACAGTATTTGAAAATAGTCGATGAACTTATTTATTTTTAGCCCACACCCAACTAGAAAGTTTCATAAGGATAATCTAAGAAAGAACAACAATTTCCTATTTAAGGTATTTATTTATGAAGAATTCTCTTACACACTTGGATGAAATCTATTTTGAATTCAATTTAGAATAATATAAAGTTCGTTAAAGCCAAGTTTTTACTGTACTTCAAGGAATTTCGTTGCGATTCTTTGGCTGGGACTCTTTAGACTTAGAGCTCTAGACTTTGGGCAAGGTATTCATAACATTTATGCAATCTTCAATTTTATATGATTCATATGCAAAACAATTCCCAGAAATTGCCAAGGCGAAAAGGAGAAAATGAAATGAAATTCACGTTTGGTGGCCATTCAATTGGATGGCATAGATGCCATGCACCGATATAAGCCCGGCTCAAACGAGAGCCTCGTTTTTCTTCCCTCTTAGACTCAGAGAAATTGGTTTAAATTTGAATTAAGTTTACCTTTCAGAGAATATTCTTGTTCTCTTTTATTTCTTGAGTGCCACAATTAACTGAAATCTATCCACCTATCTGACTATCTAAGTGAACTCACTCATTTTTAGTTGTTCTTTTCTTTTAAACTTAAGACTAAATCCTTTAGATCGGTTCATTATACCACACATAGAACCCATGCTAGAATTTAATATAAAAGTTATGGAACAAATCGGCTAGTAAGTCTGCTTAATACCCTTTATATGCATAGAGACAACTCCGGCCTCATAAAGTATTTAATACTCAGTAATATGTTCGTCTGTCTATTTGTCCACTATGAAATTTGGTGTGGAGCCTTCTTCCTGTTATGCGCAGGACAGTCATATGTACATCGGTTGGATCAGATCGGACAACTATATCATATATAGGAATAATCTGGTCAACATTGGTTGCCTTCTGTTTACCTCGATAAGCGAATCGACTTAACAATTATTAGTTCAAAGTCAAAAACAATAAATTTAACAACAATTTTGTTTGTACTGGATGCATGTATTGGATACATACGTATATATACATATATGTCGGACTCAAACAAATCGAAATACTATATCCCATCGAATTTGACGATTTTGCGAATTGCATTTGTGGCCTGGCGCCAACTAAAATATTTAGCTAGAAAAGGGTCTGTTAACCTTTTCGGTTTTCGGTTATTTGTATTTTTATTTTCTGAATTTTGTGGTTTTTGTTTTTTTCTTTCTTTTTGCTGACTGGCGCTGTTTATGACTCATTTTTGATTTGTTTTATGTCAAAATACAATTTTCAATTGACAAATGCATTCCCAAAGTATCAATTTTCAATTGTATTCCGCAATTTTTACTGAAGCTTTCATTACCTTTCTTCTGTCTGCGCTTTGGTTTCAGCTAAGACTTTGCTTTCCAGCACAGGGTGTTCTACAGGGTGTCGGGTATGGAACACAGCAGCAGCCAGCACCAAGAGCCAACAGATGTGGATGCCAGTCCCAGCAGCGAAACGGGAGACACTTCCACACAACCGACACAAATCACCTCCATCGATGGATTCTTCAATCGCAAGCGCGGAAGACCCCCGAAGAATCGCTTTGTGGAAGTCTACAAAAGCGTAAGTAATAACTATTTTTGACTCCCAAAGTTGGGGTCTAACCTTAAAATCCCTTTAAATATCATTTTAGCAGTCTTTTCATTTCCCTACACCAAAAATAATTGTCTATAGTTTCCATGCAGCTCTTTTACGTTTCGAGTTTCTGTCTTCCCCCTGTTTTTATACCCTTGCAGAGGGTATTATAACTTGCCCCTTAACTATATATATTTTTGATCAGGCCTAGTTTTACTTGTATTTGATTGGATAGCCCCATTGTCAGCTCTCTATTAATCACTCTAAACCGGTTTTTAGTTAATTAAAAAAAAACTTCCTTTACAAATTTTAGACAAAGAAATCCTTATTTATATTTGTAATTAAAAAAAGTATTTTTTTTTTTTATGCCAGATTTATGTTTCTTTATCGAAGCCGAAAACTGGTTCGGAACCCGGATAGCTCCATCGAACCAGAACCGAATCAGGTGTCAGAACTAAAGCTAAACTTGAACGGTGACAATATTTCTGTTTAATCTTCAAAATAATATTTAGGGATCGCAATTTTCTTGAAGCAACATTTTCATCTACTCAGTCGTCCTAGATGAGATTACCCGAATATTTCCTACTTCATTAATTAAATCAAATGTTCGCTTGGCGAACTGGTGAGAAGATAAAATGGGAAATTCAACTTGATTTTTATTAAATGAGATCTGCATCATTATCATTCCTGCTCCTGCTTCTTCTTTTTGCCTATTCTATTCTATTCTAATTCTTATTCTCCTTCAATTTGTGTTTATTCTTTCAATCTTTATTCCCTTTAGGCTTGTCTCCAAGTCAAGACGCGCCCTAGCCTAATGTCATTGCACATAAACACACACACGCACACACAGAGAGTGTGAGAGAGAGAGAGAGAGAGAGAGAGAGAGAGATAGCGACACACTCATCCATTGTAATTTAGGAATTTGCGCCTATTTGCAGGTTGGTAGGGCTTTGTTTAGAAGGGGGAGGTGGAGAGCTGGATTTGGAGGAGGGGGGCTGGGGGAATTGGGGACTCAGACGCGTCGATAGATCCCTAATGTGGCATTTTATGTGGCGTGTGTTGAATTGAGTTTTCGGATTTGGTTTTTGCCATATTCGTCATATTAATATTGACAACGAGTGTTTCCGCATTTATTTCACTTGCTCAGCTCAGCTCAGCTCAGGCCCATTCTCCGCTCCCCACTCTTCACTCTTCCCACCACGGCTCAGCTCAGCTCAGCTCAGCTTGGCTTACTTTAACTCACCTCAGCTTAACTCAACGCCTCCCACCCCACCACATTTTGTGCTTTTAACTGTCATTTTCATAATTTCTACATTTTTCTGTGCCAGAGTGTGCGTGTGTGTGTGCGTGTATACTCGCGTCTATATGGGTGTGTGTGTGTGTGTGTGTGTGTTTACGATTACCCACAACCCACGCTTTAACCAGTGCTCCGATAGGTGGTTCGGCAGGGGGAGGGGAGTGTTCAGGTGTTGGCCAAGTACTCGCTTTGCCTGCTTGTGCCTGTGTGTGTGTGTCTGTGTCTGTGTGTGTGTGTGAATCGCATAATTTGAATAAATATTTTGTCCATTGCCATTTGCGGTATACTTTTTTTTTTTTGTCTTTATTTCTTTTTGGAAATAAAGTAAAGTCGGGCACTTGGCGGAGAAGGGCGGGGAAGGGTCGGAAGTGGGAGAAGGAACTATAGACCTACTTTTGCCAGTTCTAAAAATACAGTTAAGAAAACCTAAGCCTAATAATAAATTGTTATCAAGAATTATGAAAGGACTGAAGAGGCGTCTGCTGTAGGCAACAAATCAATAAATATATTTACCATATGTTTATACAAAGTTATTTCTTACGCCCTTAATATTTATTATCACATATATATTTTTTTTTCTTTATTATTAAATTGGAGTTATTTGTAAATGACAATCTGGCGTCGCCAGAGGGAAAAGAGAAAAATTATCAAGAGCGTAAAAAATAACTTTTCTGTTCTGGTGGCGACATTTCAAAAATCTTTCACTTTCACTTTATAATTATTTGTGAAAACTGCTGATAATAACTTTGAGAAAAACTTAATACGTACTTTGGGGCCGATTTTGAAAAAAAAAAATAATGTGAGCTACGAGTGTTTTAGATTTTAATGTACATAAGACTTTAAAACTGATTTTGATGTGAATCGGGTAAAAATTAAACTTTACCATTCAAAAATTGAGCCCTTTTCTGACGTCCCTGGAATATTTATTGAAATTATTGAAAATATTGAAAATTATTGAAATTGAACGCTGAAAATAAAATGGAACTCGATTGGATTAAAAATGAAAATTGTTTTCCCCCATGTGAGAGTCGAATTTCCCAAAATCCCTTCTCTAGTAGAAACTTACACCAGAACAAAAAACTTGTGTCCACATTTCAACACCGTCAGAGCTGTCAGTCGCTCAGTGAGACAAAGCAATTTACTTCTTGAGACAAGAATTTCAATATTATTTATTATATAATTAAATGAAATTTAAAAAATGTACACTTCAATTATTAAGTTAAAGATCGTAGCTTCCTCAAGGAATTAAATAAAAGTTTAAATATATGACCCAACATTTATTCTAATCTATTTATTATTTCGAAAACTAGGACACTTAATTCCATTTAAATATTGGTGATTTTTGAATTTTTCATTGAGTTACTTTCGTAGCAACCCTCTGCGGCCGCCCTCGACCATCGAATATGCCGATTAAAAGGAACGAAACAACTACAATAACTTCTATATATTGTATTTAATCATATAAGGTGTGTGTACTTATATGAATGACTGTATATGCGGGTGTGTGTGTGTGTGTGTGTGTGTGTGTGTGTGTGTGCATCAAGTAAAGCCAAACACGTTTCATTGTCTTTCAATCTTTTGGAGTAATTATTATTATAGCTGCCCCCCATATCAATGCTACGATTTATTTATACTCTATCTGCTGCCGGCTAATTATACATTATGCATATACATATACATATATATATATATATATATAGCTTATATACTAGAAATAACTATACTTTTCATTTTTACAAATTGATTGGGCAATTTAATGAATTATTAGATTTGTATCCTTTGCTTTTAATTATCTTGACTTTCGTTATCCCATTTTTGGTTAGTGTATTCATAGGCGGCATTCCAAAATTTGTTTTTGTTTTTATTTTTTTGTGGTTTCTCTTTTTGTGTCTGTGTCTGTCTCTGTGTGTGTGTGTGTGTGTGTGTGTGTGTTTGTTGTATTTGGCTTTTATTTTGCTTATTCTCTTTTTGTATATTATTTTTATTATTGATTTTGATGCGTGAACAAAATTTAAATAGTGACATTTTGGGCCAACAATAAACATTAACAGTAATTTCGGAAATAATAAACTGGTTGCGACTGTTTGTCATAAATCCAAAAACTATGATAAAAGCCAACAACAAGAACGTCAAGTACAGTAATACCAAAAAAAAAAAAATATATATATATATATATGTGTGTATATGTATGTGTATATATATATTCATTGAAAAGGCGCCCACAACTTTAAATTCCCCAGAACAAATGACAAATTACAGTTTTCTGTGGAGTGCGGGTGAATGGGGAAGGATGGGGAAGTAGAGCCAGAAAGGGCATTTGGTTCCATTTAATCCGTCAACAAATGTTTCTAATTCCCAGCAGATCCTAAGTATGTTTGAAATATAATTCACCATAAGAGAATCTGATTCATGATCTCATTATGTTTCACTAGACTTTAGAGCTTTAATATAATTATGTTTAAATCAGTAACTAAATTAGATTATTATATTATGATTATACTTTCTCAATCAATGAAAGTCCATTTTCTATAATCCGCAGACTGGACTACCCTTGCTCGACACGCATTTATTTACTTTTATAGCTATTTGATATTGTAATCCAACCTGAATCATTTTATATATGCATTTAGACATCAAACTTGTAAATTCTATCAGGATTTATGTGTGTAATTAATAATAATGAGCTCTCATTCCTTTCGTATTATAGGCTCAACATTCGCCTCAAGCCATATTTACGAGCTTCAAGCTGGAAAAAAATGAACAGCCCGCGATTTCCGGCTTGGTAACTCCCCCCGAACGCAGAGAGACTCCTTTCACAACTCAAACGACAAGCGGACTGATTGGAGCTGATCTCACACCTAGTCGGATAAAGAAAAGAGCACGTGTTTGGACAGTCGAGTCGCACAGGGATTCACCAAATGTACCTAAAATAATCCCAAGCACTGAGAAGACTAAAATCGACTCAGTTTTCGAGTCCAGGGATAATCATTCACCATCACCAAATCAAGTAAGTTATAGGACTAGTACAAAAAAAAATAAATCTTGCTTACGCATAATTTCTTTATTCTGATCGATTGTTCCTATGGAAGCTATTTGACTCTCTGACTTGGATTTCCGTTTATTTAAAAAAAAAAGATTCAAAGAGTTCTGCTGAGATCTGAAATTTCTAAGCCCCTATTTGTAACATCGGGTGTACCTCAAGGTAGTCATCTTGGATGTGAATCTTATTTTTTCTTACACCGAACCTTCTACATTAGCTATATTTGTCTGCCAGATGACTGTAACTCCAAACACCTGTGGTGCCAGGCTAATAAGTTCCGTTGAAATATTTCTAAATGCTTGTTTGAATTTTAGCTGAATTACTCCGCACTTAGCCACGTCTACGATTAATAGTTTATCCTTGCAACATATATCGACTGCGAAAGATCTTGGTGTGCTTTTTGATTCCAAACTTAGTCTTAGTCAATCTTCAAATCTCCTCTATAACTAACAAAGCCAAGGGTGTTCTTGGATGTATAAGGCGTTGGTCTAAGGAGTTTAATGACTCCTTTGATACCAAACTTCTTTATACTTCGCTAGTGCGTCCCATGCTTTAATATTGTTCATGTGCTTGAAGTCCACAGCATGGAATCTACATCACATTGAATCCATTTAGAAACAATTTCCGCTCTTGTGATCTAAATATAACGAATTTGATCATGTAATCTCCATAGAACTCTCTCTCTCTCTCTGTCTCTCTCTTTCTCTCTCCCTCTCTCTCTCTCTCTCTCTCTCTCTCCCTCCCTCTCTCTCTCTCTCTCTCTCTCTCTCCCTCTCTCTCTATCTCTCTCTCTCCCTCACTCTCGCCTAAAATCTGCTCTTCTGGTCTATCTCCATTGAAGGTTGACGTGGTTGCTGCCTTGGCAACCCTGCTTACTTTTCGGATTAGTGTTTTCCTGAATTTTTCTCTTTTCTCTCTATCTTTCTTGATTTCGATTTAACATATCACACAAAGTCCGGATACGAACCGTGAATCCTTTCAAAATCTCGTGAGATTCTGAGTTTTCTTTTGGTCTTTAGAATCATATTTTGATATTTATTTTGTATTTACTTACTTTCTATCCTTGTTTCATTCTATTTTCCTCACTCTTCATATCTTTTATATTCGCCTTCTCTCCTGGACTGATTGGGTTTTTTCTTGCGTTTTTTCCTAATCCTGTGCAACAAAAGTTGGACCATAAAATTTAGTTTGTTTTTTAATGCCCCCAGAAGGCTTTAACATCATTTTATAATTTTCAATTTGATTTCATTGCTTATTTCTTCAATTAGTTCACAAATAAATATTTTTAATTGCTAAATAATATAAAATAAAAATAAAAAAATGATATAGTAAATTGATCTTGAAAATTTTGATTGAGGGTTTTGTATACACACTTTTACTTCTAACTTGTAAATTTGATCAAAAAAGCTTGAGAAACAAAGAAGCTTCCCATTCCCATATAACAATTCTTGGACCGATTGTTCCTATGAGAGCTATATGGTATATTAGTGAGCATAATATTTATAAATATAATTTTAGAAATATTTCTTAAGGAACATCATATAACAACTCATTAATTTGGTTAATTTAGTCTCAAAGAAAGCTTTCAAATATAGTTGTCTGATCCGGCTGGTTCCGAACCAAATTTTAATGTTAATATGGTGATAGGTGAAGTTATAATGCCCTCTGTAAGGGTATATAAAAATTGAATAATTTATTTTTCTTTTAATACCAACCTAAGTTAATATTAATATTTCAACTGAATTTATACTTTGAATACATTCGAAATTTTCTACTTTCACTCAGCTAATGTTTTCCATGGCAACTGCTAGTAGTAAGTCCTTTGAGAGAGTTTCAGGTACGTAAAGCTCCTATACTTATGAGCTCAAAAAAAAATATTGATGCAATATTTTATTATCAAGTGGTGCGTGCGGCGGGCACTTTTTATCCGGAGAATGCAAGTGCAGCCGCAGAGCAACCGGAGGATCTTAGCATGCGTGCCATACCAACGGAGAAGGAAGCGGAAACAGAACCAGAACCAGCAACTGAACCCGAACTTGAGCCCGAACAGGACTCGGAACTGAAAATGTTGCAGTTCAAACAGCTAATCGACTTGTATCAGCGTCAGGTGTTGCTGCCCAGCTTTCTGGCTGCGGCAAGTCAACAATCTGCCACCCAGCTGGACATGCGTGTGCTACTCGAGAATGCTGCGCAGCAGAAGATTCTTCTGATGAATGCGGCGGCTGCTGGAGCCGTCGCTGCAGCAACTGCAGCGGCAGCAGCAACAGCTGCAACAGTTACCCCAGAGAAGATCATTCCCACTCAAACAGTTCGGTCATCGCTGCCCCTGCCACAACCACCATCGTCCACACGTGGCAAGCAGCGTGCACGTGATCAGGATATACCCATGGGATATTTAAAGTTCCGGTTCAATGAGGACTGCGGCTTTGATCGATGTGGTTATCGGAATCATCAATCGCATTTCCACTGTAATCGACGTGACTGCCATTATAGTTTCTGCGACAAGACGCGCTTCGTGCAGCATACGGCACGGCACGAGCGCATGGATACGTTGATGGGCGATGACTTTCAACAATTCCGCGCCAATATGCGCTGCGGGGTTATCGACTGTTGCTATGCCACGCCCCAGATAGCTGTGAATGGGCGCCAGGGTAAGTTTTATCGAATAACTCGGAAAACTGAACGAAAGCGAATTGATCGATTATATTGCAAATTGATTGATCGATTGCACAGCTAATCATACTGAAGTATCGAATTCCCCTTAATGATGAAATTGAAATTATCGAAGACTTATCGATTACTCACCTTACCAAACAAGCCGAAATTAATCAGGTTAATTTTTTTTAAGAGAATATCTGAAACTACATATGTATATAATATATATGAAAATGAAACTATAACAGTTAGATATGTTAGTTCAAATCAAAAATTAGTCCACTCAAGCCAGTTTATTTTCTATTATGAAAATATTGTTAATTATTTAACGGAATTTAAAGAAATATCGCATCAAAAGTCCTTTACAACCATCTCTTTGAAGCAATTTTTATACCTTTGTTATAGGTTTCTCACAAAATGTATAATACATTAGAGGAGGGAGGCATCTCCGACCCCACAAAATAGATCAGGACAATAAGACAGGTTGATATAGCTATATCCGTCTGCCTGCCTATCCGTCTGTTTCTGTGCAAACTGGTCTCATTTTGAGCCAAGCCAATGAAACTCAGCAAGTATCGTTTTTTTTTTTCTTTCAGGCCGGATTGGTTCCGGATCGGTTTTGTATATATTCATAATACTATTTTCTGTCGATTTAGATTTCTTAATAGGACCTTCTACAATTTACGAAATGCTTTTGTTCAACTTTGCTTTTAGAAGACAACCCACTGACTTTGGGCATTCCGCCTAAGAAATCATCGCATTTCCATTGCAGAAAATGCGATTACGTTTGCACCGATTCCAACAAGGTTGTGGCTCATCGTCGTCTACATCTGCGCCTGGAATACGTACGCTCCGCCGGCTTCCGTAAGGTATCCAGTAATGAATCATGTGATTCCCCTGGTTGCTCCTATGCCCTGAGGCATACCCACTACCATTGCACCACCTGTGACTGTAGTGTGCTCTCCCGCGCCCAGCTTTCCTCACACAGGCACAGGATAAGTCAGCCGGCGTCCAATTCTGTAGTGGATTTACAGGCGCATCCCTAAGCTTAGTGAAATGTAGCAAATAAAAGCCACTTATACACACACATTCTCTGCATATATATAATCCAATCTGATATTGTATATAATATATCGCCTGTGTATTGGCTATTTTTAAAATTTTGTGTTTGATTTACTAACTCACTTTATCAATTTTTGAATTGAAGAAATTATAAATTTGGATACTGCTAGTTATTGATTATTAGTTCCGGTATATAAGCTTCTATATCATAAAAAGATTCCTACGGATATTATAATCATGATGAATCGAAGATAGGGTAATATCCCGGCCGACTATAAAAAATTTTAGTCAGCCAGAGAGAAAGAGAGAGAGAGGCATATTATTATCATCAAGAACTTATTTCCTATAATTATATTTACATTATATACATAATCGAGTTTTTTTTAGTTCTGCTATTTCTAATTCGGTTTTTTCCTGATATTTGGCAAATAGCTTGCAGGCAAACTTAAACTTGCTATTTGGTTCGATTATGTTCGATTTACCAGGACCTTTATAAAATGAGGTCATATTATTATAGTCAATGTAGTCCAGTAGCTGGACAGCTAGAGCAGAGTTGCAGTTCAAATTTGATGAAGTGTCAGCTGGGTCAGCAGGGTCTTCCGTGTCAGATTCTTCAACGGGCAATAAATAGAGAGTTTCGGGTTTGTGAAACTCTTGCTTTATAATCCACCCTTCAAGCAAGTTGAAACGTTCGAAATCTTTTAAAAACTCTTCACTGTTTTAAAAATATGTAAACGCATCTGAACCCAGTTCAAGGGCTGTCTTACAATTCATTTTGTGTCCAAAACGCTTTTGCAGGCTCTAAATGGAATATTTAGTTTAGTACTCATATATTATTATTTGTATACATAGTTCACATACCTCTATACACAACCTATTCAGCTCGACATAGTTAAATATTTGAGTTTTATCAAAGATTTGAATCAGATCTTCCAAGCTCAAGGATTTAAACAGCTCCTTAAGGATGTCAGTGCAAACCTCAGAAATGCGTGGACAAAACCACTTGTCTCCTAAGAAAAGTAATTCGAAGAGCATATGAACGGAAAGTTCTTTTAAAAAGTTTGCATCGCCTCCGCTATAAATAAAATTGAGAAATATTTCAAAAGTACAGGACACCACATCCTCCAGAACGATTTGTCCAGTTGAAGTCTCCTTGCAATCAGAGTGCAGTAGACGCTCAAAGAATTCAGAAGCGCTGCTTAAGATGATTTTGTGGCAATCATGGGATTTGCCTTCGACGACAACGCGAATGTCCCAAAAAGATTTCGAAACTGACTTTAAGCCCTTAAAAAACCTGAAAATAAGTTTCGGTTTTTTGTAAAGTCGTACATATATGTACATACATTCGCGTCAAATTATTATTATTATTATATTATATTATTAATATATATTCTCTATGAAGGTATAAAATGTTAAAGTATCTTACCAAGTGGTATTCATTGTTATTGTTTATTCCCTTTAAATGGACCAATTACAGATTTTCAAACAATTTTAAATGAACTACAATAAAATTTCAAATTCCCCTGTTTAGTCGGGAATAAAATGCGCTCTACTAATTTGGATCTTTCAAGAACTAAAGGCGCTTTGCGCTGATTCGATATTTTAGTAATCGAAGTCTATTGTTTTTTTTTGATCAGCTGTTTCTCTTGAAAGTTCTTTGGAACTTACTGTCTTGGCTCATTTGAGCTCATCAAGAGAATTCATCATACAAGTGTATCGAAAACTAAGATACATCTTTAAAAAAGAAGTTGATAACTCATTTCATTTTCATTTTCATAAAGGATTATCCATTTAGCACACTTCCAAACTGGATTGTTCCTATAGCAGGCCTATGATATAGAATGTCGATCTCATTCATTTCTTCTGAAAAAGTTTTCTAGGCAACAGCTTTTGAGCCGATTGTTCCTATGGCAGCTTTATGATATAGTTGTGCTGCCTGCACCAAAAAGCAGGCTACATGCCAAATTTCACCACATAGTTAAAAACCTGAGAGGCTAGTTTGTTTACAAACAGACGGACAGACGGACACGGCTATATCCCTCGTCTCGTCGTCCTGATCAATAATAATAATTATAATACATATGAATATAAAATTATAATACACTTTGCAAGTGAATAACAAAAAATTTGTTTTATATGTAATGGAATTTTGTATTTCGGTTCTTTTTATTTTCGACAGAAAACACTATATGAAAGCTTTTATTAAAATCGCATTTATTGAGAAATATACATAATTATATGTATGGACTCGTATATGGTATTTTCTTATAGTGGGTTTGTCAGCGCCTCTGGTCGGATATTGCCACTCTGCCAAACTTACAGAACTAATAAAAAACGGAATACATCGAGGGGAAATTGAGGGTATTGGGAGGATTGGGGCTGACTAATGGCTGATAAGGTGTATCTATGTATATATAAGACTGTTAGTGTTTATACAAGGGCGGCGGAGCAAACTGATAAAAAAAGAAAAAGTAAGTAAATAAGGCGACGAAGCATACTGGGTCAATAAGCTAGTATATAAGAGGGGACGTTAACTAAAAAGTGAAGAATGAAGCCCTGGAATGCATATATGTATATAGATAAAGCGTGACGTCATTCAACGACCATTCCAATAGCCAACGCGTCCATTCTCGAAGGCCAGGTTAATGCGTGGATATGGCAAAGGCCTGGTTGGCTGCAGAGGCTCCCGCAGCTGGGCGGGTGTCGAGGCATCATCCTCAAAATACAAACACTGACGTACAAAATTGAGGAATAGCTGCTGAGCCTGCTGAGCAATAGCGGGCAATGCTTGAAGATTGGCATCACTGGAAAGCTGACGAACCAGCTGCTCACAAATGCGAGTATTGGTGTCCACATCGAAGAGGGGAACACCAAAATTGACATCCAACAGGGTCCACTCTTCCGGCTCCTGTTCCAATTCGGATTGTAGGTCCAGCTCTAATTCCTCTATTTCGACGCTGCTCTGGCGACTACATTTGGCCAGCTCGCTGGCCAGCAACTCGGAACAATCCGCCGAGGTGTATTCATTTGAGGGTCCATGTTCTGGAGTTGTCGCAAAATGGTTCTCATCCGGACTTTTCAACTGCTCGGGATTTGGCACGTTTGTTTTATTGTTGTTGTTGTTACTGTTACTATTGCTGGAACGCTTGCGTTGCGGCAGCTTCAAGTGCACCTGCACCTGATACTCCTCCTCCTCACAGCCCAGATCTGCTACACCTGTATTTAGGAATGTAATATAGCCGCATTGCTGGCGTAGATCCATAAGTCCGCCTAACTTCTGTACGGCCCTATGTGTCGCCCATTTGGCCTGGCGCACATCTGTTGTTACTGTAGTTGTCGCTGCCGGTCCCGTTACTTGGAATGGAAAGGATTCATAATGCAGTTGACCCACTGTGCGTATGCCATACCCCTGCAATAGAACGCAGCCATTCTTCAGCTGATCGTTCAGATTTCGATAGTTCTCCGAGTTAAGCACATATGCATCCGAATGTAGTATGTTAACCAGCAGCTTTCCATACCCCAAAAAGAGGCGTGGCAGGGTCTTCAACACGGTGCCGCGGCACAACAGCAAACTGGGCGGTCCATAGCCTTAAGTTAGAAGTAATATTGTTAAATATCGATTGAATTTAAGAGGAAAAGAAATCAAAGAATAAGTAAGGTTTCACATCTTACCCGTGATATGGTTATAGAAGAGCTTGCTCCACATGGGCGTCGCATCGGAGCTGCAAACGAATTGCCCGAAAAATGGAATGCTGAACATGTGACTTAGTGTGGCTGTTAGGGGCGTAGCAGAGACAATAAACTTGTACTTTTTTTCGAGTACACGATCCCGGGTCTGCCAGTCGAGCCCCTCGAGGCATTCTAGGCGTAGCAGATCAAGTCCACCGGGCAGCAAAGGACGCAACGAGCAGATTGTAGAGCGTAATATAACCGCATGGGCAAAATAGCGGGAAACATCGCCTTCGCCCTCGGCATCTAGCAGCGACACCTGCTCCAGCTCAGCCAGAAAGCTGTCCAAGCTCTCCTCACATAATTTACCGACTTCGAACATGGTGACGGCGTGATTCTTCAGCCCTGGAGAGAGGTTGCCCATCATTAGAAAGGCTGTTAGTGTGGAATCAAAGAGAAATCCCACACGTTTGCCGCTCTTGGATGCGTCAGCAGAGCAGGAGGCTGCTTTGGTAGTGATATCTTCCAGCTCGGAACTCAGCTCCTGCTCATCGCTATGGTTGTTATTATTATTGTTGATTGCTGTAGGCGTGGTCATGTGGGCAAAGCTAAAGTCGCTAGTATTGCCATCGGAGGATAAATAGCCAATAGAACTGCTATCCTTATCCTTTTCCTTCTCCTTCTTGGGACTGGGCTGCTCAAAATCAAAGCTTCCAGTGACCTGCAGCTTATAGTTGAGCGGTGTAATCTGTGGCGTTTGCGGCAGGAGCTGTTGCTCCTGATAGCCACCAACCCAGCTGGGATGCAATTGTTCCTCCTTCTCGTGTGGCGTCTGCTTGCGCTTAGCAAAGCCCAATCGACATATGAAACTGACAGCTTGCTTAACACTGTCCAGTTCCAGTTGCAGCATCTGTGCCAGTTCTGCCATGGTCATGTGCTCATCGGCGCTGACAAAGATCTTATACAGTAGATTCTCAAAATAATCGCCGCTCACGCGATTCATGACGAAATTGCGCAAGGGCGGTATACAAATGCGATCCTCGCCACTAATCGGAACGTCCAAATAAATCAGCCCCTTTCTGTATAGGCTATGCACTAGCTGATAATCACATTTACCCGCCGGCTGAGCGCCAAAATCAATGAGATCATCCAGCAGACTGCGCTCTGCTGGTGTCAGCAGCGATATATCCGATTCAAGAACATAGCCAATGTCCAGACGCCACCAGGGTTCCAGTTGGATGCGTACTGGCAGACGAGGCAGAAATTGCAGTGGATTTGGCTTCACACTGAAAAGCAGCGTAAGCGGCGTATGCGTTTTTAGGTCGCTGATCAACGCCAGATACTCATTACGTCCTATGCCCAGGACGCGTAGGCAATCCGCAGCCGTAAAATTGGGCAGGGTATCATAGCTTTTATCACTGCGCAACAGCTGGCTGAGCACGTCCAGATAATAATTAAAGGGTGTTACACGCAGACCCTTTGTCACAATATCCGCCAGATGATAGGGAAAGACACCCAGGCCATTGATATTCTTTTGGATGAGCAGCTCGTAATAGCGCTGCTCCTGCCGGAATACCTTTGAGGCTAGATTGCCACGGAACCGTAGCTGGTTTTTTAAACTGTAATTAAATACGTATTTCTCATAATCCCTCTTATTATTACGCAGCACGGAGCGCAAATGCACCGGCAGCTCCTGCCATGCCACATTCCCTCGGACGCACATCTGCAGCTGCATCTGGCAGTTGCCACTCTCAGTCGCTGTCGCAGTCGACGTCATTCTCCCGTTACACAGTTGTTGTTTGTTTACCTTTCGCAGTGTTCACTTTAGTTGCTGTTGTTTCTGTTGCTTTTTGGTGTTTTTGTCCATTTCATATTGAGATTTCGTTATGCTATGTTTAATTTTTTCTTTGCTTGAAAAGAAAAAAATTTCTGCTGCGCCTTATTTTTATTTTTATTTGGCAGTCGAATAAGTCTGAAAAATGAGACACAGCTGATAAAAAAAAACACACATTCGTTAGACGTATCACAATTCGTTTACAGCACTGGTTCGATTATGGAGCACACTGAGAAAAAATAAGTTAAGCAACACTTTGTCATCAATGCTAGTATGTACTTTAATTAAATTTTTTTTTGGTCTTCAACTTATGCATTTATATATGTATTTGTATAATATATATACATACATGCATTTTTTATTTAATACCGAATAAAGTATGAATCGATAGTCAGCAAAACGATATTAACAACTGATATTCTGGCTGCACTCATTTTGAGCACATGTCACCTTTTTTTCTATATGTATGATAAGTAATGCTAAACCATTTAATTGCTAGTAAAATGAAACATTTATAACTACCCAATTTTTTAAGTGAATTAATATTTAAAAATCGATTAATAGCGCTGTATCGATATACACTTAACATTATCTGGCAAGGCCAACTACTCGCATTTTTTAACGTTTTCGAACACTGGGTGTTGATGATTTTCAATATTAAAGGCACTCTGCTCAGCCTTGGCTGTGTTTTTCTAAACACATACGAAATTAATTCGAAATATTGAAAGGAAAAATTTTTGTAATGCTTAGTCATTAAATTCTGCTAGCATTGTGTGTAACAACAAAATAAACGATAAAAATATTTAATTGCAGACCCAGCGCAACAGCAAAAAGGCGAGCAAAAACAAGGCACAGTGAACGATAGACTACGAGTAAGAGGAAGAGGTAAAGGCAGAGGCAAAGAAAAAAGGGACATCGACATCGATTTTTTTTTTTTGTACTTACACCCTTTTGTGTGCATGAGAAATTGGCACACAAAGTAGAAGAAAGGCGCGCGACAAGTGAGAAGAAAGAACCGTTAGGCTATATTGCCAAGGAAGCGAAGGAAGAGAGTGAGAAAGAGACACTGACGAGCGCTCAATGAGCGGGGGCGGGAGCGAGGAAAACGAGCAGCGGCAGCAAGAGAAGGCGCGGTTGCCGTTGCCAGGCGTCTCAAGGTGAGTCCGAAAATGAAATTATGTTAATTCTATTCGAATTTAATTATTGAATTGCTTTAATTATATTTTTCTACGCAGCGCATCCACTTCAACAGCGGCTGCAGCTGTAGTCAGCGGTGGTGTTGAAGCTGGCGATGGCGGCGGTGCGAGTGGCGGTGAGGGCGGTGGCGATGGTCGTGCCACACCGGAAATGAAACGTTCCGCCGTGCGTAGCCTCATCCAACGTTACTTCCATCAGCTGCAGTCCGGCTGTGGCAATGCCCAATGCTCGAACGCAAACTGTGCCTCCAGTGGCCAAGTGGCTCCCATGACACCCAATGAGGTGGCAGCACGAGCCTTGCAGCTCTTCTCACAGGACGCACAACTCTGTGACAATACGTCGCCGACGGAGACTCAGCTGCCCGCACCGACAAGGTGAGTCACTGTTTCCAAAACCAGAACCAGAATCGTAAACAAAAACAAAAAGCAAACACCTGATTCTGCACCCGTAAATGATAAATGGCTTTAAATTACGGAAGCAATATTAGTTAAATACTCGATAGTTTCAATCCTTAACTCAAACCAATTATTTCTCAAAGAACCGGTTCACAATTCTGTTTGGTTATTTATAAATTTTTTATCCACATTACAATTTACCGGTTTTTGCTTTTCAAGTTGATTGAAGCAAGCGTAGGATGCTTATTCGGAGAAGTCTTAAATTCGACAGAATATTTTGCAGTTAGGTCTAAAAACAAGATTAGAACAAAACCGAACCGATTAGGAACTGGCAATCACATTCCTAACCTTATTCTTATTTATTTTGCTTTTTTTGTAACAGCCCACAACAGGATGTGGACATGCTGTCGCCGAATGATAGTAGTAGCAGCAGCAGCAGCAGCAGTTCGACCAGTACTATTACCTCCGCGAGTACCACAACAACCACCAGTACTCAGTCTCAGTCTCAGTCTCAGTCCCAGTCGCAATCGCAGCGTCAATCGGAATCCCAGAGCGATGCAGAGCGTGCAAAGCGACCGCCTATGATAATTGATATGCTGGAGTTACCATCTGTAACAACAACAGCCACAGAAACAACAACAACGGCAGCAACAACAGTCGCAACACCAGCAGCAGTGGGTGCACCTAACACAAGTACTGACTTAGGCGCCCGTTTGACAATGATAGAGCCAGTGGAGTTTTTGGACGCTGATATGCTGGAAGAGCTCTACGAGCAGTCTGTAGCTATAGGTAGCAATGACAGACTGTACCAGGCTTTAAGCGTCTTCTCCAGTGTGGATCGTTTGGGCAAAAGCTTTATCTGCGTGCCTGGTCAGGAGCGTGCTCATTTGCAGCCTAAGCCACGCAACGGGCTAAACAAGGAGCAAATTCGTCAGCTGGAAGGTGAGCACGACAAGGATGTGGATAGCACTCAGCGCCCAGATACCGTTCTTCAATCCTTTGCCAATTGTGGAGAGGATGAACTCAACCAGGACTTCAACGAGGAGAATGACGACGAGGACGATGATGATGATGATGATGAACCAATGTGTCAGACTAGGCAATTCCAATACTCAGAGTTTTTGCGGCGCGGTACCAAGATAGATTTCCTTGGCTTACGTCATGTCAAGCGTCTGCTATTTGGCGCGACCTGTCAAAAAATATCTGAGAAGCTAACTAGCAACGTCATCCAACTGGCTGACTATATACGCTACGCGCGACACTACAGACAGGACTCTTGGGAGCCGGTGCTCCACTGTCTCGTCATCTGCTTTGATATGGTCACCAATAGTGAGTACTATTTCATTTTGATCCTACTAAGAGATTTTTTTCATCCCTGCCCCGATGGGTATGCAAAACATTGGGAGTGGTCAACCTACTTCTTTCCTCCTCCGTCTTAAACTGAGGGTATAGAAATTAGGTTCATTATTCATACATATGTTAGCTGGATGTAGTATTCGGACTTTACTCAACTCCGCCCAATTGAATTAAAATTAAATTATTAATTAATGTCTTGCATACAGCTACGGCCAACAACAGTGTAATGGACATGGAATACGTGGATCGTGTGCTGCCGAAGCTTTGCCATGCGGTTTCCGCCATGCCAGTGCGAGCTCAGGCCCGTTTGGCACAGATGTGGGCCGAATACTGTCCCGATCAGCTGCAGCCGCTAGTATCGTCCTGCCAGCAGCAGATAACGCTACAGGTACTTCTCGATGAGGACTCGGTGCGGGAGAATGAGCATATCATATGCGTGACCAAAGTGCTGAAGGTGAGTGAATCTATTGAGCACTAAAAAAAGTCAATTTTACCTAATCCTTCGCTTCTGTACAGATTGTGTTTTATGCCAACATCCTGGCCAGTGTTCTAGAGCGTCCTTCATGCCGGCTGCCACTGCAAGAGCATGGTGAAAGCGGGGGTGCTGCTGCGGCTGGGACAGGCGCCGAGGAGGGCGAGGATCTCTTTGTTTATAGCTCAATGCAGCAGCCACATATGCCGAAATTTGCAGAGGATCCGTTAGAGAAATGCTTGCAAGTCTCATACATTGACTGCCGTACTCCTCTGGTGCCGCTCGAGGAATTCTACAACGAGGCGCTAAGTGAACATATACAAATGCATCAAGACTATCTCTCCTATAAGACGCTGGCCATGGAAAGCGAGCTGGGCTCCAGCCATACAAACTATTTCTGTTTTATGCTTTACGCGTTCATCTTGACTCCAGCCACTAAGGTAGATGCACTCTACTATGACTGTCGCATGCGCATGTACAGTGAACGGTATTCGTCGCTCTACGCTTTAATCAATAACTTTGGTCAGGATGGCCAGGAGGGTGCTCGACCCGATCTGAAGCTGACAGTGCATCGCGATCAACTGATCAACGATGCTTTAATTGGGGTATAATTTAAACGTAATCCTATCTAGGGATTCTTATTAATTGTGTATTTTCCCTTACAGCTCGAGGTAGTAGCCATGAGCAATCCAAGAGATCTGAAGAAGCAACTGGTGGTGCAGTTTGAGGGCGAACAGGGCATCGATGAGGGTGGTGTATCCAAAGAATTTTTTCAACTGATTGTTGAGGAAATATTTAATCCAGCCTTTGGCATGTTTGTGCAACAGGAGGAAACCAACAATATGTGGTGAGTGATAAGATTTCAGTATATAAATGAGCCAGAGGATTAAAATAATAAATAAATAGCCTAATTTGAATAGGAATTATTAAATTTAAACTATTTGTACTAATTATTAATAATGCCTTTTATGACAGGTTCAACGCCACGCCCTTTGAGAATGGTGCACAATTCACGCTGATTGGTATTATAATTGGCCTGGCCATCTACAACAATGTCATTCTGGCTGTGAACTTTCCCATGGTGGTTTATCGCAAGCTAATGGGTTACCGAGGGACATTCTACGATCTGAACGACTGGAGTCCGACGTTGTACAGGAGCCTGCAGGCTATGCTTGACTATCAAGGCCAAGATATGGAGGATGTATTTGACCAGACGTTCAAGATCAGTTATAGCAATGTTTTCGGCGAGCTGGTGGAACACGAGTTAGTGCCACATGGCAGCGAGGTTCTTGTGGGTCAGCACAATAAACGACTCTTTGTGAATTTGTACAGTGATTTTCTGCTAAACGGAAGTATAGAGCAACAGTTCAAAGCCTTCCGGAAGGGCTTTGAAATGGTTACCGATGAGTCCCCGCTGAAACTGCTCTTCCGGCCCGAGGAGATTGAAAAGCTCGTCTGCGGCAGTCGCGTAAGTTAATTGACAGTAGCTGATTGTTGTTTTTAGCTCGTAACCATTGAATATCCACACAAGGCCACTGCTTAGATCCCATAAAGTGAACAAATTGTTGGTATTAAAAACAGAGTCGGTATCTGTGTATCCTTCACATTTCTGTCCTTATTAGATAAATCTAAAACTGATATTTTACAGACAAATGGTATTCCCTTTTTATTATACCCTTGCAGATGCTATTATAACTTTGTCACAAAATGTGTAATGCATTGAAGGAACCATCTCCGACTATTGATCAGGATGACGAGACGAGTTGTTATAGCCATGTCTGTCTGTTTATATGCAAACTGGTCTCTCAGTTTTTGAGCTAGGTGAATGAAATTTGGTATGGAGCCTTGTTTTGCTATAAGCAGCACATACATATGTCGGCACCGGCCGGCTCGGGCAACTATATCATATAGCTCCCATAGGAACAATCGGTTCAAAAGTTGTTATATGTGAAACTGTTATTTCTAAACGTAAACCCAAAATCATAAAGATCGGATTACTATATCATATATCTTCACAAATCTTCGGCGCGCCGAAGATGGCCTTGCCTTACTAGTTTTATTAGCTTAATTTGGTTAATTCATAGCATCTCTTTTGGTTTGTGCAGGAGTTCGACTTTATGGAGCTGGAACGCTCGACCGAATATGAAGGTGGCTATACGGACGAAACGCAAATTGTCCAAGACTTCTGGAGCATTGTGCATGCCATGTCGAACGAGTCCAAGCGGAAACTATTGGAATTTACCACAGGATCGGCACGCGTGCCTGTGGGAGGCCTTAAATGTCTGAGACTAATGATAACACGCCATGGTCCTGATAGCGATCGTCTGCCTACAGCACACACCTGTTTCAATGTGCTGCTGCTACCTGAGTACAGCAGCAAGGAGAAGCTGGAAGAGCGTCTAATGAAGGCAATTAACTACTCCAAGGGTTTTGGCATGCTTTAGGGCTTCTCTCGCAACATGTGAGATGATAATAATACCTCCAGCAACTAGCAACTGATACCACCTTCAAAGAACTACGATAATGGTTACGATGATCATGATCGATAGACCTACTTATCGATTGAACAATTGATTAGTTGATAAATTTTAGTTTGTTCTTTAATTTCAATTTTGTCACTTATTTTTGATACAATTTGTTCCACGACAATATAGTTATGTATGATATGCATACATGCTCAACGCAGGCAAACTAAACAAATTTTTGGTTTAAATGACTACTACTAACAATAATATTGTTTACTACGTCGCTCAGTTATTTGTATATATCATAAATCAAAATTGTAAACGCATACAAATACCCTCATACACTCATGTAAGCACGCATAAAATTTTGCTGAATAAATTTTAAACTGTGCGCCACGATTTCAATTTCGATTAATTATTCAACGTCTATCATCTGTACCTTGTACAACACTGTTGTGCGCCGCTACCATCGATATATCGATTTACAACACTTCGGTGTTCGCTATCTGCTCACAATTCATTCATGTTTTCTGCGTTGTTGTGTTCGGTTGCGCAGCGGGGAAACATACAAATTGTTACTATTTCAAATAAAACGCGATTCGCGAAATATGCAACAATTAGCATAACATAGCTTTGTGTGTTAAATAAGTGCAAGTGTGTGTGTGTGTGTTTTAGTAGAAATAAGCACTATGCAGAATTTTAAACAAAGCGCTCTGTTGTTGTTGGCGTCCCTCTTGTTGTTGTTCTTCCAGCAAGGAGCCAACGCCGACACCGACACCGACGCTGATGCTGATTCTGTCGTCGTAGCTGCCCCAGAAGTTGTTGCAGCTGCAGCACAGCGCAATTTAAATGGTTTGTCTTAATGTTTTTTTTGTTTTTTTTTCTGGATTCTAGAACAATGAGTTCATCACTGGAATTAGCCAGGCAAAAGCACTTAAAAAAAATTAAACCGCATTCTGTCTCCTACGCCCACATATACACACTCATTGCAATAGTGAATGTGCATGAATGTGTGACCGCCGTTTGAGGTTTTTGTTTACATTTCACATTGCATGTCTTTCCCCTCCCCGTCTCCTTCTTTGTCATGCTCTTGCTTCCTTTGAAACGACCCGACCTGCTGAAATCTTTTTAGAATTTTCGTTTGATTTTATATGCTCTACAATTTTGAGAATTTCTTTTACAGTGCTTGATTTTCCCCCATTTCCTCTAATTTCTGTGTTCCTGGCTCAAGAATTGGGTTATGAATATACATATGTTGTATACGGTATATTTGAAGAGCTTCCATTTATATTGAGAATTCTTTTTTATTGAAACTAAATAATTTACTCAATGAATTTTTCTTCACTCGTTACTCAATAAAATAAGAGTAATAATAATACTTATAATAATAATAATAATATAAAATCAATAGTTATGAGATATTATAATATTTATACTGTATTCGAATTTTCTAGCGACATCGATAAATATGAACCTTAGCATAAATATTCTGAATCAGAATCACGAGACGAATCATATCCGTCTGTCCGTCTGTTTCTATGCAATTCGACATGGAGCCTTCTTTTGATTCAATAGTTATGAGATATTATAATATTTATACTGTATTCGAATTTTCTAGCGACATCGATAAATATGAACCTTAGCATAAATATTCTGAATCAGAATCACGAGACGAATCATATCCGTCTGTCCGTCTGTTTCTATGCAATTCGACATGGAGCCTTCTTTTGATTCAGGGAGTACATATGTATGTATGTATATCAGATTCGTTGCTAGAGAAAGGAACAATCAGCCTAAAAATTGTATGGAAAACCTTAGTTTCTCAATGTATTTCAATGAAATTAACAAGAGAGTAATTTCCGTAATTTCTAAACTCATACCTAAAATTGCTAAGATCGAGTTACTATAGCCTAGAAACATGCGGCCAAAATTAATAAATTAGCCAAGGATTAGCTCTTCATACTAGTAAGGCTATCTTCTTGGAATAAGTATTTAATTGTCTGATCGTCGCTATGGCAAATCGAATGTTATATGCAAATGAAGATTCAGATCATGTCGGGCATCCGTAAGGATATCTTGAGAAACAAGAAAGTTTCCAATGCAACAAACTTTGAAGCAACTGTTCCTTGGGAATGATTTTCGATTTATTATGTCTAACTTGTAAATTATAATAAGATACTCCAGTTCAACCGGCAGACGGACATTCCAAACTCATCTCTTCGTCCCTGTCAATAATAGTATATGTATTGCTCCAATAAAAGTTATGTAACGAACACATACTTTATCCTCACTCACATATGCATTGGCTATAATCTCTTCCATCTCTTCTTAACAGAAAAAATCGAGGTCTTTACCGTGGCCAGCGACCCAACTGACGGATATCGCCGTTACATACGATCAGCGAATGTTTATGACATTGAGGTGAGTGAAGCATGGTTTTGCATAAATTAATATAAGGCTGGTAATTAAATCAATAAGTTTTTGAACTTTTTTTTTAAATCTATTTTGCAAAATTCTATTGTCTCTTTTAGTGTTTTACTCCAGCTAAAATTTGTTATGCAAATTGGGCTGAAAGGTTTAATAAAATACGGGAGAATATTACGTTAGATTTGCCGTTAAGTGCGGCTTAAAATATTATTATATCGAGAATTCCCGTTAACTTTTGCTCAAAAGAATATTTTAATTCACCTTCTCTTAAATGGGCTTTCTGCTAAAGTATTCTCTATTGCTCTCTTTTCCGCTGGATATTCCAAGAATGGGTACATTGTCTTCTGAAATGGGCGCATATTGTTTCTAATGAAATCATTTGAAATTTGATTAAATGCCTACTGAGCTTCCTATCTGCATACATTGTATGAGAGTATATATATATATATATATATATATATATGTATATGTATACTCGAATAAACATAAATAAAGGCGAACTGAAAAGACGGCATATCTCGCATTGCGGCACACTTTTATTACTTTGTATTGGGGTTCCTTTCTCTGTGTTTGTGCATATGTATGTCCAAGCATCCGGCGTTGGCGTCCAGATGATGATGTGCTATGCACAGATTGGTTGAGAATTGAGAATTATGATGTTCCATATAGTGCACACATGTCGCCTTTTCCATGTACTCAATACTCGCAGTATTTAATCACGTAGCCCTCCGGACATTCTATGGAGGGAAGGAGTGAGCATAGCGAGGGGGGTAATTAGCACAATTCATTTCCAGACTGTTCTATTGATAGCTTAGAACTGTCCAAAAGATTTTTGCTTATCACCAAAAAACTGTGCCGGTTCCCTTCTGTAAAATGATCTTTCTCAGTTTGTTCCTCTTTCAAAAAAAAAAAAAAGAAAAAACAAACTTGCTGATAAGCCGGTTAGCCGGCTTTCGTTCTAGAATTATTTCGTATAATTCATATTTCATGTTTATATATATATATATATATATATATATTTTTTTTTTTTTTGTTTTTTGAGTACTGTGTGAACTTGGGCATTTGTCTCCAGGCAGTTTCGACAGTTTTCGAGGGAATTATTATATCAGAGAAACGTCAATAAAAATCAGTCTTCATTTCTTATGAACTGTTACCAACATTCGTAATGGTTCACTCAATGAATTAAAAAAACGATCTTAATGACTTTAGGTTTGCGTTTAGAATTAACTTTTTTCCGTATAACTTGTAAGTTTAGTTGAGATACGTTGAAAATCAAAAAAGTTTTCCATACCACAACTTTTGAACCGATTGTTCCTATGGGAGCTATATGATATAGTTGTCCATACCAAATTTCACTCACCTAGCTCAAAAACTGAGAGACCAGTTTGCATATAAGCAGACAGACATGGCTATATCAATTCGTCTCTTCATCCTGATCAATAGTATATATTCTTTTTGGGGTCGGAGATGGCTCCTTCAATGCATTACACATTTTGTGACCAAATTATAATACCCTTTGCAGGGGTATAATAATAATATTATTAATAAATTATATTAATAAAAAAGTTTCAACTTTTTTTCTATGGTTTTCCAATGGGTTTTGGGCAGTACTAAAAATATTTAATTTTTCTTAAATTTAAAGTATAAAACACCGAACTTGGCACGTAGTATACCGTACTTGATCAAGTTTCGATAACTACCCGTCGCCCCTGGAAACTACTGTTAATCTATTATGATAAAAAGATCCAATATTATCGGATAATAAACACAAAAACCATTTTCTATAGGGTATATCATTTCTAGATTATTTCTGTATGCATATGTTATATGTTTGCTTACGCATGACTTGGAGTAGATATGGTATCTTTTAAGATTTCGAGGATCCAAGTTAATAGCAGTAATACTGCTATAACAATATCAGACCATCAATTTTCCGTTTTCAAACAAAAGCGGTCGAGTAGGAGTTACTCTTTAGCTTCTTTATTTATAAATATCGAATAAATCAATATAATATATCGATTTTTTATTATGATGCGTAATAATAAATATATTATCTACCTTTGGCAGGTTAAAACCCTTGGCATGGGTGAAGAATGGAAAGGTGGCGATATGAAGACAGCTGGAGGCGGATTTAAGATCAATCTGTTGCGCAAAGCAATAGAGCCATTGAAGGATGCACAGGATACCATTATACTATTTACGGACAGGTAATAAATATAATTTTAATTAAATTATGTCACATTTAATTAAATTTATTTTGCAGTTACGATGTCATTATTACAACTACAGTCGCGGAGATTTTGGAGAAGTTTGCGGAATCTGGCGCAAAGTTGCTATTCTCTGCTGAAAAATACTGCTGGCCGGACAAGAGTTTGGCTGATAAATATCCCGAGGTAGAGGGTAAAGCATCTCGTTATCTGAACTCGGGCGCTTTTATTGGATATGCAGCCCAGGTGTATGCGCTACTAGAGGAGCCAATTGAGGACACTGGAGATGATCAGTTGTACTATACGAAAGTGTTTCTGGACGAGGCAAAGCGTGCCAAGCTGGGCATGAAACTGGACACAGAGTCGCGTCTGTTCCAGAATCTACATGGAGCCAAGAATGATGTTAAGCTTAAGGTGGATCTGGACACAAACCAGGGCACCCTCCAGAACATTGATTTCATGACTACGCCAGCTATCATCCATGGCAATGGACTGAGTAAAGTCGATTTAAATGCGTACGGAAATTATCTGGCCAAAACCTTTAGCGGTGTCTGCACATTCTGCCAGGAATATCTGCTCGATTTGGACGTGAGTAGCTAGGGAAAATTTCTGACATAGCTTCTTGTGAAATGTTTCTATATATATATATATATATAATGTGTTTCTTACAGGAAAAGCATCTGCCAGTTATTACTTTGGCTGTAATTGTGCCCCAGGCCGTGCCCTTCTTCGATCTATTTCTGGCCAACATTGAGAAAATCAACTATCCCAAGAACCACTTGCATCTCTTCATGTACAGCGCCGTTGCGCTACACGATGATCTCATCAAATCCTATGTGAACAATCAAGGCAAGAATTATGCCAGCGCCAAATATGTGCTCTCTCTCGATGAAATCAATGAACGTGATGGCAGACAATTAGCACTGTGAGTATCCTTCAAAAATAGAGATAGAGCAAAGATAATGACTAGATAAGAGGCATAATAGTAGAATTTGGTTTTGTGCTAAGGAGGAGTGTTTTTTTTTTACCATTACCATTTATACAATTTCGTCATTTCAGCGACAAGGCAAAGATGCAGCACAGTGACTACATTTTCTTTGTTGATGGCGATGCTCATATTGATGACGGAGAAGTGCTCCGAGAGCTGCTCCGGATGAATAAGTAAGTGGACTATTTGATCGACTCTAGGCGAATTGAAATGCTTATTTCATTTTTAATTCATTTCAGGCAATTTGTAGCTCCACTTTTCTCCAAATACCACGAGCTGTGGAGTAACTTCTGGGGAGCCCTCTCTGATGGCGGTTACTATGCGCGCTCTCACGATTATGTGGATATTGTGAAACGGGATTTAATGTAAGTAAAGAGTAAAGCGGTGAAGCAACTAAAGTTTGATTTGGGTTAGGATTAAATTTATTGCTTATGCTTAAAAGAAAAGGCTGGTACACGTTTAATCGAAGGCAATAGAGAAATCTGTTTTAAAACTGCGTCTGTCTATAGAGTACATATTATCCGCCGTACACTCGTACAATCCGGCATCCATTTGGGTGGCCGGATCGATTTCTATCTTGGATTTCACTCGATCATCTCCAATGCGCCATTCATGCACGTGCATGTACAAATGCTGATAGATCTCAGCACCGTCCTTGTACCAGGTTATCTGAGGACGTGGATTACCTTTGGCAACACACAGAAATGCTATCTTATGACCCAGCACGTACTCGAGATCGAAGTGCGAAGCCTGCAAGATCTTAGCACCCTGCACAAAAGAGAGAATAATTATTGAAATTATTGTTTTATTATAATCAAGACTGCTTATAGAACCTGTTCAGCTTGGGTATCCCCAGCAAATTCATCGATTTTGTTTATAGGTTTAAACCCTATCAGATTTCTATACCCTTGCAGAAGGTATTATAACTTTGTTACGAAATGTGTAATGCATTGGAGGTGCCATCTCCGACTCCCTAAAGTATATATATTATTGATCAGGACGACGAGACGAGTTGATTGCTGCAGGCAGCACATACGTCGGGAAAGGCTAGAACAGACAACTATATCATATTGTATAAGTTGTTGTATGGAAAAGCTATTTGATTTTTAACGTATCTTAATTGAACTTACAAGTTAAATGGAAAAGTATGATTTCTAAACGCACACCTAAAATCATCAAGATCGGATTACTATATCATATAGCTCTGCAAGGGCATGTAATCTTCGGCGCGCTAGAGATAGCCTTTCCTTAATTTAATAGTAGTTAAAATCATATTGGGCAATAATTAACTAAGTACATTAATTTATATAGGTAAATTAAAAAAGAAAAATTTGTATATTAAAAACTAAACCAAGACTCGAATCAACTGAGAACTGTTTTCAAAGAAAGGTTTGCAGACTCATTATAAATTCCCTCTAAGAACTCACGTTATTATTGTTGTAATACTGATCCGATTCGGGATCCCGATACTTGCCCGTTATGGGCAATCCGATCTGTACTCTCGACTTGGTTCGTCCACGTCCGCGTCCACGACGCGCCTCGCAAGCCGGTGCACTCAGCATAAGCAGACCCAGGCTCAGACCCAGACAGATAATCAGGCACTTGAATTGCATCCTCCTAGGTTTATCATGGACCGAACCCAACGGGCAACTGAATCGTCAGTTCGCTCTTGTTCATCTAATTTGCCACAATTGGCTTTGCTTTTGGGTCTCCCATTCCCATTTAATCCGCACAGTGCCTCGCAATCGCATTTACTCTCTATTCGCTTTTCAGATCTGCAGGTTGTCATATTTTTTACTCAAATTTCATTTGATTTGATTTACCCACCCGCCAAAACTGTGTATCTTTGCATTATCCGCATTAGCCTGTTCAAAGGCCAACTTTTTCGGTACATTTATCAAATGTCGGCACAGTGGTATGAGATGTGTGAAAATATTGTCAATATGAAATATTTTAAATTATAATTTCTACTGTTAGACAGAATATAGATAGTTATAAGCTGCTAAATGTCTTTAGAATCTGAGCCATAATTGAAGAGAATCTTGACCGTAAACGCATTTAAAATTTCCAAGATGAGAAAGAGCGAGATGAGAGTATACAGCATGCTCTCTCTAACATTATGTGTCAATTCACGTACCAGATATTTTCATAATTGTTAAAAATTTAAATTCTTTCCTAAATTGTTCACACATTTTCTCAAAATACAAATAAATATTGCAAGTCTGGAACCACTGTGCAATAGAGAGGAGATACAAAACTATACATATATCATTGCTGTTTTGCATGTAAATATGGCACAATTGATTTGGTTTTGCTTGCACACATTTTAATAAAATAAATGCAAAAAAATTGTTTAAATAAGTTAATTGAAGACAATTTGTCGGTTACGCACACACAGAGAGAACAAAAACAAAAGAGAAGTGCTGTAAAGAGAGAAAGAGAGAGCCTAACCCTAAGCCAGCCGAACCAAACCAAACTAAACGAAACGAAACGAAACGAATCGAAACGAAAGGTCGAGAATAGCCAAAAAAATAAAAAAATAAAATTAAACAGTTTTATATTAAATTTAAAACGCAAAGGCGAACTTGGAAGTTGTGAAATACTTTTATTATTACTATTACGAGTATTATTATTAAATATACAGTATACGAACTGGGAAGCTCTTAAAAATTAACCATGGCATAGTCTGTGCGAAAACCTCGGCGATCAATTGCGTATATGTTGTCCGCCTGGCACTCGTAGTAGCCTACAGATTAAATCGTTATGGGAAATGAAAAGGGTATTTCCAGAATTAATATAGTAGCATTTTACGTACCAGCATCCATTTGCGTTGTGGGATCAATTTCCATTTTTGATTTGATAATATCTGGTTCTGGATGAGATTCGTGTACCTAAGAAAAGCAAGCAATTAAACCTGTGATGCATAGAGCTCCGTGTTTACCTGGAAGAAGCGATGTTGATATAATTCCGCGCCATCCTTAAACCAGGTTATAGTGGGACGTGGATTGCCTGTAATCAAATGCACTATATAGTCTAAGGGAGAGGAAATTTTAAGATTAATAACACACACCCTGTGCCATGCAGAAGAAAGTGATCTTGCGGCCCAAAGTGTAATCCAGCTCGAAGTGCGATGATTTTATGATCTTGGCGCCCTAAAGCAACGTATAATTCTTATAATATAAAAAAAAAACATATTGATAATATTTTACAAAACTGTTACTAACATTTTCATGATCGTAATAGTTGACTGCATCCTGTGATCTGTGTTGTATAACAACGGGCTTTTTGCCCGTATAATTGCGCCGTAGAACATTGCGACCGCCCGTGCTTCCTATGAAGAATTCGAAAGTATTTTATGTCAAAATATATATACACTTACTTACTTTGTGCTTCTGTGGGGCATAGATCACTCAATAGCAAAAGATAAAGCAGAGCAAATGTTTTGATCTTGCACTGGATAAACCAGGGACTGAGCATTTTCGAAGCGACAACGATCCGTCGATCCTCGTAGAATGTTGTTTTCGTACTGCGCTTGGCTTAGCCCCTAACAATCTGTGGTTGTTATTCATTCTGATTGAATTTAATCGCCACACGAGTGGTGTGTGTGAGTATATGTGAGTGTATTCACTCGCTACTTTCCATTTCCACAACATTGTTGCGAATCTACTCAATATTAATAGTAGCAATACGAAAGAAGGTTATGTTCGGTACGCCGAAGACTTAAATACCCTTGTTGATTGCTCCCTGGGCAGGTATATAAGTGAGTCAGTTATTATTATTATATTATTTCCATTCTACGGTATAGTTCTTCGAATCCCCCCCCCCCACGTTTTATCGCGCAAGAATTTCTATTCTTTATGGGATCGGATATGCCTACTTACTCTATTTCACCTTCTTTTTTTTTTGTTAGCATAATAATAGGGTATAATACGCATATATCATTTATTTGTTTCTATATTATATCTATTATTTCTATCTCTGTCTCACTCCAGCGGCATGTTCAACGTGCCACATGTGACCAGCATTTATTTGATCAAACACAGCGCCTTCGATGTGATCAAATATGAACACAACGAATACGATCCCGATATGGCCATGTGCGAGTCCCTCCGAAATGCGGTAAGTACACATACCTAATATTATTTTGAGATTTTCTTTTAGCAGTTAAAATTTATTTGGAAATTTTGTCTAGTATTTTGGGATGTTTTTCTGGATTACAGAACTATCAAAATTAGGAATACAAATAACTCAGTTGTTCATACTCTACTTCAAAGAAAAATCTCTCCTGACTCGTATTATTTATACTATCCTTAATATAGCTTACAATCGGAGCACTGATTATAAGTATATATATTAAAAAGATCGCAAAAATCGATGTGTTTGAATTTTTTTTTGTGTTATCGCGTAGTATTATTACAGAATTTAAAAAGTAAAATATTTTAATAAAATATTTGGAACTTTTTTTAATTATTATTTCTTTTTTATATAGGGTATCTTCATGTATATAAGCAATCAAAGGTATCATGGACATCTGGTAAATGCGGATAACTTTAATAGCACCGTTGTTCGTCCCGATTTTCATACTTTAATAAGCAATCGCTATGACTGGACCCTGAAATATATCCACCCAAACTATTCGGCTCAGCTGAACGAGAGCATGGTTATACCACAGCCTTGTCCGGATGTCTTCTGGTTCCAGATTGTAAGCGATGCATTCTGCGATGATCTGATAGCCATTATGGAAGACCATGGCAAGTGGTCGGATGGCAGTAATAGCGATAAGCGCCTAGAGGGGGGCTATGAGGCGGTACCCACTCGGGATATACATATGCGTCAAGTGGGCCTTGATACGCTCTACCTGAAGTTCCTGCAGATGTTCGTAAGACCCCTGCAGGAGCGTGTCTTCGCGGGCTATTTCCATAATGTAAGTTGATTTCTAGGAATAATAATTTGTATCCCTTTGCAGATAACTGGCCTGCAATTGTTTGTTTTTAATCAATTATATTAACTGGTTTTATTTGCTTTCAGCCACCACGCTCGCTGATGAATTTCATGGTGCGCTATCGGCCCGATGAGCAGCCCTCATTGAGGCCCCATCACGACTCCTCCACCTATACGATTAATATCGCCATGAACCGGGTAGGCATCGATTATGAGGGCGGAGGATGCCACTTCTTGCGCTATAATTGTTCCGTTACGGAGACCAAGAAGGGCTGGATGCTAATGCATCCCGGTAGATTAACCCACTTCCACGAGGGCTTACTCGTGACCAAGGGCACACGGTATATTATGATATCGTTTATCGATCCGTAGATGATTTGTAGGCATATCAGCGCTGTAGGGGAATTATTCAGTTTCCTTTTTTATTATCTATGAGTTATCAAACCTAAAATGCAATCATTTCACTGAAATGAAGAATTGAATTAACTTTCGAATCCACTCATATAAAATAAAAAATTAATTCATTTGAAATTTGATTCCGCAATGCTTGAAAAGCTCGTACATTTATTTAAAACTGAAACATTCTTTTATAGCACTGATGCATACAAAACCCCTTTCCGAATATCAATTCCATTAAATTTTGAATTTTTAAAAGATATGTATGTAAAAGTTATATATATATATTCTTGACTTCGGAACGGGGGTTTTCAATATTTCTCGTAATGCCATAATGGCCACTCCAAAGATTTTTTAATTCCTAGCCTTAAGAAATATTAACTCGAATCGACTCGAATCTAGTTTAGTTTCTTTTTTTTTGGATTGTGGTCTTTTGCCTTCGTTTTGCGGTTCGTTCGCTAAGTATCCGACTAAACGCATACTTTGTCTCGTAACTCCAGGGTCTGAAATGAAAACTATTTATGCATTAAGTTTATTGTAAGTTTTTTTTGAAAATGTGTTGTAATTCTATAAAAAAATCACACAAATAAAAGCAATTTAAAACTGTAAAAATTAAAGACGTTTTCTGACTCACTTACATTTTTTAATACTTCAGGAACTGAAGATGAATTAATTTTGGTATTTAAATAATTAATTTTCTATCCATATTTTTATTGTTGAATTTTTGACTACTTGTTATTATCCATAATCCATGCAACTGATATACTAAGTTTTTCCATTAGTTTTAAATTGAACGCACACCACAGTGCGCTGTTATTGCAAGCTCATCAATCTCACCAAACGCCTGTAAAATGGCTTGAAATCACCCACATTGCAAAATGCATAAAATCCACGGAGAGAAATTTAGTACGTATACTGTCCAGTTTTTATAAAAAAAATTAAAATCATTAGAAAACTAAAAACACCACAATAAATACATACATAAAGAATAAAAGAAAAACAATTTTTATACAGTTTTAGATTTCTTGGAGTTTTTAGGTTTACTATGCATTTTAATAAGAAGAAGAATATTGATCTACATTTTAATATTTCCATTACTTCTAACTCGAGCACTTGTCACAGTGCGCTGTTAATGTAAGCTCAGCAATCTCACCACAAGCCTTTAACAGAGCTCGCATTCACCCACACTGCAAAGAGAATGAAAGCGTATAACATAACAGGCGCATTAACATTTGGCGCGCAGTGTAAATGGATGTGAACTGTGGCGGTTTCTTGTTTCCGTTTCGTTTCGTTCGTTTGCTTTTAGTCGCATTCGGAATAACAGTACGTGCGGGTGTTTGCTTGCGTGCGCGCGTTGTTGTTGCCGTCGCGTCGCTTCAAATCTACAGTTAGTTCTAGCCTGGACAACGCAAAGTGCGTTTGGATTGCCTTTTGCCTTAAAAATAGCCCGAAAACAAAATAAAAGACAACTTCAACTCCGGTGCGTGCATGCGTGTGTGTATGTGTGTGTGTGTGTGTGTGCGTCTGTGTCTGTGTGTGTGTGTGAGAGACTGTAAATATAAATATGTAAATTAAAGTATTTAAATTGAAAATGCCGCATCCTGTGTAAAGTAAAACAAACAAAACAGTAAAAGGGCAAGGCAAAAGTTTTGTTATTGCCAGGCTCCCTCTCTCATTCTCTCTCTGTCTCTTGCTAGCACTCTCTCTTTTTTTTACCGTTCGTCCGCCCAACGGCTCATTCGATTTTCCTTTCTTCCTCTTCCGCGTGAGTGTGTTGTTGTTCCTGCTCCTGCTCCTACTCCTGCTCGTGCTGCTACTTTTTCCTGTTTCATTTCCCCTACATTTCGGTTTTACTATTTTATTTACACATTTCAATGGGCGAGGGGTGCGCGCCCTTTGCTCACACCTGACTTTTATTTGGTTGCTGCTATTTTTTTTTTTGTGCTTTTTACTCCTGTTCGCAAGTTGCTCCGGCAACAGACATAAAACAAAATACAAATACAATAAGAACAGTTAACAGTTTATTTCTAATTCCCTTTTATGCTTCAAAAAACAGCAGAACGTGGCAAAACTAAAATAAGAAACGTTTTGAAATTAATAATTAAAGAAAAATAAAATATAAAAAGTGCAGGAAGTACAAGTTCATCTCTACATCTCCCACTCTTCGTGTCCCCCAACCGGCAAATGATCAACGGGAACAAAATCGAAAGTTTCCCCTTCCCCCGCAGCATTCACTTTGCTGCCTAACGGGCATGGCTCACACGAGTTCCACGGAGTTGTTCCAAAATCCGTGCGAGACAACGACAAACCGGGAAGCATCCCATGCTGTAGGTGAGTGTATTTATATATGTGTGTGAGCTATACCCAGCATTTATTGAGAATAGTCGAACATAACTAGTCCATAACTATGTAACAGGTGAATGCAAGTCAAAGGACTCTATAATATAATATATTATAATGTTTGTATATACAATGTGTTTTTTTCTACATACAAACACAATATGTATAAACAATTTTAATTAAATTACACTAAAAACACTTATATAAAATATTATTAGATTTGTCTAGAATTATATTTTTAATTTCGAAACAAACTTTTAAGTTCAAAAGGAAAATTTTGGAGTTAATACAAATGAAAATAAGCCAAGTTTATATCGGAAAATAACCTTTTTAATTGAATCTTGGTAGTGAAGTGCTAAGAAGATTACGCACCTATGCAGGCTGCAAGGGTATCCAATATTCGGATGACCTTACGTTTCTCATATTAAATTAGATTGATATATGTATAAGTTTAACAGATTTTAATTCGTTTATTTTATAAACTATAAAATATATTTTACATCTTTCTTTTTGACCCCTTTAGTCTTGATTACAGAGTATTTGCAAGTCGAGAACTCTGTTTTATTGTATTCTATTAGCGCCGTGTGTTGTGCTTCTCAGTTGGTAAACGCCTTGAAATTAGCTAAGCAGCTGCTAATTGGCTCGACGGCTCGTGAAAAACGAAGTGTTTATCAGGGGAGCAGGCGATAAATAAGTATGGGGATTTAGGAAACTTTGTGTTAATAATAAAATAGTCTCTAGCAGATGCTTAATATGCATTTCAGTATGCTATATAAGGGCAAGTATATACAGTGAATTTCTAATTGCAAGAGCAAAGACTTTCCTTATTATTATCTTATTAAATTCGAGGAAATCAGAATTTTATAAGAAATAAAAACATTGGAGTTTTTAAAGCTTCCTTCATAAAATTTGTGGCAAGTTCGCAAATTGAAAATCTAAATAGATAAATTATATTTTCTATGTTAGCTCACATTATAATATTTCAAAATTAATATTTTATATTCGTTTTATTAAAGTAGTCTATAAATGTTTCCACAATTCATATCAAATATAATACAAAAAAAATAATATCAAATATTCTTAAATTTCTGTTCTTAACTCAATTTTTATAGTCTCTATAAATTATTATAGGCCAAAGGAAACCTTTCCTGATGAGATTTTTAACGATAATATCCTGGGAACTCTCTGATCAAATATGTTAAGAATTACAATAGGCAATAAATAGCTTGGGCCTCAGGCTCAGATTTTCCTCGCAAAGAGCACATGAAATGTAGATTAACGTGAGTTGGGGATGCCTTCAACAGTTCCTCCTTCTCTCATTCTCCAGTCCGATTCTTCGCTTCGATCCCTTAACACATGTGCGTGAGTGTGAAATCAGCGAACAGAAAAATTATTAACAAAGGCTCCCCTCGAGGTGCGTCTGAGAATGAGGGATTCGGCGAACCTCCCCGAAAATCCACCCATTGGGAATTACATAGACAACATGGGGGAGGCGTTTCGTCGCCCATGAACTCCCCTTGGAACAGACGCAGTGCGGCTGTCAAGCACGCGGAAGACTCTCTGCCCCCTATTACCCTACCTGCCTGTGCCTTTGCCTGTGCCTGTGCCCCAGCTTTGGTTAATGGAATGTGGAGCCTGAGGAGCCGAGCAATTTGTGTCACGTTTTAATTTTTCACGCCGCAAAGGGCGCTCGGCACACACAGTATAACGAATAAAAAAACTAGTAGGAGCCTTCGGATTCGTACAGGAGCTCCCCACGCTGTGATTATAACAATTAAGATTGCGTAGAACTCTTGTTTCGAGTTTTTGTTTTTCCAAAGTTCTAAAGGGCTTATTGTGTAATTGTGTCTTGCTTGTTTCGTGTTTCCGTGCAATTATTTTTCGTCCTTTTTTTCAAGTGTGGCCCCAAAGGATTAAGTCTAGAGCTGCTAAATGAACTGTGAATTATGATTACAGAGCTGGCTAATTTTGGTTTAACAAGAAAACAGATTTCAGTTTTTCTTATAGTTGGTTTACAACTAAAAAATATAATTTTGACGATAGAAAATATCCAACATTTTATCTCTAAGCTACAGAGAGTAAAAAGTTCGCCTTTTCCAATCGTTTTTTACTATCAAAAAAGCAAAGCTTTTAATGTTTTGTATTTGAGTTATAAAGAGGAAGGTGGCTGGTTTCATAGCTGTTGTGGGAAGCTCTACTAAAATGCCAAAAAGCATCTCGAAGACAGTTTTCTGTGGCTGGCCACAAAAAAGATGACAAAATATGTCAGAACAGGACGTCTCTAAGCCATTTTTAAATGCTTTTCACGCTGCATTGCCAACAATCTCGAAATCTTTATACTGACACAGTCAGAATTCTGTATTCCGTATTCTGTATTCTGTATTCTGTCAGATGCCAGCTGAAAGTCTATGAGAGAAACAACAATAAAACAGGCAAAAGTATCTGCAGGCAGGCAACTTGAGTTTCCTTCATTTTGTCAGTTGGGTGTAGTACAAACCTTTTAAGCTCAAGTGATGTTTGATGGAAGGAAAATATGAAAATGTAGCTACAAATTGTGTACTTTATTTATCTACTTTAGCTACTAAGTGTGCTTAGTGCTAAGTAGAAAATAATGAGATAAATTCACTTAAGATATTAAAATAGAAAATATGTAGAATATTAATTTATATAGCATTTACTTTCAAACTACAGAATGTTATGTAGAACAACATTAAAAAATATCTCATAATGGTTGAAATTCCATTCGACTACGGTTTCTAAGCTTTCCACTATCAATATAAGTTAGAAGAAGAAAGTATACAACATTTCGTTTTAGTATTCGATTTCGAAGCAAATTGAATCAACTAACTGTTAGTTTTAGCCAAAGTAAATTTTTTAAGCAAGAATTTTCTCGTTGAGCGATTTCTGAGCCCATTTCTTGAGCACGCAAGTCATTTGATGGACTTGGTGGCCCAGTCCACTCGGTTTTTGCCAACGGCAATGACATGACTGGAATGGAATGGATTGCGACTGGAGACGGCAGATGGGAGATGGGAGATGGGAGACAGGACATGAACATCAACAAGAGGAGCAACGAGCAGGAAAAGGACTTCACTCAATTTGACAAACATGACACAGAAACCCCCGGAGCTGACTTGCAATTTACCCTGCGAAGCAGTTGCACCGTATTATGGACAAACAGAGAGATAGACAGACAGGCACTTGGACTCAGACTCAGTCTCTAGAGTACGATGGAATGTCCCATTCGTCCTGATCGTCCTGGCCAGCAATTAAATTTTTAAAATGCCATTTCGAACGCCTGTGCAAATGAAAAATGCCAACTGCGTGCGTGCAACCTGGAACCTGGAACAGGAACAAGGACATAGGAAGAGGGGAATAGGGGAACTGACAGGGACAGACAGGGACAGGCGCAGGACAACAGCAACATTCTCACAAATAAACCTAAATTGAATTTGTTGCAAAGAGTTTGCAGCCTGTGCTGGCCAAATCTTAGAAGCAGGCTGCTATATAGAAACTTAAACGAAACTTTGTATATCCTGTACAAGGAAAAGGTCCGTAAAGGGTTTATATAGTTACACAAAACTTAAAATCAAATGTGAGTGCCTGTTTTTAGAAATTGCTTACACTTTTTAATAAGATAATCATAAATATTTCGAGCGCTTTAATGAGTAACGAATTTAAATATAAAAGCTAAACCAGTTTAGGCAGAGATGGTTTAAATTAGACTTACTGAACCTATTTATATTTAATCTACTAAATCTAATTAGTTTCTCCAGGATATGAGCTCTTAAATTCTCTTATAAGATTATAATTATTATAAATGCATTTTCTCTCTTTCCATTTGAGCTGTATTCTACTACTTTTAAGGGGTATATCTGTCCATTACATTATGCCTACTGGGTACAGGGTATCTCTGGGTCTAGTACACTATTTCGTTTGTGCTGTTCGCACAAACAACTCGTGTGCTGTCGGCGGAAGTAGCAAGTTATACAATTTTGTGCGCCTTTGTTTTGCTTGCGAATTTCGCATGCCGCTGAATCACTTGACTCGCTTTCTGCCTCCTGCAAATCCTGTGGCTGGCTCCTATACAAGGACCCTACACGAATGCAGTTTCAGCTGTCTCCTCTTGGCCGCCTGTCAAGTGGGTCTCTGCCGCTGCCGCTGCCGCTGCCGCTGCCACTGCCGCTGCCTCTGCCTCTGGCCCTGCTTCTGCTTCAGTCTGATTCGACTTGAACTCATTTCGCCTGAGACTCTTTGGCGAATTTTGCCTGCATTGCAATTTTTCACATTGTTGTCTCTGGTTTCCCTCTGTTTCTTCTGTGTTTTGCTTTTGCTTTTTGTAATTTAATTGCCAATTTTTTAACATTATTCACTTTCTTCCCCTTTGCTTTGGTAGAGCATGGTAAAGGTCTTACTGTTGCCAAAAGAAATGAAATTATATGGAATGAGAAACTTACCAAAGATGATTTGGCAGTAAAAATCGATTATCATAGTAAGCAGCTAGAAACTTGGCAAGAAAATGTATTTGAAAAGCCCTTGAAAAACTGCAGCAATACAAATAGAATAGAAACAGACATTCTTCAGAGAATAATATAATATAGCCCGGAAAGAATAAAAAAGCAACGTGCTTAAATCAGCTTAGCTTATAATTTAATATTTTTTTCATCTCATCATTGGTCCTGTCAGAATTAAAGTAGATTAATCCTAGGGTATAAATATATTCTTCGTTTTAATTTCTTGCTTGCTTAAATTAGAAAGGTATAAATAAATTTTAAATGTTATTTTGGATCACATTTTCTCGTCCGTGGACTCTTCAAAATCAATCAATTATTATCTTTAATATTTTTTTTTTGAATAAATACCTCTGAAAATGAGGTTGAAACTAGAAGTAGGAAATTGGAATTAGTAGACTCACTTTAGATGGAACTGAAAGTTAGTCTGGGTTGAAAATAAGAGCTTTACCTTATAATATTTAAGCCCTCATTTAAGACTCCGCATTTAGAGCGAGGTCTTAGGGTAAAGCTATAAAAACCGAATTTGAAGACAAATCGGTACTTAGAAATTGTAAAAATCAGACTTTACTCCATGCAATTGGATCTAACAGCGAAAAGCTCCATACAATGGTTTCCCCCTTTTGGAGCCGAATTCTCCAGAATCACTTGACTTTCCAGTTCGTATCAATCAATCAGGTTGTATATAGAAAATATGTGAAATAATTGAAGTAAATCTCTGTAAAAATACTCATATATTCTTTCCTTTAACTCCATACTTGCCACGCCTCTGATATGGCGTACGAATTGTACTAGTTTGACCACAAGCGGATCGAAACTTCCGTTCCATTGTACATATATACGAGTATATAATTATATATTTATATATTATATATGTTAATGTAAATATATAGTAAATACAATGCTTATAAGCGAGCCGCTGTTTATGCTGTTCATGCAGAACAAGAACAGAAGAAGAACAACTACAATGGAAATGGCATCAAAGCGAAACCCTAACACAACACATGATAAATTTATGGCTATCAGAGAAAACAATACTAAATACATTCCATACACATGAATATATGAAAAAGAAACCCAGTTTGTCTAGAGGTCGCGACAGAAAGCGAATGCTAATGGGTTAAACGTAGTACTTGCCCATACAAGTGCGAGCTATATCTACATATATATGTATGCTTGTAGATATGGATAAATACTGTGTGTCTATGTGTATATATATATATATATATATATATATATATATATATAGAATGTTATCACTAACTTTCGTACAGCTTAAGGCTTTGTCGGTTTGGTATTCGTCTTTCTACAGATATGAAAATTACTCAAGTGAAAACATTAGACACACAATCGAAATACAATAATGGAGAATCTAGCATCTAAAATTTATTAATTGTATTAGAAAATATTTCAGTATTTTATAAAACCATGCAAAATATTTATTCTAAATAAAAATCATAAGCAGACCTGTTCCGGAACGATTTCAATCAAGAAAAAATTTTACTATTTGGATGGTTTTCAAGAATTTTATATGAATTCTACTCAAAATAGAATACTCTTTCTGTGGAAACTATAGAAATTATTACGGAACTCCATGGGTGCGAATCAAATGATTTTCTTATTATTTAATTGATTGAAAGAACTACGAGATTTTCCGGGAAGCTCATCCAAAACGTCATGAATTTTTATGAGTCTTAGTTCTGAAAATCCCTAAATATTGTTTTTGATGTGTACCAATATTATTAGTCCACCTAGTTCCAAAAACTGAGACAAGTTTGAATACGGCAGATGAACGGACAGATAGACAGATGGCCATGTCTATATCTATAGCATAGTCCCGATCAGTAATAAATGGATTATTAATTACTCATTTCGTGTCAAAGTTATAATACTATAATAATAATATAGTAATATATATATGTAACTGTAGTAACTTGAAAAATGATATACATATATGAATATAGATGAGTTATTCGTAATTTAAATAGCTGGAGCCCTTAAAGATGATTACTCATAAATTGATGCATATTTTGTACTTAATGAGGATGTTTATAAGTGATATACCAAATATAGTGGGTTTTACGCATTTTATCTATTCAATAAAAAACAGATAATGAAATTATTAAGAAAACGTTGTTATTTTTTCGTATTTCCTGTTTGTTACATTGTACTTCACATGTTTTCATCAGCTCGATAAGAACCACAATTAATCGACATTATGAGTGCAAACTCGTGGAGATAGTTTTTCTTTCTTATCATAAAAATCGAAGCTGAAGCTTCGTGCCGTGTTATACAAGCATTAATGAAGGCGACAAATACTTCATTAATCGACAGATATTGTAAAATCGTTTGGGTTTACGACCACAATAAAAGCTCTGGCCAATAAGTGTCAGTTATCATGTCTGCCAGATAAGAGCCATGAAATATCACAGGCTACAAGGTGCAATAATCGCAATAATCCATTCAAAATTCAACTTAATATTGATTATACAACTATTAATAATATTTATTCTATTATTAATAAGCCACTACATTGATGATATACTATCTTAGGTTAATATATAGGTTTCAATACTCTATATTCCAGAGAACGGTAAAACCTAAAACTATTCTAAATTAAAAATCTAAAAAATTTCTTAGTTCAAGGTGAATACTCTACATTACAAAAACTACTCTAAATTAAGTATCTAAAATAATTCTTGGCTTAAGGGGAATTCTAGGGCGAGGTTAACGATAAAACTTAACTAAATTAAATATCTAAAATAATTCTTGGTTTACTGAGAATACTCTGTATTCCAGAGAACTGTAAAACCTAAAACTATTCTAAATTAATTATCTAAAAAATTTCTTAGTTTAGTTTTTTAGCTGTTAACTATAAAACTCGTTCAAATAAAGTATCTAAAATAATTCTTGGTTTAGGATGACGGTAAGTTGAGTATTATTAAAGTTAAACACCTATTATTCCCTTTTATAGTCATCAACTGTTGCGTTCCTAAGTTTCTCAAAGTTGCACCCAGAGATTTTGTTTTTTTTTTTATGGGCCACACCCAATTAAATATTTTTGGGGGCGCAACAGTTGACCCCTTGATGAAAGGGCAGGGAGAAAGTCAGGCAATATTTGTGAATTCTGTGGTCTATGCGTGTCCTGGATTGATGATGCCTTTCTTGGTCGCATTTGTTGTTAATCGACAAAAACCCTTCAGACTCACAACCTGCCATCCGGGTACAATGGGGCATATAGGAAGAACGTTAAGAACTATATTTTTTTATCATTGCCTAATAAAATGGTAGTAATAATAGGGAATATGACATCCTACCATCCATATAAAATGATATATTTTAGTTTATTATTTATATTTATTAGTTTTGCCCACTGTACATTGCTGGCATTAGTCTAATTGCCTTTGGCCAGCGATAGACCTTTCCCTGCCTCACTAATTTGTTCTCATTAGTTTTATGGACTTGGAACTCTTTGATTTGGGCATTTAACTATATGAATAGAGCTAATAAGTCGGGTGTGGAGATATGATAAATGTTATTTCTATAATCACAGCTAAAACTGTCATTAATACGCCGTCAAATCAAAGTGATAAAAACTTTCCGTTTTTCAGCAAATAAATATTAATAAATTACCCTTTTTTTTTGATAGTTTGATACCTGCCTCCATAGTCCGGAGCACAAATATATATCCAATTAGCTATGAGTATTATTCAAATATCTATATATATATATATATATATATTATAAAAAATTGATTATTCGGATTATTTCATATTCCTTTGTAATAGGGCGACTGACTCGATTACTGTTCAGCCATAAAATACTTCTAGTACGTCGAAAAAGCTTTCATAGTGGATGATATATGGAACTGCTTGATACACTATAACTCACATGGGGCATGAAGACGTTTAGTAGATGGAATTTTCAGTGCTAATCCATTAAATTTGAAATATGATTTTGCCAGGCGACTTTGTAAGCATTTCAATGGCGCAAATGGAGGCGTCGCTCGGAAATTCGTTTACATTTTTTGGACAAATGCAATAAGTCGAGGATTGGGCGTGAGGGGTTTGGGGCCAGGCTTCGGTTTGGGGTTCAACCCACACAAATCATGCGAAGCGTTGGCTCCTTCACATGAGTCGATTTCGCTTTTCCTCTCTTCTCTGTGTGCTTGGGTGTGTGAGCACGTGCCTCTTAGCACGCCTCCCAGCTCCCGCCTCCCGTCTGCTTCCGTCTCATCCCTTCTGCCGCACTTTCAACCAAAAATATTACGCAATTGTTGATTCTGCCCCCTCCCACTGCCAGATGCTCTCTCCACAGTGGCGCATTTTATGTAGCCGCCTGGCGTCGGGATTATGAGCAAAGTGAATAGAAATAGAACTGGAAAAGCACTCGAAAGGACTTTTTAAGTTGTCCTTACCACAAAATGAATGTACGTCAGCCAGTTTTAAGAGCATTATCCATTGCTGCATACTTCAATTTAGCAGTGCATGTCTGGGTTTAATCTTAAATCATATTTTGATACAATGAAGTTAGGGAAAATGCTTTTCCCCAACTGAAACTCATTCATATTCAAAGATGAATCAACTCTTTCCCTAATATCTCCGCAACTATTCAGGTTAACCTGCATAAATTTAGTATGTGGACTTCAATAAGTGTCTAAATGCATTAAACCACTTAAAATGACAAAGAAAGTTTATTTATAAACAATTAACAAAATGTATTTATTTCGGTAGTAGACAGTTGATTATTACTCACAGTCAGCAGTCAACGATGCAATCCTCTCAAATTTTGATTCGGTTCAGTGAACCCTGGAACCAAGGCTCGTTTTTGAGTCTTGGTTCAGTTTTATAAATGTAATCAAGTTTTTCGATTTATTTGAAATAATATGATGGAAGGATTATATATAAACTATTTTAGCCAAGAAGAAATTATTAATTCTGTTCGTTGAAGTCAATATTTTGTATCCAAAAAGAGATCCGGTTCGGGATATCTTCCAGCTGAAAGAACCAAAATAACCGAACCGAATAGCTACTAATGAATTCTGCTTTGAACCGGGCTTGCAACCCAGTAAAGCAATATTAAATAATTGTTGTAAAAACCGAAGAGGATTAAAAAAATTCAAATATTAATTTACTGCCTGGTTTCCAAGCTTCAAAGTTTATATTCAATGATAAACCAAATAGGCTCCCTATAGCAATTCTGGTACGCGTTTTAGCCAGTATTTTCTTTCTGACCGAAAACTAAGCCAGAAAACGTTTCATTTACACTCTTCTTCACCAAGTTTTCTACTCGTCCTTTGAGCCCACTTGTGGTATTTTATTCCATACTGGTAGTACAGCCCCCTCGCCCACATTGGTGTGGTGTCCGCCTGGCATTTTCTGTGTGTGTTTCTGGGTATTTTATTTTCTTTTTTTGAAATTTCTGTACTCCTGTCCTTTGTTGGGGCTGGCAGGAATTGTCATGTAAATGGGTTAAGTTCTGACAGTAAATTCCTTTTTACAAAAACTTTTGCTTAGTTCTTGGCAACATTCTGTTAAATGCATTTTAATTCAAGGCTTCTTTTGGCCTGACAAGCAATCCTTTGCTTTCAGTTTATTTAATTTTCAATTTAGCTTGATTAGAGCCGGACTAGAGTCAGAGCCAAATGAGATCTACATTGATTTAATATTGCTTTCTACGTTTTCGTTTATTAACCTTTATTTTATAATAATTACGTTTACATTTAAATGTTATTCTTATCTTATTTATTCTATTACGCTTATCATATATTAAAGGCTTAATAATTTCATCTTCCGATTGATATATTACATGCGTATATTATCCAGAGATTTTGTGTTTATTTGACTTAAGTAGTGGCAATATAGAAAACTTTTTTTCTTTAGATATCTCATTATATAAATCATATAATTGCCATAAAAAGGATCAGTTCAAAACAAAATATTTATATGGAAATTATTTCAATTCTCAAGATATATTACAAGTTAAAGAGTTGCCAACACTTCTTAATATCGGACTACTATATCTTATAGCTAGCATAGGAAAAATCTATCAAAATATATAAAGCTAAGAACATTTTTCAAATGGTTATTGCAGGGTATGTAATGTTCGGTGCGCTGAAAACTGCCTTTCCTTATTAGTTACTATTACTAAATGAAACTGGAAACCTGTAAAAACAATAAAATTAAATGAAAATGGATATTTTCAAACTGAAGGCACTTGAAAACATCGTTAAACTTGAGAACTGACCTCAGCCGCACTCCAATTACTTAGTATTTTTTTAAAGTACTTTTTGTTCAACGCTCCACTTAAATGCATTTATAGATAGAGAAAAACTGGAATAAGTAAACCCCATATGCAAATTGGCATATCGCGAAAAACCGGCGCCCAAGTCAACCAGACACATGCAAAGCTAAGCAGAAAAAAAGACGAAGAGAAACGGGAAAAAATGTTAAATTGGCCATTGAACTTTCATATCAGCAACTGGCGAAATGCTTTTTAAAACGCTTAAACACGCGAACAAGCAACAGCCACGCCCACTTATAATTCGAAAAGTTGCTGAAAAACCACATAAAACAAAAAGGATTGAAAGAACTACTTTCATTCTGCTCCTGAAAATACTCTCTAGCATCAGAAACAGCTGGAAAGTCGCGAGAAAGTCATTGTTCATTAGAATAGGATTATTAACTGTCATCGATATTGGTTCAGTTCAGGAATTTATATAATTTATTTATAGTTTCTGTCGCGCTATAAGAATCTAAATGGAGAAATGAGCCAGAAAGTCGATATGCCCTTCGGCTCGTCGACTACAGGGTATTAAAACTCAAACAAGCACAACTTCCGCCTGTTTTTGATATGCTCCCTCTGAAAGTTAACAACAATTTTACTCAAATTGCCCAAGGAAAATGCAATAAAAGTGGTTAAGCGATTACAGCTTTAAAGGTGTGTGTGATTATCAGGATGGGATAAAGGACCTTTTAATATGATTATAACTCTGAAACTATTGCAGTTATCTTGTTGAAATTTAATATGTAGCATATTGGAGAGGTTTTTAATAAATCAACACTTTAACTAGCTCTATAAACTAAGTGCTACAGATTTCTACCTTCTAGTCCCATCGTAGTGCTAATTTCAATGCCAAGCAATTTGTTAAAATTGCTCTTTGTTGTGTTTCGCATGTAACTTGACTGTTTGCTATCGCTTATCATTGACGGACAACACCTCTCCCTGTGCCCTGTGCCCTGCTACCCGCTCCCCGCTCATTAGTGATATAATTGGGTAAACAAAGTGGGGAAAAAAGTGGAAAAAATGTCTCTGACGTTTGATGAATAGATTTTTAAGTCATTGTCAAAGACACTTCAAGCCTCAACCCAATTCAAATGAAATTAACGGAAACATGAGCCAACATTCTCCTATTTTTAAATTTCGTGTAAAAAGAAATGTAGGGCGTCTGATATCATTATCTACTCCCTCGCATTTTGTTTAACAGCTGTGTATTTAAAATGATAAAATGCTTTTTAATGTCTTCTCGGGGGCAAAGTGCGGCCGGCAAACAGTCAAACATATTAAATTCAATATAAATATATATATATATATATATATGTATATATAAATATTGAATGGATAGTGAATTTGAATCCTACTCAAAGTAATTCCATACTTTCTTTTACTTGCAGCTGTTAAGTATTTAAAAAGATGCGCTAAAAGTGCTTGAGGTAAATATTATTTGTTTTTAATCAGAATTTAAATATTAAAAATATATTTTTGATATATTTCATAAATAAGTTGCTCATTTTCTTTAGATAGCGCTGACCAGTGATTCTACCGCCCCGCCCAGAGGAGCCGCCCACAGCGTGGAACAATCAGAAAGAGCAGAAAGAAGCGAATCAAAGGAAATTAAGACAAAAATGTACGCAAAGCAAATAAGAAGTAAAGAGGGAATACACAAATCAGCAAAAGCAAAAATATATATGAAAATATTTAAAAATTGAAATCAAAAACAAAACGAATGAAATCAAAATACAAAAGAAGAGTTGCCAGACCAACACGTAAAAAACAGAAACACACCAACAACAACAACAACAACAACACAACAACATTACAACAGAAACGAGAACAACACTAACAACAACAACAACAACAACAAGGAGACGAAGAAGCAGAAGAGAAAATGCTTCTGCCACAGGCCAAAGACACAAAAATGAATGGAACAATCAGCAATAAAATGGGGCTGGGAAAATCCATTAAAATGTACCTGACCATATTCGTAGCCACGACCTGCATCTATATGGTGCTCTATCAATATCATATGTCCCGACAGCCCCTCGCCGCCAACGAGGTCGTCAAGGTGAGTTTTCTTACGCTATATGTATGTATGTATGTACTTATGTATATAGAAAGTATCAGATAGTTAGATATATATATATATATATATAAATTATAGAGCTACTACTTATCGTATATAGATAGCACTATTGATAAGACAATCGCGTAGCTTGCACCGATTGATTTCCCCATTTCTACATTCTACAAGCATTTGCCCTTCCAGTAATTCCAAGTTCATCTCAATGAAGTAGTTTACAACCTGACATTGACCGATTATTAGATTCTCACCTACTGAATGCATCTCTTCGCCATAATAATTGTAATAGATTAAGTAATTTATAATGAAAACTTATTGCTTGATTGATGGTTTATGCTTAATATAAAATGCGGAGCTTAAGTTCGTTGTAAATGCAGTCCTAAGATTCTGGAAAGCTCCACTTTTTTTCAATATATAAAAAGTAGTAAAAGTTAGGTTAGAGTGTCCAAATAAATCGTGCAATATTATTGCTAATTTACAGTTGAGTTTAATCAAATCAAATAGATTAAAGCAATTCTAAATATATTTAAATTATCATTGTAAACTTAGAAAAAAAACAAATCAATTTATATGGCAAACTGTCAATCAAGCAGTATTCACGACTCGTGTATGGGCTACATCCACAATGTATCTATGCAATTCATCTTGTAATGTATCTTTTGTTATTGTTCTTGCTCTATTTCTAACTCCGCATCAAAAATAAATAAAACAAAAAAAAAAAAAAACAATATATAGCATACAGAAAAATCATCATCATCATCTACGTCATATATCGCTTCATATCTGTGGGCTCCCATAAATGTTGTCAATGCAAGTGCTATGGGGCAGGAGCAGGGGCCGGGGCAGGAACTGGGGCATGGTGTTAATACCACATACTCAGCCTCGATCGCGCCTGCTGCTTCCGCCTCTGCAACATCCTTCTTATCGACGGTTTCATTGCCATTGACATCAGCTTTAGACGCCAACAACAAGAACAACAATAAAACCATCTCCACAACAACTACAACAACAACAGCAACTGTTGTCGCCGCCTTGGCTACAACAGCAACAACAACAACAACAACAACGACAACAGCAGCAGCAGCAGCCGCAGCAGCAGCAACAACAACAAGAACAACAACTACTCAAAAGCTGCTAAAAGCTACGCCCAGCCACGCTCAGAACTCATTGGGAAAAGACAGGGGCGTCGCTCATAAAATTCGCTCAGCATTTGTTGCCGTTTCCGAACCCGTAAATATTCTCTTTTCAATTAGCACATGAAACATTCCATAACTAAACTAACTAACTAACTAACTAACTAACTAAGTAACTAGCTAACTAACTAACTAACTAGTCAACTCTTTAATTAATTAGTTTTTAAGTACAATTTTCTTTTGTTTCGCATACTGCACTCTCTTTACAATAGTCTCCTTCCCTTCCGTAAATATATATACCTATATATCTATATCTATGTCTATGTCTATGTCTATGTCTATGTCTATGTCTATATCTGAATGACTGTATGTAAAATTGCAACTTCATAGTTATTTGAACTTGTACTTTTTTTTAATAGGAATATCTGCACTTGCTACAATTTCCTGCAGCTCCTCTCCTCTCCTCTCCGCTCCTCTACTGTCCTCCCCTGCCTTCTGTCTGTGTTCGCTTTAGCTTTGTTTGTGTATTGCTTTTTCGCATTTCGCATTTTGCAATTTTCTTAATTGCTTTTTTAAGTTGGCTCACTCCGAGTCACAAGTGCGTTCATTTTCATTGCTTTCTGAGGTGTGCCCGGGGCTATAAGCGGGTTCTGCAGTTACCAATATTCGTTACCTTAAAGCTTACATCAAATGCAGCATTTTACAATTTTCAGTTTTTAAATTTTATTATTTTTTACTAACCCTGTAAAGGTTTATAAAATGTTTTTAATTGTAGCCTAGCAGAGGGCATTATCATTTGAAAGGAGGTATCTCCGATCCCTTGAAATAGTATCTAAGCTCATACATATTCAATATATATATTGATCAGAACAATGAGTCCAGACGATTTAGCCACGTCCTTCTGTTTCCATACTTCAGCGGAACCTTTCGGATCGGATTACTATATCAAATATATATCAAAGGGGCCATGAGCTGAGAGCCATTCCTTGCTAGTTTTAGTCCAGTCTTTTTCGAATTTCACTTTCGAAAAGCCAGCTTATAAATTATATTTATTATTTATAGCGTAGAATATTAAACGGATTATAAAAATATTGTTTTTCAAAAAGTAATTGGAGTTCGGAAACTGATAATCGATTGTTGTTAGTATTACAGCTTACAAAAGGCTGGAAAAATGGAGGAAAATCAGTAGAGAAAATAGCATTATATTCATATCAGAATTGCATTCAATAAGTTTACAATATACTCGTAATTATTTTAAGTGTACTACAAAGGGCCCACTAATAATGCACTCATTTTTGCATATAAATTTAATAATAGCTGACTGATGATACCTCCATTGTTAGCCCAACTAAATAATTACGTTTGTTTAGCCCAATTTTAGCTTCAAAGCGCCTTCGAGTATCTGTATCTGTATCTGTATCTTTTGTACCTAAATCTGACTAATTGTTTGTCATTAGAGCCATGTAATTTGCATTTCCAGTTGCATTTCCATTTGCATTGCATCTGCACTCTTTGTGGGCCTTGTTAGCTTTTGACTTATTTGTGCATATTATAAATATATATATATATATATTTACATATATACCCGTATATAGTTGGTTGGGGGCCTTCAGCTGGTCAACGAGGCGATGATTTATTTATTTAACCGAATTTCACAGGGTATATTATAGGCTATTGCAGTGTTTTTAGGTTAATCAGTTGCACAGCTCGTATATCAAATGCATTGCCAGTTATAATAAATAAAATGCATGCGAAAAAAGAGATTTTCCATGCGAAATTTGCATGAGCCCAATTTGAAAATTGCTCTGTGCGCATTAAAAAAAAAGAAAGAAAATAAATAAATTAGGGACACTCTGAGGGGCGGGAATTGGGAGGTGTTTTTTTTTTTTTTTTTTTTTGTTTAGGTGGTCTGCAATGATGATGATCCAGTTTCTAAATGGTTCCAAAATGCAAGCCAATTGAAAAAGATGAGCGCATTTGCGGGCTACTCTCAGTTAGCAGTTCCATGTATGTGTGTGCATGCATGTGTGCGTGTGTGTGTGTGTGTGTGTGTGCATGTATATTTTGAGTAACTATTGGATGCTCTACAGTCCATGTCAAAGGCTAGTTCCATTGGTTAGGAGGAGATTCAAGGTACAATTTTTAAAATTAATAGTATGATTTATAGGATTTTGATATGTCTTTTATATTCAGAAAATAAATCGAATAGTGAATGAACCCAATCACCAAAGAAAAGATAAATATGGTTATTTTTTACCTGTAACTTTGAACTTTGAAAATCAAATAACTAAAAAGAATTCAGCACAACTTAAGCAAAGGATCTGTTATGCGATTTTCAATATCAAACGCCTTAAAGATAGCCAAATTTTAAGGCCATTGTAGGCCACTGGGTCTTATTATTATTATTATTATTATTATTTTTATTACTATAATTATTATTATTATATGAAAATGGGATGGCAGGTATGCTCTTAGTATGGAGCTATAGTATGGACTCTCTATGCTGATTGCCTGTGTAGGACATGAACTTGGTCAGTTCCGTCTGTTCTGTTGCTGCGAGTACTTTGCATATCACTTTGGCTGTCTCTGTAAATACCCTGTAAACTCATGAAAGTGGGGTGTTAATTAGTTGGCTGGGCATACGAATTGATATTGAATTACAAAAGAGAAATTTAACATGTTTAAGTATTGCCTTCTGCGTGTATTTATAAATACAAAATTAATTTACCTAGCTCCTCAATTGAGACAGAAGTTTGCATAGAAACAGACAGACTGACAGACGGACAGACAGATCGTCGCTCTGATCAATAGTGCGACTTTTTATACTCGATGCGGTCGGAGTTGTCTCCTTCAGTGGCAAAACTATAACACCCTCTGCAAATAAAGGATTATAATTTATGGAACATTTCAATATTCAATAATAATACCAATATTTATTATATTTATACTAAATATAAATCTTTAAGTATTTTCTTGAAATTTGTAAAATAGTTAGTGTGTTTTTAGAATTTCATTTATTTATAGGGTAGCTGCTAGTCGAGCATATTTTTTGCTTTGCATATCTGCACTGCTCTGCTTCAGTGCATTTTGTTTATTTGAATGTCTATGTTGATTTTGCAAAAATAAATTTAAATGCATTTTTGTGTGTCAACAATGAACAATTTGCTACACCAGCAAAGTGTCTGTGTGTGTGCTGTGGCTCTGTGTGTTTGTGTGTGTGTAAGTGAGTGGCCTCCTTATACTAACTAAGAGTAGTCGCATAACGAGCAGCTAAACCCGGTCAACTATTCAACTAGTTTATGAGTATAGCTTGGCTCTGGATTAATTTGCATAATTGCTCATAAAAGAAGCACACGCCGCGTTACGCATTTAAACCCACCACACACACACACACACACACACACACACACCCATACACACACACACCTCTTACTAGACACAAGAATAGAGTACAGTTGCCATTAGTTAATACTACCCACTTAACTCCCACTCTCTTCCCGCAGCCCCCTTTATATATAATAACGCCCACTTATCGCCGTCCCGAGCAACTGGCTGAACTAACTCGACTGGGTTATACACTGAAGCATGTTGTGAACCTGCTCTGGCTGGTCATCGAGGATGCGAACAGGACGAACCCCTTGGTGGCGCACACCCTGGACCGTATTGGTGTGCCCTACGAGTACCTAGTGGGTGAGTTTTATCACCCTCAACCCCGGCCACTGAAATTATTTTATAGTCCTCCGTTTGAGTGCTATTAATGTACTCCGTCTCCTCTTTATATTCCTGTTTTTTCCACTCGCATAGCACCCATGCCCGAGCAGTATAAACTGACAAAGCGTGCCAAGCCCCGCGGCGTCTCGAATCGCAATCGAGGACTCGATTATCTGCGGGCCAATGCCACCGAGGGTGTTCTCTACTTTGCCGACGATGACAACACCTACGACATTAACATCTTTGAACAGGTATGGAATTGTTAACAGCTGTAGAAGACCATGGAACTTAAACTAGCTGAAAGGATTACTCAATGCAACCAGAATGTTCTACTTCAAATCAACTTGGGCACAATAATTGCCCGAAGGCATTGGAGCAATCAACTCAGGCCCTGTGAACTAACCATATGTGTGTATATATTATTGATCAGGACGATGAGACGATGAGTCGATATAGCCAAGTCTGGCTGCCTGTCTGTCGGCTTCTATGCAAACTAGTCTCTTAGCTTTTTGTTGCGGCCCAATGGGACAACTATATCGTATAGCTACGATTGGAACAATTGGTCTAAGAGTCTTTTCTATATTGATTTCAAAGACATCTGAATTAAATTTCGAGGTTAGCTGAAAAGGTTGTTTTCCAGATGCACTTTAAAAATGATTACGATGGGACTACTATATAATATTTATCCCATAGGAAACCTTTTTTCGTTTTTCTAGACCATTTCTTCTAAGTGTGAACTAAAATTGGGCAATATCGGAATTATTTAGCATACAGCTGCTATATCATACATATAACAATCGATCAATATAATGCATTTTACATTAAAAAAGTTAAAAAACACTTTGCAAGTGTGTAAAAATAATTTTTAAATGTATAATTTTAATTGTAAGATTTTATTTGATTTCTCAAACTTTTGAAAATTTGTTAATTTATTCTTTGCATACTTTCGAGCGTTATACAATCCGTTGGTGTAGCAAAACTAAATTATTTAGGAATATTGAGAAGTTGTATATTATCTTTTTTCTATGCGATATATATAGATTCTTTTATAGATTCTATATCTTGGCAAATATTTGGTCAATGCGGCCTTTGCAGATTGTCAGCAAAGCTTTAGTTTATATGTTGAAAATCTCTTTCCAGATGCGCTATACAAAAAAGGTTTCTATGTGGCCCGTGGGTCTTGTGACTAAGACTGGAGTCAGTAGTCCCATAATACGTGGGGGCAAATTGGATGGGTACTACGATGGTTGGATAGGAGGACGCAAATATCCCGTAGATATGGCTGGATTTGCTGTGAGCGTTAAGTTTCTGCAGGATCGGCCGCAGGCGAAGATGCCCTTTAAGCCGGGCTATGAAGAGGATGGGTTTCTGCGCAGCCTCGCACCACTGGCGAACGCAGAGATTGAGCTGCTCGCGGACGAGTGCAAAGAGGTGGGATGGCTAATTAGATGCAGATTATATTGAAATCATTATAATTAGAATATTTTATTTTCATAATATACCAAAAGATACTGACGTGGCACACACAGACGAAAAAGAATCCTGCTGCACTGGCGCTCAACCTGACGCGTTATGGCAATACGAATCTGGAGTATATAGAAAAGTTGCTGGTGCGACCGTAGAATGTGTAGATAGAGTTAGATAGTATTTACGATAACTATAACGATAACGATTACGATTACGATTACTATATACCAATACTATTGTACGATTGTGTATGCAGCGAGTGAGCTCACAAAGTGTCCGTGACTTTAACCAGTTTGTACAGGTACAATCCTGTGTTTAAGTCGTCTCTTTTTATCGACTATCATTAGTTCTGCACAGAGTAAAGACCTGTAAATTATTTATATAATCTACGCACAAAAAGATATTGATAAAGATACAGATATACATGCATATACACATATACATATATAGAGATAAAGCTAGGCTTTAAGCGCACAAGGTTTTTTTTTTTTTTAGATATATATTCGCCAGCACTGTTTGACCCCAGCCGGCATTATAGTATATACCTTTAAGTATTGTATATTATAATATCCTGGAACTATTTTGTACATAGTATTTGCAATAGATGATCTAAGCCAATATTTAGTTTAAGCTGGTTAATTTTTGATAAACAAAGAGGGAAAAAGCTAAAAGGTATTTAAGTGCATTACTTTATGAAAGACAACAAGAAAGAGCCTAATTATAATATTCTAATTTAGTTAATAAGTTCTCTACTCTCTGATTATAATTCGTTTCCGCGCAAACAAATTCATGAATTTGCTTCGCATAAATCACTCACTGAACTTACTATAATTATGGTTTTTTGTTCCTAAAATATATAATTTAAAAGTGCATTAGAAACACAACAGCTAACAGCTAACAGCTAACAGCTAACAGCTAACAGCTAACAGTTGACAGTTAACAGTTAACATTAAACAAGCATAATTTCTCCCCATTATTCTCAACTGTTTAAAGTACTCTGCACACCACATTTATGATTGATTATAATGGAATTCCGCAATAGTTCAAGGCCCAATCCCATGCAAGGTGTGTGCGACTAAAGTCGGCCAACAATTTCTGTATTTACTTTTATGGGGCAGTACGTAGAAGCCTTCCGAAAATTTCAAACAAACAGCAGCTAAAATGTGGGCCGCAACCATTTCAATAATGCATGTTGACACACTCGTATATCAAGGCGTTGCTCCAGACCCTCAGCCGAGACAGATAGACGGACGGGCAGACAGACAGACAGACAGCCAGATAGATAGGGCGACAGAGAGAGATATAGATAAAGTAGAGCCAAATGATTTGGTCACATGGGCTGGGCCATCGCGGGTCTGAAAATCGCGTGCCAAGCGATACCGAGGGTAATGGCAATTGAACTGCAAAAAATAAAAAGAGAAAATAAATAAATAGAAGAGTTTCGGAAATTACCAAAATGCCAACAACAAATATTCAGATAATGGTCTTGCTGATGGAATTCAATTATTGAAAGTGGTAAATAAAACAAATAGTAACGAGTATATAAAACTAATTTGAGTATTCCCAGCTGTTTACTACTATTATTACTCTTATCTACTACAATATATTATTATTACTCAGTTGCAATGGAAACGTTTAAATATTTAAAATATTGTGCCCAAAAAAACCAACACAGTTCAACTAAGTACAGATGGACGTATGTGTGTACATACATATATATATATATATATATATATATATATATATATATATATCTAAGTAATTCCAGGCAAACTGATAAAACGAGTACGAGTATTAATAAAACATTTCTACAATTTATACAATTACACCTACGAATGCGAATACGAATACGAATACGATATTAGTTAGGAACTTACAAAAATCTTAAAAGAAATACGAGTATATTTATTAACTTATCTCAAGGGTAAACTTTCGTGAAAACTAAAATATTCTTATAAATTCTTTAAAACAAAACATTACAAACAAATTATTACAAAGGATATTCTTGACTATTTCAACTTAAAATACAATTACAAAAACCAATCTACAATTACAAGTAAACTACTACCATTCTCTTATTCAACAAATTACAACAACAAATTACAAATCACAAATCACACACTTTAAAATAAACAAAAGAAAAACTGTTTAAAAACTGAATAGCAAGGAACTTCAATCATTTTTGTGCAAACAAGAAAACTTTAATAAAAATATGATAAATATTTCTGAAAATTTATTATAAATAATTTGAATTTTGCATTCTTTTTTATCTGGGATCTTCTCTGGGGATTCAGCTCGCAGGGGATTCACAGTTGTGTAGACTGAACAATTTTTGACAACTTTCGAATAGGATCGAAGTGTTCTTTATTAGGAGTAGAGGATTCAGTTAGGAAAAAAATTCAACACTAAAAGTAGTTAGAAAGCTTGAACATTTATTCAGTTTTTGACAATTTTAGAATAGACAATCGAAGTGCAATTATATTTTAAATATATATGGTATATTTTTCTTCTAGTGGGTCCAGGCGGCAACTCTAACTCGTTGAGTTCCTGCAGTCGCACTTGCTGTATAGAGAGAGGCCTCAGTAACAATTCTTCAAGCAGATTTGTGAAAATATTGAAAAGGTTTTCAACAAATTTGCCCGTTGTTGTTCTTCTTCTTCATGATACTCGCAATATTTTACGTGTATTTACCATCGCTGTTCAGGAATTTTGTTTAGAATTTTCTTTTTGAAATACCCTTTAAAAAATTTAAAGCAGATTTTTGAGACAGCAGCAATAGATTTCGATTTCATCTCAGCTCAATCGACTAAGTGCAATTGTTCTACTAAAGACTTAAATGATTGTTCAAGGATTGTGCGAGATTTTCAACTAGAAAGCATACAATTTGTGGCACTAGCTAATCTAAATATTACTAATAAACTTAGACTGGATATACCTCTTCATCTGGATCATTCACCATTCTCCTACGGATTCAACACTACGATTAATTAAAAGGTTAGCTTAAGTTTTCTAATTTAAAATGAAAACTAAATCAGGTTTGGAAATTTATAGATTTTTGTCAAATATATAGGACGAATTTTAGAAGAAATCTTTTTGATATCCATTAAAATTAAGAGCTTAATGATGATAACTACTTGGTCACATATGTACTCGTTTATATGTGATTCATGAACTACAGATAAACTACATGGAGTTATGGAAGATTATTAGATTATAGTGCTATATCATCTAAGAAACTAGCATTATTTCTTATCGATTAACTCTAGGGGAAACTTACTCGGCTGGCTGTGTACAGATACTGATGTAGGAATACTTATAGGAAGTATTTATATGTAGGTGCATTTACTCGTAGAGAGTAGAGTATTGGTCATTCGCCAAGAAAGTCGATTTATATCATAGTTCAAGAGACAACATAACAAGCTGACAAGCCGCAGATGAATACTTTGTGAACTATGAAACTACTCTATAAAAGTAATTGCAGTTATTGTTTTTTTAAAGGAAGGACAGCTTCTTTCTGTCTAAGAATGCTTAAGTTATCTTTGCTAATTTCTCCTACTTAGTTAAAAAGCACCTAAATTTAATAGAAGCGATTTTTTTATAGAGCAATACGAACAATTTCTTAGTTTTTTTTGAAGGAGTTCTGGATGTAGCTAATCTTTCATTCTACTCACAAAATAAGGATACGAATTCTAGGCAATACTGCCCCAATTTCCTTGCTCATCTAATGCAGATATAAGGAATAAATTCTAGATAGTATTTGGTTAATTGTGGTTAGTCTGGAAAGAAGGCTTACTGGGGGCTGATCACTTTCTACTGTGTGGTACTAAAAAGATAACTCAACATCGATGGCTGCACGTGAAAGCTTATAGTTGCCTCTTCCCACTTGGTATGAATCAAACGCTGCAAAGGCGTATTGAGCGTTGACTCCTCCTTGGCGACCACATCGTTGCCAGCGCTAGCACCACTAGCTCCACTAGCACCACCAGCAACAACACCACCGGAAGCAGCACCTCCTCCACTGGCCGAAACAGAATCATCCTTTCCAGATTTGCCCGACAAAGAGGTGCTCTCCGGTGTTATAGGTTGTCGCTCCAACATGACCAATGCTTGTTCATTGTACGTCCGATTATCGATGGTCATCAGTATCTGATGGCCCGAACAGCTATAATAATTCACATCAAATCTGGACTCGGCATGATAGTTCCTTAATAAATCCGGATTCTTATTAAAGATCACTCCATAGTGGCCAGTACAACTGGTTATCCATATGGGATAATTAGGTGTCTTCAGCCTCGAGCCCGGCTGTCGGGATTGATTTACAGCAGCCTGAAGAGAACGCAATATATCATAATTATTATTATTTATAATTTATTATTTATTACTTGTTATTTTTCGTACTTACGCTGGCTGACTCTATGTCCCACAGCAGCAGACCGATCATACAGCGCTTCAGAACGCCATACTGCGCTACAGCCTGCAATTGAAAGGGTTCCCAAATTTAAGCCTAACCTCAAAAAGGACTAAGTTCAATGACTGCTCACATAGCTATTCTCGTCGCCCACATTTATAACACCATTGTGAATATAGGGCGTGGCACGTCCCGTCAACAACAAAGTCACAATCATCAGGGAACCCTCCTCATGGTTGCTCATCGTCAAAGGCGACGATTTAGACGAGTCCAAATCCGTGCGTACTCTGCATGGCAAGTTTATAGGGTGTTTAACAAGTTTATCAGGGGTAATTGAGTGTTTTTATATGGATCTAATAAACTATTAAACTATATGACTATATAACTATATAAATAAAAGGCACTTCCTATACATATAGCTGAAATCTTACTTTCCCATCGAGCGTGTGAGAACGGCGCTATAAAGAAACAGCAAAGTGCCCGGCGTTTCCTCTTCTGTAAACTTTTTTTGGGGAAAGGAAATTAATGACAAACTTTACTAGATCAAATACATATATATATATATATATATATGTATATAATAATACTCATAGCTACAGAAATGGTTACAAAATTTGTATTGTAATGAGTTCTGTTACTTTGAGCTCTTACGTATTTGAAATTTCGCTTCATAAAGTGCTCCAGCTCCTCATTGGGTGACACTGTAAAGATATAAAGCTATAAAGAAAGAATTCGGAAAACATTTTATTATAAGAATAAATGTTATCTCATATAGAAACTGATGTATGTGGCCAAGGCAGAGCCTAGTTTTTACTGTTTCTCCAATTTATAAATTCCCATATATAAAAAGTTCTCATTATCTGATGTTAATATTTATGGATATGGATTTATTCATGGAATATAGAATCGAAAGTGAAGAAATCAATAGTAAATGCATTATGCAATCGAAGGGCTTACCTTTTCGGTGACTGTATCATGAAAATAGCTGGCACTGTGATCCACAAATACCTCATCCTCCGAGGGCAGTACCATGGTAACCTTGCCCTTATCCGAAATAGTCCGCAGTATCTCAATTAAAGCATTGAAAAGGGCATCCCGCTGCATGTCAGCGTTCGCCAGGAGTGGACTAAAATATATGAATTGAATGATTAAGTGGAATCAGGGGACTTTCCTAATAAAAATGAACGCACTCAGTTGTTGCTGTACGGCTGCTCTTGCGGGCAAAGAGTAAATATTTCAAGATGAAACCCTGAACCACGGAGAGCATACCCCTAGTGGCATTCCGTGGAGAACGGAGACCGTAGGCCAGCTCCTCCTTGGGATTGGCAAAAACAAACGATGTCTGCAGCCATTCGGCTCGCATCGGAATCGCTGCAGTGCCAAAGACTAGCTTACGCAGCTCCTGGAAATAGGATTTTATTTGGAATTTTGAATCTGGATTTTGATATAGATTAGGCTTTACCGTTGCCAATTCAGTGGTTATGGGCGTGCCGCCCTGCATGATAAACTCCTTATTCATTGCTAATCGCTTTTCCGCTCAGCTAATTTTCGATTTCCGCTCAAAACCTTTGCTTCGTTCCGCGACTTGTCTGCAAATGTTTTTCCAACCAGCTGCCGGAGTTACCTATGCCTTTGCATGACTGCTTCCCAGACTTTAGACTTTCAGACATTCGGACAGGGAGACAGACAGATAGACAGTCAGCCCGACATATCAGGCATTTCACACTTTAGCGTTGATTTTTAATTTCATATTTAGTCCTGGCCCCAATAACAACAACAACGTAGACACCTACAATGGGCGAAATATCTCCAAATATGCAGAAGCCCACCATAAATTTAATCCAAAAATAAATAAAACATTTTGGAATTTAATATAAACATTTATCTATATATATAGATTTATTTGTTTATATATTCAGGTATAATCCAAATTGCATAGTGAAACTTGATCTGCAGAATCCGAAACAAGTTGATAAGATGTCTATAAAATCGTATTTTAGATCATTTAAAGAGAATATAAAAAATAGAATTCAGTTTCTTATCAGCTTTAAGCTTATGTATATTTTAAGGCATTACCTACACATTAAGCTCTGAGCTAATTTTAATTTAATTTTAATATTCAGTCTGTTTACGTTTATATAGCGTCCGGTTTAGTTGATTAACACAGAATGAATTTCGACAATATTTCTCGTGCTTACCTACAATTATATATATCTTTTCTATGGGTTCTAGTCACAACTGGACTCCCTACGGAGGCGGAAAGTGACGCAACTAACGTATGTAAATATGAATTAATTAAGTGAAAAAAATAGATTAAAATAAACTATATTCGTTAGCTATCTGGTTTATCGGCCAGCAATAACTATACTGACAACAAGGCTGCAGAGCTGAAGGAACTGCATGAAAAGGTGGCACTACTTCAGCTAAAAGTATCGGAAAATGTCATTGAAGATAAATTAATCGAGCTATTTAAGAAAATCACTGTGCAGAGAGATGAATCCAATGCGGTTTACATCAACAGCTTGTTAAGCCAAATAGACTTTTACCGAAATACAATCGAACTATTAGCTAAGAGTTCCTTATCAATCAAAACTGAAATAGAACAGCTGGCAATACTGAAAACCGAGGCTTATCAAAAGGAAATAGCAGTCCACCTTGAGGCAATAAAAGCCAAAAATATGGAAATAGCTAAGCTCAATGGTCAAATCGAATGGTATAACGATATTCTCGGACATAAAGATAATATAATAGGCCTGCTTACTGAAGCAGCCACAAATGCAGCCAACTCCAATAAAACTGAAATCTGCGAAAATGCATCCAAGAAACTAGAGACATCTGAAATCATCCTGTCTAAAAGAACTGATTAAATAATTAAATATAAGAGTACTATGTATGTATCTTAAACTCATTGTTGTGTTTCAAAAATAATTTCAATGAAAAACTCGTAAAGGAAGACTATCTTTTGCGCCCAGGACTATATACACTTGCAATGTGGATTGATTCTTTGGCAGCTATATGATACAGTAAAATCTAAATTTAAATTTGTTCAAGATACTATGGGAGCTATATGACGGACAACTATACCGTTCCGACATATGTGCAGACTGCAGTAAAGAGAATTACATTCACCTAGCCCAAAAACTGAGAGATTAGTTTGCTTATGAATAGACGGATAGATATCAACTCCTCCCGTCGCCCTGATCAATAATATATATACTTTATGTGGTTGGAGATGCCTCCGATTAGAATAACATTGCATAAATATTTCGAGTTCTGAGAATCGAATCAAAATTTGATAACGGCAAGCGATACAAGCTAACTAATAGTTTCTCCGTTTAGCTTACAACAGACAGAGCAAACCTTTCATTCACTTCCTGTTAGTGTCTTGATCAGCTGTTAAAAGTTAGTGGAGTCTGTTGCCAAATTAACAAGCGTAAATTATAAATTATAAATATAGGACAATAGAAGTGAGTAGGGAATTCATATAGATTTTATTTTTACCCTATTCCGAATTGATTTGACACACTGTACAGCTCAAGTTGGGCTGAAAGGACTTGGCTCGCTTGTCTGTCAGTCAGCGAAAGTAACTTTAAATGAAATTGAATTGAATTTAGTTCTGTGTAGGAACTCACACGATACTCCCTATACTCGATATGCAAAAGGCAAGAAGTGAAAGTGTTATACGGTTCGGAGTGAGGCGGTATCGGGCTCAGGGGCTGCAGCTGCTCATATATTGGGCGCCAAGAATTTTGGCATGTTTCAGGCTTCAGTCCTCCCCACACAACCGGAAATATGTAGTTGTTAGCGCCCATTTTCGGTCTATTTCGGTGCAGAAATATGTGTATTACTTAGTGAAGTACAATACTCGACATATGAGTTTCATTAAGCCTGTGAACAACTTGGATACTTTTAGTTAATTATCTCTAAACATTTTTCAAGAAACTGCAGCAAAGTTAAGCTTAGAGATTTAAACATATTTAACTATTTTCATAGCTTTTTTGTAGTTTGGATAGTTTAAGCAGAATTAAAAGAATTTTATATTTTTATAGAGTATACAAATTAGTATTTGCCTTATTTAACAGCAAACCATATTGATTTGTTGTGTTTTTGGCTCCTAAGTGGCTGTGAATGTTGGTTAGCAATAAATGCTTCGAGTTTGCTAACCTTGGGCAAGTTAGCTGCAATTTAATCAAAATATATGACCTTTAGAGCGTTCGACTGTATATTAAAAGTATTTTGAAGAAAATCTAAAATATGTCTTCTTGACAGCGCATAAAACATAGGCATTTAATAGGACCCACAAATGACATAGATATGGATAGACAGCTTTAATTTAAACTAGAAATATTACACGTGTGCCAAAGAATTGTCTAGGAAATAAAATAGTTATATAAGAGTATAATAATTTCAGCTTAATGCAACTGCTGCCTGTCCTGTTGAATTATATCGCGCATTATTGTTTTGGCCGATTCCGGAGCACGACCCACAAGATATAATAGATTAAAATACCAATCCATAAGGCTCAGCTTAAATGCAGCTGTCCACAGGCAGTATTCAAAGTAGCAACGTCTCCATAGCCAGCGGAAGTACTGCAAAGCTGACTTATTGGTCTTTTGATTGGAATTATTATTATTATTATTGTTCTGTCTGTAGAGACAATGCTGAGCATAGCGTGCCATAACTCGCGGCCGATCCACCACATTCCCATGCAAATCGCCAATTGCACGCACAGTATTCAGATTGCGTCTATAAATATAAACGAATATATTCTTATTAGCTTCACTTTAATTACTTGGATTAATCCACTTACATTACAAACAGCATGCTGCGCGGCATTTCCTTTAGGGTGCTCATTATGACTTCAAAGTTCTCTCTGGCTACCTTCTGTATAAAATCCAGATCCTCCTGGGTTAATTTGCTGCGTATTCTTCCTCCTCGTATTTTGATGGGCTGCTGGAAAAGCACCTCAGCGAATTTCATATAATCCACAACATCAATTTTCTGAGCAGCAGCTTGCATCTTTGCCTCATTTCGCATTACAGTGGCCTCCCAGAACTCGCACAGTGGGCCACGTACATTGACCGGCAGTTCCTCGTAGAGACCATGATCCAGTAATATGATATCCGCTTTGCCATTTTTTGCGTTTTTACGAACAAAAACTGAAAGATACAATTTTCAATCATTGCTTGAGTCGGAAATAATACTTTGCTGTGGTTACCCACTATTGCCGGGATGGGGATCCGCATGCACAAATCCTGTACAGAAGATTTGCTCGGCAAAAACAGTATATAGCTTCATATCGATGTCAACCAGGCTCAGATTTTGCCTTTTAATGTCTTTAATATTACTGACTTTACATCCGTCCATCCATTCCATTGTGAGCACGCGCTAAAAAAGAAGATTTTTAATTCATTCGGAAGCTCACAATTTAGTTATGCGATGTCCCATATATATTTATATATATATATACTAGGAGAAAAATCACTACTTAATGTATAGCGATTGGCTTTTGACCACAGAGTGGCACTTTATCGTCTTTTCAGACGAAAAAAATATTAATCTGCGAAAGAGGATCATCACTTGGACTGACTGTGCAGCCGAGATAATGGATAAAGGAGCGGTATCCTACAATGGCACCTTCGAATTGCAGTTTTCAACATCAGAGAAGGATGTCGAAAACTAAAAAAAAGTTTTAAGAACTGCATTTGATTACTTCCGAAACATTTTTCAGCATTTAACATACTATATCGAGCACATTGTGCGAATATATACTGCAACGACTGTAAAATCCTTAATTCAGACTTCAAATATTGATGTCGTGTCGCTACCATATTCGATCGATGACTGATCTTAATAACATCCGAAATGTGTGAGGTTGGTTGACTAAAGTAGTCGACTTCTCCAGAAAACAATATAGGTAAAAAATTTGAGGTAATCGAAGATATCTGACTCTCTCTTATATCAAAGAACTGTATGATTTGTTTTAACATTAAGCGCCAAATATAAGGTGGACGCTTGTATGACGACCCGCAGTGTATATATGTATAAGACGACTCACCGTTTTAGTGTGGGGCCAATGAATCTTGGGTACATGGACGTAGCGCAGGGATCGCAGATCTTTGGCGCAACGTTCAGCGTTTTGACCCTCTTGGATGAAGTTCAGTTCCATCACAAGATTCTTGTGGAGATCATTCATAATCCAGCCAAAATTGTAATCCTTAAAGATCATTTCTATAATATCCTGAAGGAATATAATTGTGGCAAGGTCGCTGATGAATCTATTCTGTAAATCACTGTACTGGACCTTGACGGCCACCTGTTCTCCTGTGTGTAGTTTTGCCTTAAACACCTGAGCCAGGCTGGCTGCTGCAACAGGTTTATAGTCGAATTCCTGATAGATTTCTTCGGGCAGCTGGCCGAAATCCTTACGAAACACCTTCTGTATATCATCCTTTGAGGTGGGCAGGCATTGGTCCTGCAGCTTCGACAAGGTTTTTGTATACTCAATGGGCAATATATGATTAATAGCCGCAAATCCCTGACCTACTTTAATATACAGCCCCCCATTGAGAAGGCAGGTCTCCAGTAGACGATCAGCGCTCTTCTGATGACACGCCTTTATTTGACTATCATAATTCTTATCCAGTTCGTTCAGCATCAAATAATCTTTTGCTATTAAACTGGCCGTTTTGACAGAGCGCAAAAAGCGGATGGTGGAACCACAATACGTAAACTCATGCATATATCCATCGTAGCCAAAGGCTCCTGTGACAGCCAAAGCAAATCCCAGCCGGAAGTAGGGAAAATTGCGCCAATTACGTAGGTTTTTGTTTCGCGTGGCAACCAGGCGTTTGCTATGAAATTGCCTGCTGCTAGAGTCAATTAATTGCCAGAGACGCTAAATGAATTCATAATTTATTAATTATAGTTACAAATTTTGATTATATCAAAAGCGACTTACAGGTGTTCGTTGCATTCTCACGATTCGTCTTTATCTTTTGTTTTGTTTTACTTTGGTATTAAAACATGGGCAATCAGCTGTTTATTTAACCGCTGTTTCAGCAGCAGCGTTGTGCAAAATTAGCATTGCAATAAGTGTATTAGATATTAAAATTTTGCAGCATTTATGTCATTAAGCACCGTTTTTGAAAAAAGATTTATCTAATATATCTATATCTAATATTATCTAATATTTATCATTTTGCAACAGGTGAAAATTGAAAAAAATATACAAATTTCTTTGAATGTTCTGTCACTGTGGGACAGTCTGGCAACTTTGGCACACTTCGTGTGCATTCATAGCGATAACTATCGAAGCAGGTTGCAACGCGACTAGAGTTGCCTGCAGGCATGCAATAAAAAGCAATTATGTGTAATTTACGTATTAAATGTATCAAAATCCAGAAAATGTAACTATTTTTTACTATGTAAATTTAAAATTTAATTACTTAATTAGTGTTGCGCTGCTAAGTAATGCAACAGCTGTTTACTTGACTACCCGCGCGCAAAGCGACAACTCTGACATTCTGTATACGAACGCCGCTTTGTTTGTTTCGCCGACAGTTCTTTTTTTAGCGTGCTTAGTTAAACGAATAAAACTACAAATAGAAATTGTTTACTTAAGAAAAAAGTGTAGAGATAGAGAAGAAAAGCCACGCCAAAGCCACTCCCTAAAATGTCTGGCACCATATTGGAGAATTTAAGCGGAAGGAAGCTTTCCATATTGGTGAGCAGCCTGCTGCTCTGCCAAGTAGCCTGTTTTCTACTGGGTGGCTTGTATGCCCCCTTGCCCGCTGGTCATCAGATTGTGGTGGGCACCAAGTGTCGGGATGTGCCTGGACGGCAAAATGATACGAGTTTTTTTCTATACTCCCGCGGAGCTGGCGCCTGTAAGCCGGTGCAAGATATAGAGATCGAACAGGATCCTCTTAAGATGGCTAATCAATTGGTTTATGTCTTTCAAATGCCGCTTCCACGTGACAGTCGCGCCTTGGACTACAGCCGCTGGCAGCAGAATCTGATTGGTGTGCTTCAGGTCGACATTGCCTATGATTCGTCTTCGGAGCTGCGTGAACCGCCAAAGGAACTGCAGTTGACAATAGACACTAGGTTAGCGTATCGTAACAATGAAGATGCAGATCCCGACTGGAAACTGTACGCGAACAGTGTGGAACATCGCTATTTGGACTGTCATCCCGCTCACGTGGGTTTGTTGGAAACACTATATACATGCGATATTATCCCATTATTCGAGCTGGGTGCACTGCATCATAGCTTCTATTTGCTTAATCTGCGCTTTCCCATGGATACGCCCAAGCAGATTAATCTGCAATTTGGTCATATGCATGATCTTACACTGACTGCCATACACCAGAATGGTGGATTTACTCAGGTGTGGCTGCTGCTGAAGACGCTGCTCTTTCCATTTGTGGTGGGTATTATGATCTGGTTCTGGCGAAGGGTTCACATACTTCAACGTTCCCCGGCGCTGCTAGAATATATGCTGCTATACCTGGGTTCTGCATTAAGTTTTTTGAATCTGCCCCTGGAATATCTCACCCTGGGTGTGGAAATGCCCTATATGCTGCTCCTTAGTGATGTGCGTCAGGGTATTTTCTATGCCATGCTACTCTCCTTCTGGCTTGTTTTTGCCGGCGAGCATATGCTTATTCAGGACTCACCCAACAAGTCCACCATACGCTCACGATACTGGAAGCATCTCTCAGCAGTTGTAGTTGGCTGCATTTCTCTTTTTGTCTTCGATATTTGTGAGCGAGGTGTACAGCTGCGCAATCCCTTTTACTCAATTTGGACTACACCCCTCGGCGCCAAGGTGGCAATGAGTTTCATTGTCCTTGCTGGTGTCTCAGCTGCCATTTATTTCCTTTTCCTCTGCTTCATGGTCTGGAAGGTCTTCAAGGATATTGGCGACAAGCGCACCTCTCTGCCATCAATGTCACAAGCCAGACGTCTGCACTATGAGGGTAAGTCGATTAGCATTTAGTTTACGTCTATGTCCGAAAATATTTATTCTTTTAGAGTTCTCTGGGAAATTACACCAGCGTACCAGCGATTCAAATTAAGTGCCAATAATCTATTTGCTTTTGCCAAACTAATTAACCAGTTTCACATTTTTGGTTAGGAAAAAAACTTTATAGAAAAAGATTTAAATTTTACAAAAGAGTAGGCACTTTTCTTCCTTCGGGTTTGGGTGTGTTTAGAGGCATTCAATTCAATTGATAATATATTTATCAATGTTTCGGAAGTAAGCACATAAGTTTTCCAAAAATGTACGACGATCCGGAAGCGACTATGGACCAGCCGCAATATGCGTGCTTCGTCTGTGTTATGGGCGTTATCTCGGCCATAGTCTTTACTGCCGTTGGTGCAGCTTATGGGACAGCCAAGTCTGGTTTGGGCATTGCAGCGATGTCTGTGAAGCATCCGGAGCTGATTATGAAGTCCATTATACCCGTCGTTATGTCAGGAATTGTAGCTATTTACGGGCTGGTGGTCTCTGTGTTGCTGGCTGGAACTTTATCCGATATGTACAATAGTTACAGGGCTTTCCTCAATCTGGGTGCTGGAATAGCGGTTGGATTATCCGGTATGGCATCCGGCTTCGCTATCGGAGTTGTTGGCGATGCAGGGGTGAGGGCTGCAGCACTGCAGCCCAAGTTATTCGTAGGAATCGTTTTGATATTGATCTTTGCCGAAGTCCTGGGTCTATATGGTCTAATTGTGGCCATTTACTTGTTTACCAAGTAACAGAAAGATCCCGATATTTAATTATAATTATGTTATTGTAAATTACATTGAAAAAATTAATTAAATCTATGTAGGTCTCATCTATCGCTTCAAATTTCTTATGCTGGCCACGCTTCTCTGCGCGGGCTTAACCGTCGCCGGCTTCATCATGGGACAAATGGCTGAGGGTCATTGGAAATGGAATGAGGATATTGAAATACAGCTGACTTCCGCGTTTCTAACTGGCGTCTATGGCATGTGGAACATCTATATCTTTGCCCTGATCATCCTTTATGCGCCCAGTCATAAGCAGTGGCCCACTATGCATCACAGTGATGAAACGACTCAGTCTAACGAGAATATTGTTGCTTCCGCAGCCAGCGAGGAGATCGAATTTAGTCATCTGCCTTCTGATTCGAATCCCAGTGAAATATCCTCTCTCACCTCCTTCACACGCAAGGTGGCCTTTGATTAAAACGGGAGAATTACACGAAACTAGAGCTAGAAAACTATCGCTAGTACTATCGCAAAACTGCTGGTAGTCTAAAATGGAATTAAATACTTGCAATTCATATCCATCAAAACATTTTGCTTGCCACGGTAGTAATATCGATAGACTTAGCGCGATCTGCAAAACTATCGTTAATACTATCGACAAAGTGCTACTAGTCTGTAAACATAAATATTAAGTACAATTTATGGGTTCATACGGTCTAAATAAGTACATTTAATACGATGATCAATTGCTTGCCACGATAGTAATATCTATAGTTTCCCAGCTCTAACCGGAACGTTTTAATATTTATGTTGTGTGCCAAACTAATGCTAAGACTAGCTATTAGCTATTGGCTATTGGCGGCCAGGGAACTCGCTCAAATTATTTAGGCGTGTTTTTCATTAGTATTACAGTTATCGAAAACATTTCTTGCCTAGTATTTTTTTGCATTTTACATATACAAACATTATACACATACATATATATATATATATATAAATATTATTAGCATTTATAACTGTATTTTCATAATTTCATATTTCTCAGTATGCTCTCGAGTCCAGATTTTAAAACTGATATTTGTAGTAAACGTGTGTGTACTTAATTATATATCTGTATGCCTCGGCAGTATTATATATATTTATATGGAAAACTCTTTTAAACTAGCAAGTAAGATATTATTCGGGTGCAACATTTCAATTTGAATACAATTTTTAAGATATATACTTAAAGATACAAGATCTAAAACATGTAGAGCAATTTCTCACTCTAGTAGCAATGCAATGAATAAACAAAAGCAATATTCAAATGAAAAACGACAAAGTTTCCATTCTGTTAAGGGAATGTAATTTCTGGGAAGGCTCTTTCTACCAAATAATGCGCTGTGGAGTACGATAGTTTTGCCAATAAAATTCTTTGGTAAAGTATATATAAAATGTGACCACATTCAGGAGTAGATGGATTCCCAGTTCCAGCCACTCGGCGAAACCCTTACGACTGGGTCGCGCATGCAGGCGGAACAGCACATAGGGCACCAAGAAATATCGAAGTTCCAGCAATCGTTGAAAACACAGCACCAGCAGTAAGGATAGCGGAAACATTAGCTTAAAACTATCCGACATATGTCGCAATCCGTAGCAAATAAGCGTCAGGGAGACCAGATACAGTGGGGCCATAGTATAACGAAACCACCAGAAACGTCCATACAAGCGACTCCACACATAGAAGGTATAATGACGATTATCAGCCAGCAAGTAAGGATGCACCACGGTATTAAGATGCACCACTGCAGCTATAACCAGTACAGCCAGCAAAGAGAGCAGCAAATGGCGACGCAGCAGCTCCAGTGCCGGACGCAACTGACGCAAAGTATTGGAGATCCCAAATCCAGCCGCAAAGATGGCAAAATAAAAAATTTGTGGCAAATGCAGCGATGCCTCGTGTGCGCTCTTATCGCCCACCACAATAGAGCCATTGATGCAGATAAATCCAATAAAAGGCAGTATGATCGATGCATAAAAACAGCATTTTCCCAGAATGCTTAAAATGCAATTGCAAAGCAGCTGCGGACTGCTGAAGAGTCGTTGCCAAAGCTAGAAAAAATAAAATATTCATTTCAGGGCTGTTCTAGATTTCGATATTGAGTTCGGGAAATTATACTGTAATATGTGTGTAGGTACTTACCTCACTGCCAAACAGACGAATCTGCGTACTATTTGCAGGACGCGTTTTGGCGCACTGGTGGACGAGGGTGTCCAGAATGGTGATGCCACAGGCCATGCAGAGCCAGACGATGTTGGTCTGTCTCATCAGGACACTGGCCGCAGCAAATACTGAGGCCGGCAAATGGGCATCCTGCTGCCAATAGTTGTAAAACAACAGGACCATGGTCAGGGAGAGAGTATCCGTGTAGTAGATATGACTGAAGAAATATAGAGGAGGCAGCACGGATAGTGTAATGGCCTCATGTGCAGCATAGGCATTGCCACCTGTGCCAGCAAGCGTGCGACGTCTTATCTTATAGAGCAGTAGTATATTAATACCAGCGCCAGCCAAGCTGAGCAGGCGGAGGCCTGTCACAGTACACGCATTAAATGGATGCAAAATTAATGCAAGTAGATACAAGCCCGGAAAGGTCGTAATTTTAGAGTCCCACTGAAAGTATTACTAGCATTTATTTCGGTTTTTTATTACAAGCCGCCTTTTCCCCATACCACATCGAACTGTTTGCGGCAGAATGCCAGACCCTGTGGTATATGAAACTCCTCATCGATTATGTACTCCGAGGTGCTGTTGACACGCAAAAATAACGGCAACGAGTATAGCACAAACCCAATGGGTAGCACCAGTTTCCAGGAGCCATGCATATTTTCAGACTTCCATTTATTGCTTTTTTTTGTAATCTTTTGTTTATTTTTGGCTAACAACACCGGCAGCAGTGAGCTATTGATATGGTTATGAACTATCGATATTTTTAATATGTAATGACTATATCGGATAAAAATATCGCTGCCGCAGAAATTGACGGTACATCGATAGTCGATTAAGCAACAGAAATATTTTATAAAATACTACAAGTCAGTTTAAATACCAGTTTCCAAATAATTCTGTTCAAGAACTATGAGCAACTTTTTAATTTATTAAAAGTAAATCATTTAGAAATGAAATATTGAGACTAGATTAAATGATTGGATAGTCCTACAACCTTCTATTCAGCAACCGAAGATCTATACATCTAGATGAAGAAAAGTACAGCAATACCTTAAAGGTAATTAATCATTTTCTATTAACAAATATTCCTGAGTCTTCTAAGTAAAGTTCTTTCAGAAAAGCTGAAACAAAACATCTGAAATATATTTAATAGGAAAACGAATATTATAGAAAACGACTTGTCAGAAACAGACTGACTTCTTGGGATGGCTTGCAAGCTTATTAAACATTTATTTTTAGTTTTAGTCATAGTCATCACATTCCATATCTGGCTTACTTATTAAATATTATTAAGTACACTTCAAAAGCTAACTCTCAATGGAGATCTTCCCAGAATAGCCTTATATATTTACTGGTATCCTGCAAATAAAAAATTAATTTATGAATGAAACATGACTAGCAAGCCTTTTTGTTTAAGCGGATTTCGCACCTTCTCAATGATATCGGAAGCTCTGTTGACAAAGTTACGACTCAAATTGAGCTTGTGTAAACGGAGGATATTCAATTATTGGCAATTTTCTAGCAAGTGTATAATAATAAACTGGGTGCTTGGCGCTTTTATTCAAAGTCGCTTCATTTGAGGAAGCTCTGGCAATAGCTCTAGACATTGGCTGTTGATGAACTCGCAACCTAAACGCTGCAAAGTTTTTATGCGTATAATTTCTTTAGTTTCCGCGTAACCTACACCTGGTGCTTGCACATTAAGCGTATGCAGTTGCTGAGAAAGATTGGAAGAGACGGCAGCTATAAGTGGCATTAAGGGACCCTTGAGATCCGAACCAAAGAGATGTAGTTGATTTAATTTTGGTAGTTCAGTTAGAGGGATATACTCTTCGGGCTTCCGAATCATACAAAAACTGAGTTCCTTAACAGTATTGAAATGTAAGACAAGCTCCTCGAGGGTTTCCTTAATGGAAGCATTATTAAATGTCAATAGACGTAACTTTGTATGACGGTTGTTAGTTTCCACGAGCGGGTTTCTACTCATCTTAGCCTCCTTCAGATATTGGGCCCAATTATCAAACTGATAAATGCATTCCACAATATCACCTGCATTATAGAAAAATAAAATAAATTGCGAATATTATATTATTGGGTATGTACTAACTGTCTTGATAGCTGACAAATCCTTTAATATTTGGCAAACGCTGAAAAACCTGTATTAGTTGTTCAATCAGCTCATAAGATTCATCGTCTTTTATCCATAGTATCACACGTTCTAGATCTGTCATTGTTTCCAGTACTTCCATAACAGTTGTAAATTTGCCATTCCAATTGAAATATCTGTTAAAATTCAGTGTTAAGTGTCTTACATTCCCTTTTATTTGTTTTAATAAAACTATTTCCTGAGCAAAGCCCTCAATAGAAGTATTCCCCAGTTCCAGTCTTTTGTATAGAAATTTTACATTTCCCTGCCAAATGTCATAGAATCGCTGGCAAACGCATGCCAGATTAATATGACTATTAAATGGCAAATTTTTGTATATGCAAGCGAGGCAATCATCGTTCAGATCAAGTATATTAAAGCTCATTTTCATATAATCTTGATTCAATAATGATACAAACTAGTGATGTATAAAATGCACCGGGCCATCGATGTATCGATTTTTACCCGATTTTAATTCGATGTTTTTTTTTTTGATATTTCGAGATCAGCAACGGAAATGTTTGAGCTCTCAAATTAGAATGTGTTTTCTTTTACTTTTGGCTTGCTTTGCAACAATTCTGTTCAATGGTGCAATAATACTTATCCTTTCCGTAAATACATTATATTATAATTTGACATTTTTTAAATTTATTTTGCCAACGCATAATTAAGTCTTTGCAATGTTGCCAATCAGGGAAAAGAAAATGAAAAAGTCAAGTAGTGTGTTATCGATATATCGCTGCTCTCTTATAAATTAATATAAATAAGATATAAATTTTTTTGGTATTTTTATTATCATTGATAATATTTAAAAATGGCTAATAGATACAAAGGATTAATTTGATAGTAACTACAAACTAATTACATCGATTATAATGGCAAGAAATAAAAAGTGAATTTTAAAGAATAACTCTTTAATGGGAGCTTTAGCGTTTGCCAGACAGAATGTCAATACGAAGAGTATAAGGATACGTTTTCGAGATTCCGTTGACTTTAAACGGTTCCACAGTTCTATGTCAAAAAGATAGATGGATTCAACTTTTTTTTTAAAAGATGTTAGTCTCAAATCTATTTTAACTTTGTTCAGAAATATTTAAAAAGCAGAAGACCGAAAGGTCGGCATAATTCAATTTTTGGCGTTTTCATACTATTAACGTAAGTTTAAATTGATCATCAGCGGAAAATATTTATAAATTATACTGGAATATAGGAATATCCAGTTTTTATGTGATTGGACTCGGGCTGTTTTTAATAACATTTCTAAACAAATTACATGCGGGAAAATTTAATCTAACATTAAAATATCCTTGCGCAGCCCTGCGAATCCTGTGCTAAGCTGTACTGAAAACGTCTATCGACTCACTGAAGGATACCTAATTCATAATCATAGTTCGAAAGTATTTATTTATCCCTTTAGATCATTTTCTTTCGCCATTTCAACCGAGGCAGGCCCTTGGTTATGATCGATAAAGAGCACTTGCTCATCATAGGTACAATAAAGCCACAAAAAGGATTTCAAGAGGATATCACAGAAAATAAATACATCGGGTGCGAATCCCCAAACCTTTGGTTATGCATACTTACATATACGTAGAATACGACGTTTTGATTTAGATGTTTAAACTTATTCTAGTTTTTCCTTTCAAGTGTAAGCCATATTTTAATTATTTGCATTTTATTCAGCATAAAATTGAAATTTACATTTTTTGATCTTTAACATACATGTTTATATATAGAATATAAAAAAAAAAAACAATACAACTTAATGACTACCAAGAATCCTCGCCCATACGGCAGTTGGAACTTCTTCTTCGGGTTCCGCAACCAGTTCCAGCTAGTCAGGCCTGGCAGAGAAATTATACTAGCTCTACTAAGTGTAGATTATAGTTAAGGTTAATAAGTAATTATATTGCTTAGGCATATGGAAATGTGTCCGCTTTGTGTAGCTGAAGTTATTAGTGATCCCGATCTCTGGATCATAATAAAAACTCCACCTTTCGCTGTCGTTGCTACTTGTTAACACTCCGATAGATCATGGGCGCTGAACGATCATTAGTTTTTGTGTGGCGCAACTTGATTGTGGCAAATTGTGAAGCGCTGCAAATAATGACGGACTTTTCAAGTAGAACTCGGGAGCTGGGTGTTATGTTACCTGGTACTACGCATCGGTTTAGCTTCTTTATACAATTTGTAAGGTTAGACGGGATTACAAAGGGGTTACTATAGCTTTTTACATACGCATTTTTGGGTTTTCGGATTTTTGGATTTGTGTTTGTGGACTGTTTTCTATCCTAAGTGGGGGGTGTACTCGCGTACATATATCAGTATATCAGTAGCCTATGGAATAGTTACGATAAATACCACGTCGGCTGCAAATATAAAATTTATACATAATATTCCCAGTTCTTGAACGTTTAAGAGTTGTGCCAAAACAATGTAACATGATGCAGGAGCTTATTTCTAAAGCAAAACAGAAAAAAAATAGCTTTATGCATGTATATATACGATATATATGGTATATGTGTTTAACTTAGAGTTGTGCGTTATGCAAGGCACCAAATATGCAGGTTTTCTTTCTCTGGTCTCAAGTAGAGAGTAGTCGGCGTTCGTTGTAAGGCAAAGTCTCTGTAAAGTCAAATTCGTGTTCACAGATTCAAAAAAAAAAAAAAAAAAAATACCGATTCCAAATTAAAATTGATTTAATTTTAATATCTTTGAATTTCGAAAAGAGAGAAAACCAAAATATTACAGAGATTTCGAAGTTGAATCACGAATTGGAATTCAATATGGTTATATTTAAAAAGGGGCAAAGAGTTTTAACTTATATCTTTCACTATCGAAACTTCAAATTGATTTCTATATTTTTTCTGTTTTTTTATAAGTTTAATATAAATTAAAAAGAATGGAATTTTATATAGAAAATTAATTGTTTTTTTTTTTTAATTTAGAACCGGAAAAATAGAAATGAAACGTATTAGGACTTCTTTCCTTCTTCTCATTCCCTGAACTAGCTTCTTCTTTAAAGGATTTAAACTTTTGTACAACCCTTTCCAGCTGCAGCTCAGACTGTACGAAAAGAGAGTAAATATATATCAAGTAGTATTTTAAGAATTCGAACGCTTTCTTCTGATCCCATTCTTCTAGTCTCTCTTTAGTCGCCGCCACGCTCGTCGCATTTTCTTCTCTGGTAAGAAAACGGCGAAACTACATAACCTCATGCTTTCACTGACCTCTAATCCTAAGGCTAAATCATAAATTCCTAACTCTCAATTCTCGTACCTCACTTCAGCTTGGCGCCTATGGACTTTTGGCCATGCTGTTCCTGATCCCAGAAATCGTACCAAGGACCGTAGCTCTTATTCCCCACATGGGCTTTCAAGTTACGCTCCAAGGTGGCGCTGCTGTGGTTGTTGTTATTGCTGTTGTTATTGTTGTTGTGGTTGGAGGAGGATTTAAGGAGTCGCGTGCGAGGCAAAATTGTAGCAGTAGGCGCTCCAGAATTGCCAGTATTATTGCGAGTTAACGTACTGTCCTGCTCCTTAGAGTTCGATTTTTTTAGGGTATTCGTGGAAGTGGAGGAGCGAAATGTATGAAATTCCAGCTGCTGTTGCTGTTGATGGTGCTGACGTCTCAGCTTATCGTCCTTGCGCACCAAATGATCATTAATAACAATGCAATCGTAGGGATCAGAGCTGGTTGACTTCAGTTCCGCCTCGGATTCATCCTCGCTGGTATAATACTGCTTGAGTATATCCTTGCGTTTTAATGTCTTCATAACCAGTCCATGATTGCCACCACTGCCAGGATTTCCATGGCCATCTTGCTGCATATCATCAAAGAAATTGTTAACATCGCTCAACTTGAGCGTTCCATGGTCATCGCTCTCGCCCTCATCTGTAGAATGAGGAAACTGCTGTTGCTGCAGCTGCTGCTGTGCCGGCTTAGAGCGGCTCAGCGTCTGTGATTTGGAGGATGCGGAGGCGGAATTGGAGCTCTGCTTGTCCAACTTCCGGTGGGTCTGGTACTCCTGCTGCTGCTGTTGCTGCTGTTGACCACGTCGCATAGTACTCAATCGCTCGCTGTCTGTGGGCTCCTCTATGTCAATTTCAATGGTCTTCATGATCTTCATGCGAGATTTGGGCGTATAACCGCTGCTAATCCTTTGCTGCTGCTGCTGTTGATGTTGCTGCTGCGGTTGTGGAGGCGTGGCCGGACTCACGCCATAAATATTCTCATCCTCATCGCCGTAAATTTCAGTGCTCGTAATGCTATCCTTGCGTCCACGTCCTGGTTTATCCTGCGATGAGCTGGAATTATGTGATTTAGTCAGGGTGCCATTTCTGTCTCGATCCTCATCGGAACGCGGCTCATCTCCACGCAGCTCCTCGAGATTCGGAGCTGCAACCAAATCACGATGCTGCCAAAGGGACATGCCCGCTAAAATATCTTCGCCGCTGCGTCCACCGCCAAATTTCCAGAAGGATTTGGTACGCTTCAGGCCAGCGCTAGAGGCCTGAAGTATCTCATCATCGGATGCTATCAAATCGTAACGCATTTTACCACCCAAACCGCCGCCGCCGCTCTGCCGACTCAGCCTGTGCAGGCTTTTATCATCGATCTGGCTATCCACGCTATTACGGAAATTACGGCTCAACGTCCAGGAGGCCACATCCCGTGGCACTGTATGAGTATTTGTATCCGCTCGACGGCTTTAAGTGGTTCGGGTTTTTTGTGTGGTTTATTTGGTGGTTGAATTTTTGGGGGGATTTTTGAGTGTGTTTGTGGTTAGCACAAAGGGATGCGGCGATGATGGAGGGCAACAAAGTATAATGATGATACATGAAATCAAAAAAGAAACAGTAAAGTAGCTAACAAAAATAAATAAATATACTCTATCATAAAGGAGCAATTATATCAAGCTTATGTGGGATTACGATGGGTGCCAATGAACGGGCGAAGGTTAGTTACAACAGCGGGAGTGGTTCAAGTGAGATGGTGAGCTTCAGATTCAAATTGGGCAATACCCTATATTTTTGAAAAATTAGTTGTTGTTGTTTGGGCTAAGGAAATCAACAGGACAGATCTTTGCTTTATCCCTAGAAATATAGGGCTGAAATCCAAAGGGAAAGCAATGGTTCTTCAATCAATATAATATAAATGAAATGAACATAAATATAGTAAGATATCTATAAGTAAGGAAAGCCTTATTGGATCACTAATTCGATACAAAATAAGAAAGAAACCAAAGGGAAAGATCTAATTGCAACGTGTTGTGTTTCCTTTCACTGGAATTATTGGGATAGAACTCTACATAAGTTTTAATGCCTAAACAACAACAACCAAAGCAAAAACTGGTAATCGAGATATGTATTAATTTAATTGGAGAACTTACCGTATGGGCACACGTTGTGTGGTTGGCTCCTCATCGGAGTAGTCTACCTCCGGCTGTGGGGGTGGCTCGTTGGCGAATCCACTATCGTTGCTGCTGTGCAGCGAGGTCTTTGCTGCCCCTCCAGATTTTGTGGACGTGGAGCTCTGCATTAGGGAAAAGTGAAAAGAAGATACTTAAAAATTGTCAAAAGCTGGCAGGATTTGGGGTGCACCCACCTGTGCTCCATTGAGCAGCTTTTGCTTGCGTCGCTCCACTGCTGCGGGCACACCATTTGTGGCACAGAAACTCTGCGAGCTGTTTAACATTCTGGAGCTCTGAATTTGATTCTGGTTCTGACCATTGGGCACAGGTGCAGGAAGCGTGGGCGGTGGGCCAGGACGTGGATTGGCAGCAGAGCCTGACCGATATTTCTTTTGCTGTTTTAAAGTATCACCAAACATGCGTGTTGGCGAGGATTCCTCAGCACTGTGATTGCGGCGCCTTCGATAGGTGGCATCGCTATCCATTAGCTCCAGTTGCGCCTCATATTGTTGAACCTGCTGCTGCTGTTGCTGCTCCTGGTAGTTGCGCAGTCCGCTGGTACCAGCTGTGACACCGCCATTTCGCTCATAGCTCATGTGCATATTCTCATAACGCCGTCCACCGCCAGATGGCGCCTGTTCTATGTTTTCAGCATTGGTGTAGGCCACGGGGAACCATCCAAAATGCTGGGTTCTCAAATTCTCACCAAACTGCCAGCCCTTGGCTTTGGCGCCCACCAGCGCTATGCGATCCCCTTCCTCAAAGGACAGCTGATTCTCCCCGGATGGCATATATCCATAGAGCGCTTTAACTAACGGACGCTGATCCCCTCGCTCGATCTCACCATGTGGCAGCTGCTCCTCTATAATCTTGTGTTTATTGCCTGTAACTTAATAGCATTAAGTCAAAGATTCTCTTTAGTTTCTGGCTGGAATTCTTACCTGTTAGAGTGGTCGTTCCAACCAGCGCCAAATTAAAATCAGATTTGGCTCGTGGAAGCGAGTTCTGCGCATAGTGCGCCGATCCGGAGCCACCAGCTCCCAAGCTCTCACGTTCGTGCAGAGTCCGCATATCCCCATAGGGCGCATCGATGCTACGCGACTTTTTCAACTGGGCTCCATGGCCCTGAATTTGTTCATCATCGTCTTTGATACGCTCCTAATAAGGAAGAGGGTGCAAAAAATTACTTCTATTAGTTTGAAAATATTTTTCTATTGTGCTATGATGTCTCTTTTAGAATATTTTCCAGAAGCTTTCGGACCTTTGCCTTCCAGTCTGAAGATAAATGAGTTGTTAGGACTGGACTGAATGTGACTTACCAGGCGTCTTGTGTTGCTGTTGCTGCTGCTGTAGCCACTTTCGTATGCAGCCGGCGGTATAATCTCACGAGAAGCGGCAATTTCTTGCCAATTTTCGAAATTATTATCAATTACTGTTTTGCCGGTGGTATGATATACCATCCAGTGCTTGGCTATAGAGCACTGGCGCTCCAAGACGAAACCATATCGACGTCGCTCCTGTGTCATGGCCTGTGTATGAAATAATACAGAAATTCCAAATAATTTCATAATCTCTCATTCTCATTCTCAATCGCATTCTGCACTCAGCAAAAAACAAACGACTTAGGCAACGAACTTACGTTCTTATAGCTTTGATCGCAGAACACATCCAGCTTTTTCTTCTGATCCTCCAACAGTTGCAAGCTCTGCAAAAAAAGTTCATACAATCATAGTATATGTGGTGTTATCTCAATTCAATTATTTATTTCCTGATTTATCGTATAACTCACTCTCAGCTCCTTTTCGGTATTTTCGGGCGTTGCCTTTTTCTTGCGCTGTTTCTTCATGGTCGATACGGCTTTCTGGTAGCTCTCCATGCGCACTTTGTGCTGCTGCAGAAACTTCTTTTGTTCATGCTGCACCACTTTTGTGTCCTTTTCCAAATTTGTCTCCAATGGCACCAACAGATCCACGTAGAAGGCTTTCAGCTGTCAAATTTTTAGATATATCAATTTATTTGGAAAATGGATTATTTTAATATATCTCTATGTGACTATGGAGCTATTTTCTTGCTTTTTGTCTTTAAATTTTATAGAGAATTTTGGATTTGATTTCCAACTCATCAAATGGTTTCAAGTTTTTTAATGATTATTTTAAACAATTTTTGTTTGATCCAATAACGAACACTTTTAATTTGGATTAATCTATTTTAATTCAACTTGGAGGATTCATCAAGATAGCTTGGAAAATAAGAAAGTTTACTCTATAACAAGATAGAAACAGATAGAAGGACCTGATTTTATCTACTTGGCTCGAAAATATATATACTTTGTGATGTAATAATAGACTGAATTACATTTATATTGAATATTTTGATTCAGATATCTTCAATTTTGATTCGAAAACTTTGTAACGAAATAAAAATAGTCTTAAATTTGTTTTGAATAATATATAAATATTGTAATACTCACAATATTCATCTGCTGCTCCTGAATCTCCTTGTTAACATTCACAACGCTCATTAAAGCTGAACCTGTAATAAAATGATTTGAGTAAAAATGTAATACAAAATGAGTATTAAATGGGTTCTCGAAAGGTATCTCTATCTCTTTCGGGTGTTTCGGGTGTTTTGGGTGTTTTGGGTGTTTTGGGTGTTTCGGGTGTTTCGGGTCTTACCAATATCGCCCGTTCCGCTTTGTTGCGCGTTCATCGCAATCTTGGCCAATGCTTCATTGAATAGACGCGAGGCAGTTGCGGCACCTGTTGCAAGAAACGGCACGAAATGCATTACAAATAAGTTAACCATATAGCTATACAATATTATGATATAGATAGAGTATATATATATATATATATATATATATGTGTGTGAGTATAATATGATATGATAATGATGGCTGGCTTACCATGCAACGCCTTCAGGTAACTTTTGCCTGCCGCAATTAGCTGTCTGGCACCGGGATTGAATCTATCGAGTATATTCTGCAATTGCACAGATTATTAATAGATTAATCAAAATATTTATGTATTATATATGATAATTAGACATAATTTATGAGCTGCCAGCGCATTCCAAACGACATATCATTTAGCTGAATAGCTTTTGTTTTTCTTCTCTTTTTTTCTTCTTATTATTATTATATCTCTAGCTGTGAGCCCGTCTATCGTAATGGTTTTTCACGACTTTGCTTCGGGTAGTAAAAGTTATATCTACGTTGTGTAAGCCCCACTCCGAACATTGTTGTGGTCAACAAAAGACATCTACATCATTAGTTCCGCGTAAGATCTACCAAGACTGGAGACAGGAGGATGGAGACTGGAGAGCCGAGACTAGAGGGTAGAGTGTGCTAACTGCACCTGCACATTTGCTCAGGCTTTGCCTGGTGAATGGAATACTTAAATCTTGGACTATGCATAAGCCACAGCACCTTAACGAGCGTAATCTGGTAAGCCAATAATCTCATATTATTAGCGAGAGCATGAGGAAAGCTTTTTCTTTAAGCCATTTACAGAATGGAACTGAAATTTTATCAGCAGACAGTTACGATTCAGATATAGAGTATAGAGAGTAGAACTCTGGAATGTAGTATAAATGACTTATACCCTAACATTTAACTATATTTTTAATTGATTACCAAATGGAAAATGAGCTGACAAATTTAGGAAAAGTTATCATGAATAATTGCGATATTTGAATAACTGAACGATGGCATTTATTATTAAATCATTCATTTTTTAATAGATCTTTAGCGTATAAACTTGTAAATACTTTGAAATTCTGTATATTCGATGTCTATTAATCATGTGATGAAATGAAAAACGCCTTAAAAAGTACTTGAATAAGTTAAGATTAACTTAACGATAATGAATTAACTACGAGTATTCACAATTTATGATTCATTAGAAATTCAAATGCATTTGAATACAATGACAGGGCGTAGTAATTTTTCGGGTGACGTAAATTGTTGTCGGCTTAATGGAACTAAAAGATGTTAACTGAAATGACATCAGCTTAGTCCAAACACGCTAGAAAACGCACAGGGTGATCCTGGGCGAATAAAACAAACAAAACAAAAACAATGCCAAACTACTCAAAAATTGTAAATGACTCACAAAGAGTTTTATTGTGTCTTGCAACATTCCGTAGCTGTTCTTGGGACAAAGAGAACTAAAAGTTCTCTTAGCCCGTTCGACCATGATTAATTGTTCCTAGAGGTCTGATTATTGGACAAATATGCTTTTGGCTAAGATATCATTTCCGGCCAGCGAATACAAGAGCGCAGTATTCATAATTGTGAATACAATGAGTACCTGTACTCACTTGTACAGCCCCGAAAAGAAGAAGAAAAAAAGACAATTAGCAACAAACTGTCAAAAATTTAGCAGCCATAATAATAAATAAAATTTGATTTTTACTCATACTGAACACAGTTCCAGTTGCTGTGTCTTTAGACCAAAGTTAGTACAATGGTTTCTGGCCAAAGCCTAATATTTGGAAGACAAACCTGAAGTATTATTTCAGATTTGATGCCCTACAAGAGGGTATGGCTGTCTCACTCAGCATAAGCAGTTGCTAGGGTATTAAACATTCGTCATAACGAAAGTATTTGCCGCCACTTTTATTTGGCCAGCACATTTATTAGCTGCAAGTGTGGCATCAAGGCGTGGGAATGAATGCACTCAAATTGAAACTGAAACTTAAACTCACTATTCAAATACAAATACAAATACAGAAACAAAAACCGAAAGACCGAAAGACCGAAAAACCGAATAACTGGAAAACGAATAACGAAAAACGAATACAGTCAAGGTCAAATGCGGCTCAGACGAATCCCCTTCGAGTTATTCGAGTGTTTACTTTTATGATTTATTTCAAGTGCCGTCTTATCGCTAGGTTGGGCCTCGGATAAATGTATCTACCAAGCGCAGCCATTTGTTGCTGCAATTAAAACTTTAATTTACATTCAACTTTGATTGTTTAATTAGTTTGAATATAAATTAGAGTGTGAGTGCGAGTGCGAGTGCGAGTGCGAGTGCGAGTGCGAGTGCGAGTGCGAGTGCATGACAAGTGCACTCATTGTATGGTAACCCTGACATGGGTTAAACTATGAATAAATTTAATGCTTAGCTCTCGTATCTATGAGATACATTTGGACACCTTCAACTCCAATAATGGCTTTATCGGGCTATCAATGTTCAGTTTTTCTATCTATTTTTTTCTTTTTTTTTCCGTTACTGATTTGATTTGTGGTTTTCACAGTTAAGCTGCTGAACAGTTATGATAATTAGCTGTGCCTGGGAAAACCCACTGGCTAATTATCATCCCTTATGGCCCAGTTCAAGGCACCTAAATGTAGTAAAAAGATCAATTATTATGCTGTAATTTTAGTAAAGAATAAACTATATTTTATGGAAAATTATAGGCAAATTATCTACTAAATGTTTGGCCAAACAATTGACAGAAAAAACTTTAAGGCAGCTGCAACCTGTGAATTAAATTTACAGATTTTTCCAAATTATCCGAAATTAAAACTTAAAATTAAGATTTCCATTTGCTACTTTCTCAGATTAATTTCAATGCAGAAAATCTTTTGCAAGGCCTTTAAATGAAAACAAAGCATTCGATTTTCCATACAGAAAAGGTTTATAGATACGTATTCAAAGCACTATATAGATACATTTGTATCTGTATCTTTGGATACGAATTTAGCTTTATATTTGAACTGAAAAGAGCCTGCAAATTGACGGAGGTATTTCAGGTATCTCTATCTACTTTTCCTAGGCTTATTCGTATACCTTTTTTTCTGGCTCTTATGTTTATGAGGACAATTAGAAAAAGAGCTGACGCAATTTTTATCACACCCGCAAATCTCTTTGGCCGACGCGAAGCATTTAACCCAAAAATAAGTGGCATGCCCCAAGTGGCAGGTCGGTTGCCTCTAATCGCCGCTTAACATAAATCGCCAAGTGAGCTCAGCACATGTAATTTTTTAATTAAAAACTAAAACTAAAATAGCAACAAAAAAAATACAAAATAAAAACAGTCGCAATGCAAAATGCGGGCCAGCAATTTTGTTAACTGTTTCCCCCAATCCACTGCGCACAGTTGGAGCAGGTGGCGTCAGGTGTGTGGGCCTGGCCAGGTGCCACACCCATCTCGAGGCATGCGAGAATGCAATACAACCTACAAAAAAAAGCAACAACAAGCCCAACTGAAACCGCAATTATGCCAATTAGAAAATGAAAAGTCGCAAAAAAAAAATAAACTAAAAGGTAACTAAGCACGCAACAGGTAAAACAACGGCAACAACAAACACAAAGGCAACAAATTGTTGACAAAACTTAAGCAAAGGCGTCAAGGCGCAACCATGCCCACCCGCGCCACAATTAGACGCAGCGTGCGTGAAAAATGTCGGAAAATTGCGTGTGACTTCCCAGTCCAAAAGTGTGAGTCGTAGGGCTTCTTTTACCTCTTCTTTTCTGCTTCACCCCTCTCGGCCGTTGACCCAGTTCCATTTGTTGTTCTCTCACCATCTCTCGCTCTGTGTATCTCTCTATCCTTTACTCATTCCGTTTCTTTCTAATAGAGCAGCCTTACAAGTGCCTTCCTAGTCTCTCTTCTAGTCGCCTCTATCGCTTCGCCCTTCTGTCTTCTGGCCATTAGCCATCGTCTCCATTTGTGACTGCAATTTTCATTTATTTTCATGGATTTTCTCTTTTTTTTTCTCGTATTTTGCTTAGCCTCAGTCGTCGTCCCACTTGTGCGCCAAGCTGTGCTGCTCTTAAATGGCTTCGCCTTCACCCCAATCTTCCTCCCAGTCCCTCAATCTCCACACAATCACAGCCAATATGACCCTCTGGACATCATTTGTTTCACGGAGCTGCCACTCCTTGAGGCTTCAAAATATATAGTGTTACCATTAATAACAGAGACTGAAAAATTATCGGACCTCAAAAATAAACAATGGAACTTTTTAAACTTGCTGGAAAACTAAGCGTTTTCAACCAGAAGTAGACCAAAAAATATATATATATTTTAAGCCATTATGAACTTTTCCAGGGTATCGAAAGAAACATGTGTAAGTGAGCAAATGAATAAAGTATAATCAATTCTCGAAAATGGCATAAAATCGCTATAGAATTCAAGACAATTCCTTATAATTAGTTCACAGATCTCAACATAAAGAATTTTTTTTTTACAGTCAAGACTTCGGCTCGGAACTGTCTCCTCTTTGAAATGTTAATTTGACGGAACATTCCCTGGCCGCAAAGAATGTTCTATTAAACAGCTTTCAACTGAATAGGTTCTTAACTTAAGCTGATTTAACGTGGCTCAAATGACTTTCAAAGCAACTGCCAATAGTCAAGAGGCAAATTGCTAATGCATCGCACTTTGACAATCTAAAAACCATTCACAAACTCGAAATTCACATTTTTTGTGTGCCAGCAGCACTCAGAGCTGAGTTTGCTTAGGCTCTGTACAGTTAGGTGGGTTAAACAAGCTCTATAAATAATTTTAGAAAGGCCAATAAACAAATTCGAAAATTTGGAAATTCAATAAAAAAAAGATGCTAAAAACTGCGAGTATAATTTATGCCAAGATAGAAACATCAAGAAACAATCTAAGAATTTGAGAATTCCCAAGCAGACAGCATTAATTTGCAGCAAAAAGCAAAAGAAGCTAAAATAACTAATATAATAATAATATATAATAGATCTATAGACCAATTAAAGCTGACAGCTGGCCGGGGCCTGACATAAGCGCGACTTGAACGAATAAATCACTGGGGAATTAAATATACCAACTCGCATACCATAATCATAAAAGAAAATACGTTAAACGAGGAAGTGATTTGATTAATGCACAGCAATTCATATACTCGTATATCATCATCATGAATATATTTCCACAATTTCCAGATGCAGACTCCGAAAGCGTACTCCCAAACAAGTTCGTTTCCTGAGTCTTTCCTGAGTCTATTCACGAATTTGTCACAATAATTAAATAATGTTTTTATTTCTTTTGGCTGTGACAAAAAACAAAAAACAGAAAACAAAAAAATAGCTAAAATGCAAATGTTGCTCGAGTCGAGAAAATTCAACATGAAAAGCTGCTGAGGAAGCAGCCAGGGGGAAGGTTGCAAATGAAAAATAAACAAAAAATCAACACTCGCAAAAATTTCCGCAATTTTTAAAGCTAAAAACCGCTGCAACAAAAAAATAAAAACAAAAACAAAAAGAAAAAGAAAAACAAAAACAAAAAAGGCAGCTGCTTGGTTGCAAGTTGTGAAAACTAAAAGTTGCATAATGAAATAGATGCGCGAAATGTGCAACGCCCGTAAGGCAGCCACAACCCTCCGGTCTGCCGCCCCAGCCACTGCAACTGGAAGATGCCACAGCATAAAGAAGCTAAAAAAAGCTTGGCAAACTCTCAAGACTCTTTTTTGTTTCTTGTTTTTTTGTTTTGTGTCTGTTGCAACTGCCACAGTGTGTGCCACAAATGCAATTGAACTTGTCGGTGCAGTTCGGTACACGTTGTATACTCGCATGTTATATGACCGTTCAAAAATCTATTGAAAAGGCCCCAAAACGGGCCCAAAAACAATAAACAAAACAGAAATATCTATTTTAAGGCCCCGAAAACAACACGTTGTGGCCATATTAGGATTTTCAGCCACCGAAATTCACTTTCAAATGTCTGAGCCGTCAAACGGCCTGCCAAACGGGAAATACCAAAACACTCATAAATACCATAGAAATATATCTATCTGCGAGTATGAGTGCTTAAACGGTTAAGATATTGCCTTAGTTTCTAGGGCTATTTATGGCCATCGCGTGTGGTGATATATATTTTAGCCAACACTCAAGAACAAACATTTTTTGGTATTGTTTCTGTTTCTTTTTCCGATTATTTATTGCACTGACAAATGAAATACAATACTCTTAATTAGATATTAATCAGAATATTGCCAAATAGAATAGAGAATGGATTTACTTCTATACGAATATCGCCGATATTTACACCTATCTCAGTTTAGTTATGCAGAGAAAATACTCAGATTTCAGACAGGAGTCTCATTTAACTGATTTTCATATACGGCCAAAATAAGTATTTGTAGAAAAGTTCCATTAACAAGGCCTGAAAGCTGGCTGTTTGCTTTTTCATATCAAAGATAAATATATATAAATTTTGGACTGCTAATTGCCTACTTTATTCCGCTATAAATTTAGCCGAAAACTGCCAAAATATTTAATGAACTAAATTGTTTTCGAATAGTTAAGATCATTAAGTGCGTTCGCCAGCGTTGCCAGCGCGATTAGAAAATATGAAATTAGTCGTTGACTCTTACGAGTCATAGAAATGGCCTTCACACAACTCGCTGTCATGTGGAGACCGGAGGAGAGTGGCTTTTGGGTGAATTATGTGAGTTGTGAGCTCCGAGTTACATAAGAAAATTGTCTGGGTCTACGGTCTACGGTCTACGGTCTACTAATACCGTATGGGGCTAGAGGCCATGTTGAGTAAGTTACATGCCACAAACTAAATTAATTTCATAGATTAAATTCAGATTTAAAAGTAATAAGTACAGCTTTTGCCTTGACCGTACTTTAAGGCTTAATTCTATTTTTAGTCTTAACAATATGATTGCCATTTAATTGCTGGATAATAATATAAAGATAGAGCTTAATAGGCCCAAGTGTTTTATTGGCTATATACTATAAAAAAGAGACTCTTCGATGCTAATAATAATATTAAATTGAATGGGTAGAATAAATCTATATTTAGCCTCTGTTTACTCTACCTCCGAGAAGCCCTCAGCATTTTCTTCATTCAGTTAGGGAATGAATTAAACAATAATAAAAGTTAAATGTCTTTAGAAAGAAAGAGAAATATATTACTTCATTTATTTTAATATCAAAATCTAATTGTTTTCTTCATTTCATTTCATTTTTTCGCTTGGTTCCCCAACTCGTAGTACTACTTACAGAAGGGCCATAAAAAAGCTCATTTGAATTTCTTTATTACCTCTTAAACCACTTAAAACTAGCACACAAGGCCCAAACAAAGCTGAAGTAGTTGTTGGTAAGAAAGGGGGAGGGGGGAGGGGAAAGGTAAACTTACCCTATAAACACCATCAACGAGTTTTGTAATTTCTTCGGCCTCCATTGTTGATCGGATTCGTCTGTAGATTCAAATTCAGATGGATTCAGTACGGCTTTATCGATTCGACGATGAATGGAGGACAGGTAGTACGAGTAGTAGCTGCTGTCTACAGCTACTGCAAGAGATTCACTTTCAACTGGGAGCTGGAGCTGCGCTGGTGCTGGAGATGGGGGAATAGAGTTTTCGACCCAAACTGGAGCTGCACTCGATTTTCACTTTCTAAAGTGGCACACACACACGAAGACGTTGAACCGGCCCGGACCGAAAATGTAAACTTGTAACTTTGACTTTCGGCGCAGAATCTTGGAAATCTTGTTTCGAACCGCTATGGATAATACGAATACGAGACGAGTATCGTGACTTTCTTTTCGTCGGCCTCACGAATCTCCAGCCACGTAACCAAACTAAATTAAATGCCAACACGCTAAACGAGCCAACTGTTTGTCGGCTTTCGGCGCTTCTCGACGGGTTTTTTTTTTTTTCGTTTGTTTTCTGTTTTTATTTTATTTTTCTTTTCTTTTATGTTTTTTATTTTGGCTTTTTTGTTATTATTTTTTGAATCTTAGGCAGCGTTTTCGAGTATTTTGCTTTGTACGACAACTTTTTGGCGGCTTCTACCGAATTACACGACACGTGAGTTGCAACTGATTGAGTTATTATCGCGGGCACTGTAAGCTGAAAAATATAAGAAATATTAGTGAGGCTTTTCTTTTTGCTTGTAAGCTACTTAAAGATGTGTATTACTCGAGAGGAAAGAAAGTAATGATGGCAAAAATCTTAAATTAAGTAATTTCTTGTAATAAAACTAGTAAGGAAAGGCTATCTTCCGCCCACCGAAGATTACATACCCTTGCAGAGCTATATGATATATTAATCCGATCTGAATGTTTTAGGTTTGCTTTTAGAACTTGTAATTTTAATAAGGATCGTAGACTATCAAAAAACTTCAGCTATGGCAGCTTTATCATATAGTTGTCTGATCCCGCCAGACGAACATGGCTATATCAACTCGTCTGGGCGCCCTAATCAATAATACATATACTTTATGGGGTCAATGCAAAAAATAGTTAAAATACCCTCTGCAAGGGTATAATAAGCTCAACATGTTCTAAATTGTACTTAAAAATTGCTTTACGAATTATTTAATGAATTTAAATATAATATTATTGAATAGCTAAAAAAGATACGAAAAAATAAAATCCCAAATTGCTTTGAATTCACCCAGAAAAGTATTTTAATACCACATTTTGGAATATACTAAACAAACGGACTATTTTTTACTTTACCATGGAAACGAAGCGGAAATTCATTTTTCTCACTGAACAACTATTTTGTTGGATCAATATTGAAATTAATTTTCAGCTTTAGTAAATTTCCATTAACTTTGCAAGTGTAAAATAATAAAAATGAGCAAATTAGATGATCTATTGGCCAAGAAGAAGACTGTGGTGCCCGTGCTAGATCTGAGTCGGAGCAATATTCAGTCGACGGAAGAATTTAAGAGGTTAATGGAAAAGGTTCCGGACTATAAAATGAGGCCGATTAAAGTGCGGGCCGAGGAAATAAAAATACGGGAAAAAGATTACAGTTTCAAGATGCCCAAAAAGGAGATGCGCAAATTGATAAAGAGCAATGGGGAGAGAGAGGCACTCTATAGCTATGCGGATCCGGTGCCCGGAGAAATGAAAGATGTGGTCCTCATGGAACTATGTGCAGTGCCCATAGACTGGAAAATGCTAACCACACTGCGACCCAAGTCCAAACAGGAGGAGGAATACTTCAGTCGCATGGTCGAGATGGGCAAGCTGGAACTGAAGACCGAGGCGAGAGATCGACGCGAATTCGCACTCAATAATTGCATAAAAAAAATCAAAAACAAGTCGGGAATTGTGGAGACCCGCCTCATTACCTGCGACTCGTGTGGCGAAGAAATGTGTTGGGGTGAGCTATAGAAATACTATATATAAAGCGATAATATGATAAATCTTATGCATCATTTTCAGGCAAAACGTGTGGAGACTTCAACTATGATTTGTATATACGCGTAGAGGCGAAGGTGATTAAGCCTAAGCCTTTGGCGAATTCATCCAATAAAACGAAGCTTAATGGACGCAAGAAATCAACAATAGGTGGCGCCAAAGTTAAAGTCAAGAAACCAAATGCAAAACCGATTTAAATAATTCTCAGCATTAATTAAAATCTTTAACATTTGTTAGCTAAACTTTGACTTTTTATATATATCAAACATTTTGCGTCTATTGTTATAGTTAATTGTTTTTGTTTCTCGTGACTGGATAATTATAACGAACCAACAGCTTTAGGTAAATATTATATTTTTAAAGGTAATCTCACACAATAACCATAAAATTGTAGTAGAACAGGTGTAATATTGCAACAGAAACACAAATGTTATGTTAACAGCTCCGCTCATCCAGTGATCGCTGTTAGGCCCAACTTTCCGCCTCTGTTAAGGATATTGTTAAGTCAGTTTTGAATTAGAGCTCGAGTAAAGAGCAATAACTCCTGTGATCAAAATTGGTCTTCTGGTTGGAATAAGATAATTGTATTTCTTTCCTTTACTTCTTTGTTCTACAATTTGAAAAATCTTTAAATAAACGCCAATATGTATCCATAACGGATAAGCTGATTACAGTACTCTGTTAATTTTTAAATTGTGTAAAAAACTCTGTTAATTTAACAGTGTAAATCAGTTATAAGTGTAAGTGTAAATGCTTGGAAAACAAAGTCTACAGATTTCATGTTTTTCTCTTGTAAAATAAGTTTGTTTTTTCTTTCGTTTTTCCAAATTTTTGTCATTTCTTTTACCACATAACCCCCCCCCGTGCTCAGTCATAAGATGATGTTAATTAGAGTTTTAAATGCATGCAAATTACTTCGTGAAGATTACAAAAGTTGTATTTCCGTTTTGGCCTATTCGGCTTTGCCGCCGCCCCAGACAGATCCAGATATCAACTTTACAGACATATTTATAAACAATAAATGGCATAAGGCACTGTCGGGTGAATCATTTTATTCACTGAATCCAACCACAGGGGAACCAATATCAATGTTACAATATGGTAAGGAAGAGGATATAGATAACGCCGTGAAAGCCGCTCGAAAAGCCTTTTGCCCGAATTCTCCATGGCGACGAATGGATGCGTCGGAGCGAGGACGCTTACTCTATCGTCTGGCTGATTTAATTGAATGTAATGACGTGTATTTAGCTAGCTTGGAGACCCTGGATTGTGGCAAGCCCTATGCCATGTCGTATACTGTGGATCTGCCTTGCACTATAAAGAGTCTCCGATATTATGCAGGCTGGGCAGATAAATATCATGGCAAGACTATACATATGGATGGCGAATTCATCAACTATACACGCCTTGAGCCGGTGGGTGTATGCGGTCAAATAATTCCCTGGAATTTTCCAATTTTAATGATGGCATTAAAAGTGGGTCCAGCTTTGGCTACAGGCAATACTATAGTACTAAAACCTGCGGAACAAACCAGTCTAACAGCCCTCTTTGTCTGCCAATTGATAAAGGAAGCCGGGTTTCCCGAGGGTGTGGTCAATGTTGTGCCTGGGCTTGGAGACACGGGTGCTGCTCTATCCCGCCATCCCGATGTGGACAAGGTTGCCTTTACGGGCTCCACCAGGGTGGGCAGATTAGTTCAAGCGGATTCCGGGCAAACAAATCTTAAAAGGGTATCCCTAGAACTGGGAGGCAAATCGCCGAATATAATACTCGACGATGTTGATCTGGATTTTGCCGTAGAAATTGCACATTTTGGACTATTCTTCAATATGGGCCAATGCTGCTGTGCCGGCTCAAGGACCTTTGTTCAGGAGAAAATTTATGACGATTTCGTTGAGCGCAGTGTAGAACGCGCAAAGAAACGCACTTTGGGTGATCCTTTCGATCAGTCAATCGAACAGGGACCTCAAATTAGCCAACTGCAAATGGATAGAATTCTGGGCTTTATCGAGAAGGGCAAAGAGGAAGGAGCAAATCTAATGACCGGTGGCAATAGAGCTGAGGACTTGAAAGGTTACTTTGTGGAGCCGACGGTCTTCTCCGATGTTGAAGATGACATGACAATTGCACGCGAGGAGATTTTTGGTCCCGTTCAAACGATTCTAAAATTCAAGGAATTGGATGAAGTTATCGATCGGGCTAATGCTTCAAATTATGGTTTAGCTGCCGCCGTCTGCACCCAGAACATCGATAAGGCCAATTATATCGTGAATGCCTTGAGAGCCGGCACAGTTTGGGTGAATACCTACAATGTACTATCCTCTCAGTCTCCATTTGGGGGCTACAAAATGTCTGGACATGGACGGGAGAACGGCGAGGATTCCCTTCACAGCTATACGGAAATTAAGAGCGTTATCATCAAGATAGGCCAGAAGAATTCGTAGATTATATTAGTGTCATAAATCCGGATTTTAAATTTATTTAATTATATCAAATTGTTGTGTGTTCTTCATAGATCAAGCTATGCAAAAGCATCAGTCTTTTTTCTGTCTTACTCATAATTTGTGGTTGTGAACATTCTTTTAACTATAACTATATTGGCTAGAAATCTAATTGTATCCTAAGAATGCAATATGAATGGCAGAGGTTTCATTGAGAGAGTAAAAAGTTTGTAAAAAAATACAAATATTAATATTGTACTTTGGTTAAGTGAATGAGAATACTCTATAATAGGGTATAATACAGGTAAAAGCTAAAATGCAATGCTTAAATTAATGGCGAATATATTTGAATGCCACTAAGCAACAGGGCATTAGAAGAGAGCCTTAAGAAAAAGTAAACAAGTCAAAATATTTTGGGCCTAGCTGATAAAATCTGAGGAGAATCGAGGTACTGTCTCAGGCTGAAAAATGTAAGAGGCTAGTTGAAAAAGTGTCCGACTATAAAATGGTACAAATTAAAGTACGGGCAGAATAATTAAAAATACAGGGAAAGGATTACTATTTCAAGAGGCCGAAGAATTAGATGTAAATTGATAAAAGGCTATAGAGAGAGGGAGAGAGAGAGAAGAGAGAGGCAATCCAGTGCCTGGGGAAATTAATTGTTTTATACTCATGGAACTATGGGCAAAGCCTATAGACCGGAAATCGCTAACCACTGCAACCCAAGTCGAAACAGGAGGAGGGAAATACTTCAGTCGCATGGTCGAGATGGGAAAACTGGAGCTGAAGACTGAGGCGAAACAGAGAGACGCTTTATTACTGCCGTATCGTAAGGGAAGGAAAGGTGTTGGGGTGTAGAAATGCTATATATAAAACGAATATATAATAGATCTGTTATTATATTTCATTTCGAGACTTCAACTAAGGTTGAAGGTTGAAGATTGATTAAATATAATCCTTTGGCGAATTCATCCTATAAAACGAAGCTTCAACTCAAGAAATCAACAATAGGTGGCGCCAAAGTTAAAGTCAAGACACCAAATGAAAAACCGATTGAAATAATTCTTAGCATTAATTAAAATCTTTAACATTTGCTAGAAAAGCTTTGTCTTTCCATATATCAAACGCTTGCGTCTATTATATAAATGTTAAATATTTTTGTTCAATTCATTATAATAATAAAGTAACCACTTTAATTAAATATTAATGTGCAGTAGTCAATTAGTAGTACATTAATTAAACAGTTATTATTTAGTTAATTAAGAATGACATTGCGTGTAACAGAGCGCTGTAAACTGCATAACAATTCAGCAGGTTTAACGTTATTTCCTACTCCAATGTTAGCCGATAACATAGCAGCACTCTGTTAGCGTCTGTTAACTGTTACCATCTTAACATAGTGTAAAATTTGTACAGTGCTTATCAGGCGTAAATGCTGGGAGAACAGTGTCTACAAATATTAATTTGTTCTCAGTTTGTTCTCAGTTGTAAAACAATTCAGATTAAATTTTCCTTCCAAATTTCGGTAATTTTTTTTATTTTTTTTATTTTTATTTTTTTTCTTTAACACAGAGGATGTTACGTTCAGTTTTAATTAAACGCAAATTGTTAAGTGCAGAATGCAAGAGCTGTGTTTCAGTTTTCAGATATTCATCTTTACCGCCGCCACAGACGGATCCAGATATAAAGTATACAGATATATTTATAAACAATAAATGGCAGAAGGCAACGTCGGGTGAAGCCTTTTGTTCATTTAATCCGGCCACTTCAGAACCAATAGCAATGTTACAGTATGGTAAGGAAAAGGATATAGATAACGCTGTGAAGGCCGCTCGTAATGCATTTCGTCAAAATTCTCCATGGCGACGAATGGATGCGTCGGATCGGGGACGCTTACTCTATCGTCTGGCTGACTTAATTGAGGGTAATCAGGTGTATTTGGCTAGCTTGGAGACCCTGGATTGTGGCAAACCCTATGCCATGTCGTATACTGTGGATCTACCTTTGACTATTAAGAGTTTGCGCTATTTTGCGGGCTGGGCAGATAAATATCATGGCAAGACTATACATATGGATGGCCAGTTCATTAACTACACACGCCTTGAACCAGTGGGTGTATGCGGTCAAATAATTCCCTGGAATTTTCCACTTTTAATGATGGCCTGGAAGTTTGGTCCAGCTTTGGCTACAGGCAATACTATAGTACTAAAACCTGCGGAACAAACCAGTCTAACAGCCCTCTTTGTCTGCCAATTGATAAAGGAAGCCGGGTTTCCCGAGGGTGTGGTCAATGTTGTGCCTGGGCTTGGAGACACGGGTGCTGCTCTATCCCGCCATCCCGATGTGGACAAGGTTGCCTTTACGGGCTCCACCAGGGTGGGCAGATTAGTTCAAGCGGATTCCGGGCAAACAAATCTTAAAAGGGTATCCCTAGAACTGGGAGGCAAATCGCCGAATATAATACTCGACGATGTTGATCTGGATTTTGCCGTAGAAATGGGACATTTTGGACTATTCTTCAATATGGGCCAATGCTGCTGTGCCGGCTCAAGGACCTTTGTTCAGGAGAAAATTTATGACGATTTCGTTGAGCGCAGTGTAGAACGCGCAAAGAAACGCACTTTGGGTGATCCTTTCGATCAGTCAATCGAACAGGGACCTCAAATTAGCCAACTGCAAATGGATAGAATTCTGGGCTTTATCGAGAAGGGCAAAGAGGAAGGAGCAAATCTAATGACCGGTGGCAATAGAGCTGAGGACTTGAAAGGTTACTTTGTGGAGCCGACGGTCTTCTCCGATGTTGAAGATGACATGACAATTGCACGCGAGGAGATTTTTGGTCCCGTTCAAACGATTCTAAAATTCAAGGAATTGGATGAAGTTATCGATCGGGCTAATGCTTCAAATTATGGTTTAGCTGCCGCCGTCTGCACCCAGAACATCGATAAGGCCAATTATATCGTGAATGCCTTGAGAGCCGGCACAGTTTGGGTGAATACCTACAATGTACTATCCTCTCAGTCTCCATTTGGGGGCTACAAAATGTCTGGACATGGACGGGAGAACGGCGAGGATGCCCTTCACAGCTATACGGAAATTAAGAGCGTTATCATTAAGATAGACCAGAAGAATTCGTAAAATAAAACTTCAGTTAAAAATTGTTCTGTTCTTGAATTGTTTGTATAGAAAAAAAGATTCGCCTCATTTATTGAAGCGCATAACAAACAACACGCAGTGTAAAAGTTTCTAAAATTCTCAACATAAATAGAAATTTTTAATACTTTCGTTTGTTGTGCACCTCTATAAAATCCGAGTCAATTTTATCGACTCAAAAAAGTTAAATTTTAAATCACCGAATATTTAATACTGTTCGAGTTGCATTCCACGCGTACTCCACTTTTAATATTTTGAAAAGAATTTCAGAAGTTGCTTAGAGAGCGTAGAAAGTTGGTAAAAAGTATATAGATAATATTGTAGACTGGTTGTTTATTTGATAATACTCTATAGTAGGGTATCATACTGGTAATAGCCAAAAAGCAGTGTGCAAAATGAAATGGATAAAATATTTAAATTGCCACTAAACAACAGAGGCAAATAGCCATTAAGGCAAAATAAACAAGTCAAGACAACTCTTGGTGAGACGGGAAGAGCGGAGGAGAACTTGAGGAGAGTTGCGGCACTGTCTGAGGTTGCAACCAACTTTGAGTGCGTTGGCGACAACGTTGCAAGTGGCTGGAAGAGGAGGAGGAGAGCTGAAGGCAGCCCACATAAGTCGCCAGCAAGACGCTTGTGCAACGATTTGTGCATGTCTCCAAGCTCTAGCAGCAACTCCAGCACCAACTCCAACTTCAGCTATAATTCCTTCTCTATCTTTAGGTATAAGCCCGACTTTTACGCTCAAAAAGAATTCAATGGTCGTGTCTCAGTGGCTGCACAGCTTTTGATTACTAATGAGTTCGGTTCAGTTGAGGTTTAGTTTCGGTTTCGGTTTCTGTTTCGGTTTCTGTTTCGGTTAGCCGATAGCTCTGATTTATGGGCTTTATTTATGGAAATATCTATTTGCGTTGAAATTGAAAATTTACTTTGAATATCAAATTTATAGCATAACTCCCCATGGTGCCCAGTCTAAAGTTCGGCCCTTCGACTATGAAATATAAATTTGTGCGAGCTCTCCTCTTGGGTTCTGGGGCGTAGTGAACTCCATCAGAATATGCGACTTTTCAGAAGCTACCAAAGACATTAAGAGTGCTCTATTTGAGAGTGATGGACTAGTAGGTACCCTGTGGCCAGTCTTTATTGGGTTATTGTTTTAGAACCAACCATTGGGTTATTCACCTAGGTAAACAATATCTTTATCGAGTTATTCTCAATTAAAGAAGAGAAAATTAAATAGTTAACAACAACATTATTTCATAATATATATAAATTCTTGGAAAACTCCAGAAACATAAAATAAACAATGAACTGATCAATTTTTCACCTCTACTCTACATAATTTGGATGGCTTTTATTGAACTTTCATTAAATGGAAAAGAGCTAATTTAGCACGTCAACACTAGGCCTAGGCCACTTTCAGATCTTTTAGATGCAGCTTGGAGCTGTGGACGTGCCAGCGATTACGTGGGCAACGGTTTCGCTTACAACTCAGCGGCTTGAAAGAAAATGAAATGATACCAAAATAAAATACTCGTAATAAAAAAGAAAAAAACAATAACAAAAAAATGATAATAAAAGCTGAAAGAAAACAAATTGAAATCTTATGAAATCGCTGTGGCATGCAGAGTTGTCGTATTTCAATATTTAAAGATGCAAGATAAACAATCTCGAGATAAGCACAAGTGAGAGTGATGAAAATAACGCGGAAAGAAAGTTGTTTAGAAAGATTTCACGATCTCTGTGTGTGTGTATGTGTGTGTGCATATATGTGTGTTTGTCACAATCTTAAAGTGATGCAGCCACGCCCTGCTGCGCCCCAGTTAGAATTTCAATGATGGCAATAAACAAAAGACTTAGGCAACGAACTGACGAGGCATGCAGCATTCCACAAGCACTCACAAGGTTGCCACTTGCCACTTGCGGTCAACACTGTCAGCTGATACCCTGAGAAGTTGTTGCGCTTCAGGTAGTTCTCTTACGAGTATGATTATCTTGCAGATGCACAGATACTCGAACGAATACAAGTATTCATACTGGCACTCACACTTGGACTTGCCGCCGTTTTGCTCAATTTATGAGCTACTCGGCTTTAATTACGAGTCTGCTATGCAAAAAACAATCTAAGACCTATTAAGAACAAGGCTAACTTGACACAAACTGGCCACTCCGATAGACGGCTCAATAGTTGCTGCTAGCTGCAGCTAAAAACTGGCCATGATAACAGCATTTCTGATGGGTTTCCACTTGAAATTGCTATACGGTTATCTTAAATTATAATTGAATTTATTGGAATTCTTTATGATTTTATGTTCTAAAAATATTCACAATTTTAATGATTTTTAGTTAATATTTTAACTGTTTTTATCGTATTTTTTTAAGAGTATTTTTTTATCTTGAATACTTTGGGTTTTCTTGCACAAGAAACTCTGTTTTCTATGTTTTCTTATGAAAATCAATTGAAAACTGTCAAAGTTATCTTCTAACAGCTCTAATAAAAAGTTCGAAATATCCTCGAATTGGATACTTTCTTGTAGCTAATTCTATATACATATATGTATAATAAAATAAATATAAAAAATAATCTAAAAGCCAAGTTTTATATATATATAGATATAATATCTCTGATAGCTGTTTACTGAATCAAAGATCAAAGACAAGCATTTGATATACGACTTCCTTTTCCTGACTGCGGCTTAACAGAATATACAATAAACAAATACATTTTTCTAGCTTTTTTTTACAACTTTCGCCAAATCGAAGAGCATCAACAACAATTTTCCGAATATCAAATAGGCAGACAACTTGAAGCGGCTGTCCAACAACAACGAAATAACAATAACAGAAGAGACACAGATGTAGCTGTAGCTGTAGCTGAAGCTGAAGCTGAAGCTGTAGCTGTGGCTGTGGCTGTAACTGAAGCTAAAGCTGTTATTATCAGATGCTCATCATTAACATTAACATTTGATGGCGCGCTGTTACCGAGTGAGCCAAGTTGAGTTGAGATCTCAGCGTGACGATCAAATTGCAGTACATGTGAACACGTGTGACGACTCGCTGGGGAGCACAAAGAAGATGCTTGTTGTGAAAATGAAATTAAACTAAAGGCTGAAAACTCAAGACTGAAGACTGAACAGTGAAGACTGAAGACCGAAGACTGATGCCTGAAGCTTGAAGCCTGAAGATTGTAGTAGACAATGCACAGACATCCAGTAAGGGGCGCTAAATTGCCGCCAGATACATTTGCAAATGAGTCTTAGACATAACACAAAACAAAAAAGCTGAAGTAAAGAAACAAAAACAAAAACAAAAACAATAACATTGTACAACCAATGCAAATTGAGAGCCAAAGAGTCTGTAGCCCCCATTGAGCCATTTGCGTACCCTTCCCCCCATCCCACCATCGCCCCGCCTCGCCTCCCTAGGCAAATTATTGACAGTGAAAGTAAAAGTTAAAGTTATTTTCTTTTGGGCTGTCGAACCGAACTCATAACCAAAGAGGGCAAAAACCAGGCAAAGTCTTTAAATGAAATTTACATTTTTTCTACAGCTTTTTTTCTCTGTAACAACTATTTTAGCTATTTTAGCTATTTTAACTATTTCTGGCGGTGTTAACTCAACCAATTGATTCGAATTGCCATATTTTACACACTTTTTTGTGCTCTGTAACCAAAGACAATATGAAAATAACAAAACAATTAGTTACAGACAGACAGACGGAACGACGGGCGGACAGACGGGTGGACAGGCGGACGGACAGACAGACAGTGATAAACTAGTACAAGCTGAATGTTATATGAATACTGAAAGCCAGTCGTGTTCAAGAACGGATTCTCTCTATATTTGTATTATTTTTATTATTATTATTTTTTTTTTTACTTATTACTTCTTATTTTCTAATTTGTTTCTCCCAAGAGGTTCGATTTTCCATCAAACTATGGAAAGATTCAAGAAATCAAAGCTTGCACGAATTATTTTTATTATTTGCCATTTTATGCGTTGTTTCTAAATTAATTACTTTTATTGATAATCATCAGTTTTAAAAAATTTCAAAAAATTCCAAAAATGCTTTCTAAACTAGCTTTGTGCTCTATAATGTAACCTAAATAAATTTATATATATTTTAATAAATTGGTCAAAAAAGGCGAACGAAAGATCTGAATTTTTATTTTTAATAAACACTTTTTTTTTACTACATTCAGTTGGATTTCTACGTATTTCAGATATTCTAGAATATTCGAGAACCATGCTGAAATTTAAAAAAAAAAAATACTTCTGAATACTTTTCGGGATAAGTGCAGTTTCTTTTGGTAGGGGGTAAGTGCTAGTCGTATATTTGTATTTTTCTATTTTATTTCTCCCAGCGGAGCTTGAAGAAAACAATTTAAGGCGGCGTTCTATTAACCCACTACTCGTAGTTGGCTGCTGCAGTTGTCTCGCAATTGGCCACACCTATCTGAGACACCGCCTCTCTATCCATGGGCAACTTGGACCCGGACTCGATCGTGACTTTATTGCGCACGTAGCTGCCGCATTTCAGGAATCTCGGAATGTTGTTTTTGTTGTTGGTGTTGTTGTTGTTGCTGAGAGCGAAGCCTTCATAAATTAGGTGTAGATGGCATCTCAAAGTGCCGTCCCGACATCAGCTTCTTCTCGCTATGCAATTTAATGGCGACAGAAGACTCGCTACACAATGCCGCCCTAAAACAAGCATTTGTGGGCGCGCCTTGGAACGTAAGACTAAGGCTAAACTAGCATTGACATGAAGAGGAAAATTCTGTATTACCAGCTACTCATTTTATATTTTCTGAATAACTTTAATGCAGCAGCGATTAACATAAAAGTTTCCACAAGAAAATGTTACAATTCACATGGTTAGAAATAATACTTAAAGTTATATTATAATAAAACAAAAATAACAGCATGGAATTTTGGGAATTTAGCTTAAATATTTTTATTTTGAATTAATTTTATGGCCCAGTCAAAGTCATTCATAGTTACTCAAGCACCTGCAGAAAGGTTTGCCCATTACAAAAGGGAATGGGCCTATACGAATTACCAATTTCAACATTGGTATGCGGAAATCAGCTTAGACCAACTGGCCTTTAGAGTCTTCCAGCTCCTAACTCCACATCTCGGCTGTACCAACAAGAAAACCAAAAATAAAAAACCCTATTCAATTAATTCTTAGCAATAATTCTAAATCCACATAAAGTCAAAGTACAGAACAATCCAAATAAGAATTATTGAATGACTGCGTCAGCGGCAAGGAATGCGACCTTGAGCTGTCGGCGCTTGTTGAGATGTCGTGACTGGGTTTCGAACCCGAGAGACTCGGAGACTCGAGACTCGAGACCCGAGACCCGAGAGCCGAGAAGCAGCCGGTGTCAGAGTTGGAACAGGGGCGAATAATAACAACAACAACAACAACAACAAGAACAGCGAGTACTACAAACAAGAGGCAAATGTTTTTAAGGGTACTGACAATAAATACTAAATCGAAGAAGCAGAGAAAGAAATCTGAAAACTGAAATCAGAAATCAGAAATCAGTTGAAAATAGCGCAAGTCTCAGACAATAAAACACGTTTGACGAAGGCTTTGATGAAGATGAAGATTGAATATCTGTCAGATACTTGTTGTACTCGTACTCGTACTCGAACTCGCAGCAACAACACAATGTGGCAACAAACCGCAGCAGCAGCAGCAACTACAATAACAACAACAACAACAACAACAACAATAACGACAACGTTCACTTTTATTTTCAGAATTGCAACCGCAAAAAGTAACAAAAACAACAAAGCAAATGGCACAACAACCAAATAACAAAGATCAAACGCTCAAAGAGAACAAAGCAACAAATATTTACAAATATGTAAGATTAATATGAAAAACCATCTGCGTACATTTAATACCCTACCGTAAAAAGCAAAGTGTATTAGTTATACAAAAGACTCAAAATCAGTTCAAAACTTTAAAAGTCATGAAAAAAAACCGCTAAAAGGTGTTGATGATTCTAACCTGAATTATGTTTCCTTCGTTTCTTTTTTTTTTTGTTAAAAAATTGCAAAATCCCGAAATTGATCTCTTTTTTTTATAGTTTATAGAGTATCTTTTTGATTGTTTACTCTCTGATTTAGCTTTAGCCAAACTTGTTTAGTTTTGTTATTAGGAAATTCTACACAAATTCTCAGTCTGGCACTGAAACCCACCTCCAGATACAATGCTAAGTAACTCCCCAAGGCTACTGTCTGTATACTTACGAGTAGAGTATCTATATTTATGGTATTTATCTCTCTCTTTTTTCCCCCCTCTCAGCTAAGATATAATATAAAGTGCGTATACTTCATAAAGCGCTGTTAATTATCGCCCAAGAATCTGAGCAGCCAATTACCTATCAAAATAAGCACAAATTACAATACTTGAATTAAATGAATTTATTTTGCTCAATAAATACGCGAAATGAATACTAAATTTGGTATTCGGGTAAACATTAATGAGTATTTATTAATGATTAAATATGACAATGAAACCCTGATTTATTTATACTGCTAATTAGGGAGTAAACAAACGATTTGAATATATATAACTAAAAACAGAAAAAAAAACTGAATTGAAGGCCAAGTATTACTAGGGAATATTGTGATTATTTATGTAGGAAAGTATTCTGAAATAATTTTCATCTTAAGCTCTTTAGTAAGAGTTTTTACTTGGACTCCGATCAGAAACTTTGGACAACAAAATGCCAAATTACGCTTAAAGTCAATGAACTATGCGAAGCCGGTTAAAATTTATTTATTCAGTCGGAGACCCAATTACATAACTTAACAACTTTAAGAACTATTGGCAAAACTAGACTAAGACCGAGATAGTTATTTGTGGCATGTTATAAACGTGATTAAAACAAATCTTTTGCTATTTAAAATGCTTGTGTAATTCTTGCAACGATATCTTAGAATAATTTAGCACAGTTCGGATTAAAAAACCAGTTCCAAAACTATGTCTTACAATTTCAATCATTTTGCCTTTTGTTGGTTTACTTTTATGTTTCTTTTTCTGTTACTTTTCTAAGTCTGAAAACCCGTTTTAAATCTATTTAAATGCTAAGCATTTGTAATTCTCAAATTTCCTAGAAAGCTCATAAGCATATCAAATTTTTTGCTTAAGTAATTTCTATTTTGTTGTCTCTTATGAATTCTGCAAAGCAGAGACAAAAACGAAGACAAGAACTTTTCTTTTGTCTGAAAATTTGTAATGAGCAAATAACTCGTGAATTTTTATGGTAATTTGTATTAGAATTTGGAACTTTGATCTATGAATAGTTAGCAATTATTTTCCATATTAAACCAAGTTTTAATGGAGACCAATTAAAGTAGCGCCGTTAAATTAAGCAAATAAACAATCGCTAAAACAAAAGACTTAGGCAACAAACTTGAAGCGTAATTACAATTACGTGCGGCGCATATTAAAAATTATAGGAACGATAGCGAGAGCGAGAGCGAGAGAGAGAGAGAGGGAGAGAGAGCGGGAAAGAGAAATAAATACGAGTATGGGTAAAAAAAACTGAGAGCAATCATACGGCAGGTTGGGCAGATCGCTCGGCACTTGCCAAGATCGCTCAATAAACTGACGGAAATAACAAATGCATGTGGGCAGCTCGCAGAACTTAAAGAGGCGAAACAAAAGACTTAGGCAGCGAACGTGGCTATCGTATGTTATATACAAAAGCGAAAAACAAAAAACAATAAACAAAAATTCATAATTAGCAGACGGATGAGAGAAAATATCCAGAGACGTGAGCAAAGCAAATCAAAAACAATATTTTTTTATACCTCTACCTTTTTTTCTTTTAGAGGTAAAAGCACAGTTGAAGCTGAAACTGAAGCTGAAGTTGCGCTCAAGTTATCCGTGCATTTAATTAGCCGTTTTCACACATTTCACTTTCAACAAGCTGCCAAATTGTCCAAAATATCTAACCATCCATACACTATATCTCTCTCTATATATATATGGACGAACAGTTACAAAGATTTCTTCATTGAAACGCAAAAAAGCCATTAACGGTCAAAGCGTAGGTTGGGATTGACATATGGCACTTGTATCTGTATCTTTATCTTTATCTTTTTGGCTGTCGCATCTGCCGCTGGTTAGCTCTTCTCTTGGCCCCTTCGGCGACAGCGGCAGCTCACTTTCAAGTGGCCATGCCAATTTCTTTTTATTTTTTCTATTTCTTCTATGTTTTTTCTATCATTTTTTTGTCTGCTAATTGAAGTTTTCCCATTGCATTGAACTTGAAAGTGCTGCCCAATTTTCAGCTTGGCCATAAATTGAGCCCGGCCAATGGGCAACTTATAACCATGACTCGCCCACTAATGTTGTTTTTTTTTGGGTTGGGGGAGTGTTGGGGCTAGGGAGCTTAACAAACTTTCTGCACATTTCTCATTTGATTAATGCCACAATTTTTTCGGCTGCGCAATTAGCTTTTTATTTCTTCGCATTTGCCAAACAAGAAACAACAAAAACCCCCACATCATGCTGTAAATAAGCATATAAATAGAAATCACTTAAGAGTAGGCACATATATACATACATACATACATATCATATTTACGGATGAGCTCAGATTTGATTGACTTATTGTAGCTAGAGCAGTTATTACTTGAGGACACAAACCTGTAAAGAGAGAGGGAGAGAGGGATCAAACCGGAAACTGTATTAATATGGCAATAATTTATTAATTGGTAATTAAAATGGCCTTCTTTAATGCTCGCAATTATAAAATTATAGCAGATAATTTAAACATAATTGAATTCTGATAAACATATAACTTGAATAAAACAAAACCAAGGAAATTGAATTTATTATGGCGGCTCTATGATATGGTAGTTCTATCTGGAGGATTTTTAATAATATATCTAGACTAAACATATTTCTTATTCAAGTTTTTAATGAATAACAATCTGAACTATTGGGTCTATCTTCAGTGAAAGTTTTCCCTTTAAGGAGGACTTTAAAATTCTAAAAACAAAGGCAGTTTTGGCACACGCATTAAACTAAATAAATAGCTGCAGATTGTGTGACTTTTCGACTTTTACTTTCAAAGTGAATGTTGGCCAAAATGATGCTCTTTACTTAGCCAAATGGCACTGTCATAGCTCAGCCAAAAAGAAAACGTGTAAAAGATAGTACGCATATTCATAGCATTCTCTTAAATGGTTCATAAACAAAATGCCAACGACCCAAACCACATTCAATTGCAGGCAACAACGCAAATGGGCCATAATCAGCATTAACGTCTCTTCGATGGCTCTAATACAGCCAAGCGATACTCGTACAGCCCCTATTCGCCAGGTTATTAACCACTTAATAAACAAAAAGCCAATTAAATCAAATGGGTGATTTACGACTTGAGATTCGCTTGAGATTCGCCTCTGGCAATTTGCATTTCTTGCAAATTAATAATTTGCAGCCAGTCTATGATTAAATGCTTAAAAATGATCGACTAGAAGATACCCAATGAATCTTACTCGTTATTTTGTATACTAACAATTTTATAGAGTATTTTATTTAGTCCATTAATTAAGGAAGCGTAACTTAATTAAATTTTCACCAATTTTTTTGCCCAACTTTATTTTAATGGAATATGGAATAATACAGAAAAAGAAAAATGCAATTATTTTTGGCTATCAAAAAGATCCACAAATTGGTAATAAAACTTGTTGTTGGCAGCCGTAAAAAACAAGTTTTGTGATTGCTTTAAGAAATTCGCAAACAAATTTACAATAAACTCGTATTTAGATCTATCAGCTGCTCCGATTCCAATACAATTGTTCCGCATTTGTTTGGGAACGAGTTTCATACGCTTTGAGCTGAGGTTTTATTTTGAAATCGAAAGTTTTGGTCCATTGAAATCCATAGAATGCGCCAATCTTTGCCAGCAGCCATAATAAATATTGTGCAGCCTTCTTTTTTCTTGCTTGTGGGCGTGGCGCACTTGCTATTTGTTGTGGCTATTGTCACAATTTCAGAGTTTTTTCCATTTTTTCCATTGAAAATCAATCAAAACCATTGGATACGCTCAATGCTCAGTGGTCGGCACTTGGCAATCGGCACTCGACACTCGACACTCCAAGCATTTCATTAAAAAATACCGAAAAGGAAAAATTTAAATTGCGCATACGCCCTGCTGTACGAGCCAGAGTATCTATGTGATTATATTGACTTGTTGTGAAATGTTCAACTGTGGAAATTGAATTGAATGCACAGCAGCAATACGAAAGTCTGGGCATATCAATAATGTGCAATTTAATTAGATTTCTGCTATTCTTACTTATTTATTAGCAGTTTTATTTATACTTTATTTCTCTTTCGATTCATTTTATGATTTTTTTTATTTTTCAATAATTTTGGCGCCCACTTTGACTTATCACGCACATGGCTAACGCATGTCGACCCACTTTTGAGTTTTTATCTCAGTTTTGCCTTGAGTTTTTTGCCAACTGAAGTGAACCAAATGACCCAAAAAACATATCAGAAATAAATAATAGATAGAAAAAAAAGAAACATTGTGAACGAGAGTTCACACCTAAAAGGCTTTGGTTTGGCTTTGGCTGCAAATTCAACTGATTTTTTAATGATTTATTTGGGCCAAACACTGACCGTACAGTCAGGTGCCCCACCCTGCGCCTTCCCCCACCGATTCGAACAGCTCATGCAAAAACCCAACCCAACAAAAACAACAACAAGAAAAATACGAAAAATAGTCTTGTGCCCAATGCAATGCAAATCGCATTAAGAAAAATGTTGAAAAAGGCAACAAAACAACAAACAACAGCAAACAACAATAACAAAGGCTACAAACAACAACAGATAATTTGTAACAATTTCTTAACAAGGCACAGAAACATTTAAAATACAGCTAACTTGGCTAACTAGTGGAACCCAACTGATTAGCTAAATCAAAAGCGAGGCTAATTTTTCAAATTCAAACTAAATTCAAATAACATGAAAATCCATGCCAGAGCTCTATATATTTATATGCAGTTATATATATATATATATATATATATATATATATATAGCTCGAATTACCCGGCGTTGCTCGGTGAAGGATATTATAGTTATTTTTGATATGTCGACTTACATTTTCGGCCTGGGATTTACTTTTTAGAGTCCTATTTCACGCCCGAGATTACAATAACTTTTCTTTCTACAATTTTTCCATTCTTTTTCCGGTCTTGAGTGCAAAATATTTCTTTTCTTTATGTAAAAATAAATTCGAAATTAATAGAGTTTTTTCTTTCGATATTGTAGAGCTCAGAGCCTGAGCTTGGAGTCTTTCGGGAAAGAATACACTTGGCGCCTTTAAATATTAAACTAGAACTCTGAAAACTGAGTTCAGATTAAAATCAATTTTCCAATTTTCCACGCCTTGGAGTTCGAATTTAGCAAAGTCATTTCTTCTTGAAGACTGTCGTGAAAACATAAATCTAGACCCAAATTTCATGTTTCTATGAATGAGTCAGTCAGTCAGAACAAAGAGTTTTATATCTAGAGATAAATGATATATGTGTGAATAGATAAAACAGTTTATTGCCTAAAACCTGGCCATAACAAGTTAGTTAAGAATTATTAGCAGATCAGTAAAAACATTGGAACTTTGAGCATTATAAATACTTTTAATGGTCAAATGAGCATGAGCAAAATAATAAAAGTTTATATTTCATTTTTAAATTTACGGTTTGTATTTAAATAACATAATTCTTAATGTTATTTGAGCAAGTTATTGTTAAAAAATTATTTTGTTTTTAGATAAATTCAGTATATTTATATACCCTTACAGAAGGTAATGTTATTTGGTTACAATATAGATGTAGCCATATATAGTCTGTCGGTCTATTAGTCTGTCTGTTTCTATGCAAACTATTCCCTCACTTTTCAAGCTAGCCAAATGAAATTTGGTATGAAGGCTGCTTATTGTTGCACGACGGATCGGATAACTATATTTCAGATATATAAATATATATATATATATTTTAGCATAGGAAAAAGGTTATTTTTTAAATCTCGGAGACTAATTGCAAAGCATGCGAGCTTGTGGAATTCGTATTATTTGTGCTGTGCCTTGAATATTAATTAGAAGTAGGAAACGTTTCAATTTTGGATTTTTCACTTTGCTGGCCATAGAATCAACTTGCAAGCTGCGCCGTCAGACAACTTTCAATGCAAATGCAGTTGCTTTATAAGACTGGTTACCGTTATAAGGCACTGCTCTTAACTGCTGCAAAAGGTGCAGTTAATTCAGTGCACTGGAGAGGAGGGGAGCCTCTCTGCTGGCAGGGGCAGCTTGTTAAACCCGGCGGGGACTATACTTAGGCGACATACAAGTACGAGTACGAGTACGAGTATGAGTATGAGCACGAGTATGAGTATGAGTACGAGTATGAGTGCCAGTCTGAGTATGAGTACTCGTTTCATTCGGTTTACCTGGTTGACTGACTGATGAAAAAATGTGGTTAATGTTGTTATTTTGTTTTTGTGATTTTATTTTTCAGTTGTTGTCAGCTCGGGTAACTTATGCACTTGTGCATTTTCCTAATTAAGTCAAATGCTCATTGACAGACAATATTTTCCAGTTTTTCACATTTTTCTGCGCTTTTCTGTTGCAATTGATAAGTTTATGCTGGAATTTCTGTATAGGGCGACAAGTGAATGCAGTCTCTAAGCGATTTTACATTGAAATAGCTCGAAAAACAATCAACATAAAAAAAGATAATAGCCCGGCAACTTTTGAACCGATTGTTCCCATGGGATACCAGTCTTCATTCACCTAGCTCGAAAACTGAGAGACTAGACGGATATGGCTATTTCAACTAGTCTCGTCGTCCTGATCAATGATATATATACTTTATGGGGACGGAGATGGCTCCTTCAATGCGTGACAAAGTTATAATACCCTCTGCAAGGGTATAAGAATTCCAGAAAATACATTTTTTAATACTTTGTTTTTCCCTACCAAAACCAATCGATTTCAGTTAATTATATTAACTTTTACCTTTGCCATAAACTTTTTCCCGCTAAATCGAGATAATGGCCAATTTTTGAAAATACCCGCATATAATTTTGGCACTCATAAAAATGCGATTCGGCTTTCTATGGCTGTAAACAGTTTCCAAAATTTTCCTCCATTTTGAAAACTGCATAAAAAGAGTCGTAAATTTTGAATAATCTTTCGCTGAAACGTTTTGCCAATCTTAAGTCGGTTGAACAATTAATTTGCGTTGCAAATGTTCACATAACTAAACGAATAACCTGAGTGAATGTGTGAGTGAATGAGAGCGGGTATTGTTTTTGAATAGGACGAGTATTCAAGGAAAATACTCAGCAAATGCCGGCTCTCGATGCAATTTCAATTTCAATTTCAATTCGCCAATTGAAACTCTTTACTGCTTTGTACAATATTTCCATTGCCATCAACCCGTCGAGTGGTCCAAAGCTGAAGCTGCATGTGAAGCTGTATTCGAAGCTGGCCAAAATGCTGATGAACTTGTTTTCGAGTACGCCTACGGGGGCCAGCAGGAAAAGTGAATTGGGAGGGGAGAAGGCGAAGGCGCTGCAGAAGGAGCAGGCCTGGTCAGGGTTTGTCGCTTTAACAATTTGGTTAAAGTTTAATAAACTTTATGAAATGTTGTCTTGAGTGGGAAATGCAGTCGTGCAACGGCTAACTCCAAGCCAACGACTTCAATTATAGTGACAATGACGTAGACGTAGACTCAGTCATAGACGTAGACGCAGACGTAGACGCAGCCGTTGTCAGAGAGGGGTGCGGGCCTCAGAGCTAAGTACTACTGCCTGATTGAAGGTGATTCAAGGAAGAAAGCCATCAAGCAGGAAGCCTTTAACAGTCGAACATATTAGAAAGTTGATGCGTAAAATTAGGAAAAACTGAAAACTACACAAAAGCTTAAAGTTCATGGCATGTACAAAGTACTTCGCCTTCTCTTGAGTACAAACTGACCCGACTTTCATATATAGTATATAGTTTTCAGACACTAAAATCGTACTTATTTCTTATCCCAGATTAATTGCCTTTACTCTGTTTACAATTTTTAGAAATATCTCAAAGAGAGAAGAAGGCACCACCAAGCACCCAAAGTATTATTGATATTATTGATTCGATGTACCCATATCCGACTGTTCATCTGTCTGTCTACCTGACTGATTCTTTGGTAAATTTTGAGTAATGTCGGATCGGGCAACGATATCATTTATGCCCAGAGGAGCCTGGCAAAACATATATATTCTATGGAAACAGTTTTTGTTTCTTAAGATATCCCAAATAACATGTTAGATATATACATCGAAAGTTAGATTAAGGATCAGTCATTGGAACAATAAGTGAAAATAAATAAATTTTCCTAGTAATTTCTGATTTGATTTATTTATTATTTAATTTAATTGTTATAAGAAACTTTTGTTAATCAATTAAAAGCTGCCTCTAATGATAAAAATTAAATAAGTTTTTAATACGAAAATTTCCTTAATTCGGTGATAATTTTAACACTGTCGGAACTAACGAAATATTTTGATATTTTGATTAAATTGGTTATATAAAGCAAATTTGTTTTTAAGGAAGAAGGAATAATTGGAATTATTGAAACATGTCAAAATTAAACCGATATTAATTTATTAATTTATTTTACTTACTTCTCTAGTTTTTTATAAAATTGTCTAGATTGAGTTTTGTAATTAATATAAAAAACAATTTCCATTTATTGCTCCCGAGTTAATGGATTTTTGAACATATGGTGGGAGTGTCTTTGGACCGCTCGCTCTAGGAGCGGAGCAAGAGATTGGAGATAAAGAGCGAGCCACAAGGAGCTGTCAGAGAAAGTGCGCAAAGTGGTTCATCGGAGTGGAAAGAGGAGATCGCCGCGAGGGTTATCATTATGAAAGCGTACGGACATGTCTATGTTTTTGAATGCAAAAATTGCAGGCAAAGTGGAAGGATTGTCAGAATCAGGTAATAACATGTTGTAGAGCAGCAGCTCGAAATTGTATCTAATGGATACGATTGTGATTAATCGCTTACATGGAGCAGTTTCCAACTGAGTGGCAGAATATGTGTGTGTGCTCTATATATAATTAACAGATGCATCCCCAGCAGAAGCTAGAAATGTACTGATAAGAGCATAATTAAGCGGCTGTGGAACCAGTCCCCGTAAGAGACCCACTTGCCAATTGGTATTCCACCTGGTTCGGTTCACCTGGTGAAAAGTCTTGCAAAAATGTTGCTCTTGTCCGTTGAAATATTTTTAAGGCGTGTGTTTCTTTTTTTTTTTGTTTTTTTTGTGTGTTTGCCGATTTCAATAGATTATTGTCTTTAATGACTTTTGGCTTCGACTCTTGGCTTTTGCCTTTTGGTCGAGCCAATGGCTAGTGGCTAATGGCTGATGGCTGATGGCTGATGGCTAATGGCTTTTTTTCCTGGCTTTTGTTCTCCTAAGAATTGGTCTTAGAATTTTTTTCGTAAGTGGCTTTTTGGTGGATTTTAAACACCGCTAGACACAACGCTTTTGCCTGCTTCACAGATAATGAAGTACAGCTACCTGGGCATAAACTACATAGAAACATACATATGTATGTATATATGTATATACGAGTGTATAAGAGAGTTCGATGCAAAAATATATTGCCTTTTGGGACACCTGTTCAATTCCCCTAAATGGGTCAAGCGTGGCTAATCGGTTGCCATATTAATTAGCCTCAATCTTGCAACCTATTCAATTTCTTTTAATGGAAATGCAAAACTTTTGAACTAGAAATTAAGGAAAGAAAATTCGAGTACTTGTTCCTCCTCATAATGGCTTTCTTTATCGAAAATATTGCAATTATTTTTAATCCCAAAAATGTATAATAATAATTGTTATTGTGTATATAAACAATTGTGCTTGCTAGCCTGCAAAATTGATAGCTTGGTTTTGTTTGGGTTAGAAAACCTTCGCTATATTTCAATTCCTATGGCAGCTCTAAGATATTGCAGACCGATCCACTCATTCTCCAAGAAATACTACTAACAACAATAAGAAAGATCAGTACCGAAATTCAGGAATATAGTCTTAAGACCACCTGAGTTATCATAGGTAGCTTGACAAGATATACTAGAGAATTTAGATAGAATATAATTAAAGCTCTCGCTAAATAGATCCAGAGTTTAAGTTAATAATTACACTTTATTTATAACAAATGGGCAGCAATTACAACATATTAAGTGGAAAAAATGTTATTGGCTTTGGCAAAACTTGATGCAAAAACAAAACATGAAAACACATTAAATAAACGCTGAAGAATGAGAACAAGCCGCTTGGAAGCGAAGATAACAAAGAAAACACAAAAATAACAATCAGTAGCAACAATAATATGGATATCTCAAGAAGTTGAGCGTCAAAACACACCTTAAAAAACCCAGAGATGAAAAAAGAAAAAAAACAACAAGAAACGGGAGTTCAATGCACGCAAATCGGATTAAGCAAAGAAATTAAGTAATAGAGTACAGTGTACTCCTATGATGCGATATGATACGACGATACGACGATACGACGATACGATGAGACGAACCTGTCGTTGAGAGAAATGGAGAAATGAAAACGGAAAGGAAAACGGAAAATCAAATGAACGAATCGAATCGAATCGAATCGAAGCGAATGGGCGTTAGAAATGTCAAAGCATAAGCAACTGCAATAAGGAAGTGCAGACAGGAAGCAGAACATGAGAAAAGTATGAAATTAAGTGAAATGAAACTTTAATCAATTAGTTGAGGCAATTAAAATATAACTAAATTAAACTAGGTTATCATAATGATATTTAAAGTTTAGATTTTTTTTTTTTTTCTTGTATAGTGTTTTGATCATGCGCTCACCTTTCAGTTCCTTATTCAGTTCAAATTTCGTATTTTTGCACAACTATTTAAATAGGTTTTACACCCGCCTCACAACAATTGTATGTGTAACTTTTTTTTGGACAACAATTTGTTGTATTTAACTAGTTTTCACACTGAACCGTTTGAAAAATGTTAAAAATAAAAAAAAAACGCGCAGGCGTTACAAGTTTGAACAATTATTAAAGCAATAACAGCACAGCGGGCAACAGAGCTTGCCCAAGCGACAGTGATAAATACACAACCGAACGCATCGAAGCTCAAAACTCAACTGATTGTAAGCTTTGCAGCTGCTCGAGTCACGAACACGCGCTCCACGCTCAAAAGCTGCATGCACGCAAAAGCTCTGAGCGTAATTTGCATGCGGAGCGAGACTTTGGCATTTCAAAAGCTCCACAGCGAGCTTTGACATATTCGCATGCAAAGTAAGACTTCTGCGCCGAAAGCTTTTGCTTTTGCTTCTGCCACCAGCCGCCTTAAAGAATTGAGAGTATTATTCATTCATTCATCATTAATTGAATACAAATAATAAAAAAATATTAAAAATAACTATTCTTGGCAGCTACAATGAGAAAATATTCCGATCATTAGTCATTTGGCTTGCATTTAAAAATTTCACCAAAATATCTTGAGATGTAAAAAAGTTTTCTACACAACTTTTGGACCGATTTATTATGATATGATATGATATGATATGATATGATGATATGATATATTTGAACGATCCGGTTGGTTCTCTCTCTCCAATAAGAAGTTCAAACCGATGGTCGAACGAACAGATGGAAATGCCTTTATTCAATTTCTTCATCGTCCTGATCTGTGCTATATATAAGTACTTAATAGGATGGGAGATGCGTCCTTCAATACATTACACTTTTCGTGACGAAGTTATAAGAAAATGTAACAATTTTGATCCTCTTCTTACGAGTTATTTATAATTAAAAAAGAAAAATCTGTTAGCTTGAGTGTTTTGTAGTAGTTTGTATTTTATTTATAAGTTTTTGCTCTATTGCTTTGAGGTTTATAAAAAGTAAAATTCATATTAAAGCTGTCACAAAAAAAAATATACATATAAACAATTTGAATTTAGTAAACAATTGCACTGGACATTATGTCCATTTCTTGAAACAACAAAAATGCGCAGCATTTTAATTTTCTGGCCAAAAACAAGAGACGCTATTATATATATATATAGACACTATAAAATCATATAAGTATGTGTGGTTTAGTTGAGGCATACAAAAACTTGCAGATGTAGTTGATTGTGTATAATATAATATCATAGTTTATAAACAATATCCAATACCAATATCATCAGTTAAGATTCAGACGTTCTAGATGTTAAGTAAAATGCTTCTTTGTTTTTTGTTGTTTTTTTTGTTTTTTTGTTTTTTTTTTTTTTGCTTTTCTTTAACCTTTTTGCTTAGTTATGTGAGTAATTTTGTTAAGTTTAAATTCTTCTTTTTTTCTTTTAAGATTTTATGTTTTTAGGATTTTTTGTTTTTGTTTTATGTCTTACGTTATGAGTTTTCCAACTTGTACAACTACAAATCATTTTAGTTTTGCTTTTACAATTAATAATTGAATGAACCGCTCGCCTAGGTCTGACCCATATCATCTACAGCCAAGGCACAGAGTATGTACATCATTCCGGCGCTTAGTAATGCGGTTACGGGAACTGTAACTATCCAGGCATAAGCGATATTACGAAACAAATGCCAATCTACACTTCCGTCCTCCATGGGTTGTGCTCCATTTGGCTGAGTAGCTGCATTCAATTGCTGTTCCTGTGCCTGTCCCTGTACCTGTGCCTGTGACTGACCCTGCTCCTGCCCATTCTTTTTCTTCTTGCGATCCGAAGCACTTACATGACCCACGAAGACTACCGAACCGACCTTACAGTGTGTTGTCGAAATGGGCAAACCAATTTTGCTGGCCAGCAGTACGGTGATGGCGGCTCCTATTTCAATGGTGAAGCCACTAAAATGAATTCAAATATAAATTAATTTAAAGCTCTCGTAAAAGTAGATATTAACTTAATCATATATTAATTAAATCTAAATAAAAGGTCAAAAATATTAAATTTTTTTCTTTAAATTGTTTTTAACATCATTCAATAGCTTCGATAGTTCCCTTGAGTTACTCCAAATTTGTCCTTATCATTATGAAACTTATCGACAATTTATTCTGTTTCATATCAATGTACTCACGTCGATGAAGTAATCTTTGTTAGATCATTTCCAATAGTTTCAATTACGCGTCGTCCCCACAGCCACAGACCCACGGAAATGCCAATGCCACCGTAAATCAAAATATAAATGGGACTTTCTGCCTGCTGCATAACTGAGCCCTCGCGATAGATCATATATAGAGCAATTAGTGGGCCAATGGCATTGCTAACATCGTTGCCGCCATGAGCAAAGCTTCCAAAAGTGGCAGTTAGGATCTGCAGGAATGAGAAGAGCATAGAAATCTCCTGAGTTTCTTCGGCGCTACTGGCACGTCTTCCTGCTGCACGCTTAAACTCCTCCTCCTGTTCAATAAGCGCATCCTTGCTCTCAATCAATGGAACTTTACTAGAGTTGGGCGACAAAGCGGAGCTTATCATGAGGTCTAAACTGCCGGCACTTTCTACCACTTGAAGATTGTTGTTTGTCGTAGGACTTGTGCTGCTTCCTGCTCCACCACCTGAAACCAATGGCTGAGGCTGTTTATGCTCCTCCTTGGGTGACTGGATTCGCTTAAAGCATTCCTGGAGTTTGCCTGCTTTCTGCTGTTGCTCATCTATATAATTCAAGCTAGTGACAGTCAAATCGGTATTATCCAGGCTTGCCTTGCCCAGCAGATCCTCAGCCTTGCGTATAAGCTCTGGATTGATCTTGTAATCCTCGCCAGGCGCATTATTATTCTTAGCAGATAGCCCGTATGGGGCCAGCTTAAAGGTCTTCGGTGAATTATCGCTGAGCGAGACTAGTTCAGTAATTTCTGCTATAGCTGGCAATGGTTTGCCCTCACTGACCAGCGATAAAGGACGGCGTTGCTTCTTTGGACTACCAGAAGGCGAAGATTCTGTGAAATTCCAGTTAAACAATAGTTTTATACTGATCCTGTTCACTACACTTACCCACAGAGTCCTCAAAATTGAACTTGACTGGATTCTGGGCGCGTAGCTTCTTGGCAATGGAACGTCTCTGCAGCGGCACAATTACTAGCTGCGTCAAAAGCGCCACCAACAGAGACAGGCCCACGCTGGCACTCAACGCAATCCAAGTGGGTATATTGTCCATATAAAGCACTGCAAAAAAAGAATACGACAATTATTAATTAACCACAGATATAAGACTTTACAAAGACAGAAGATCAGATTTTTTTGTTATCGTAATAGTTTTTGTTTCTCGCCCGGAAAACCGTGTGAGTTTTTCTAATTTCAATTTGAACTTACACTTGGGTCCATCCAGCACCACACTAATCACATTAATAAAGAACGTTACGCCGTAGAAGATGGGCAGCGAACGAAAGCCTGCTTTAAGTGGCTCCTGGGCGCGTAGGATGAAACGACGTATGGCCAAAAAGAGTAGAATGCTCACCAAGCCGCTGAGCACCGGCGAAATAAACCATGAGCCGACTATGGTGCCCAGAGTAGACCACTTAAGACCTTGGACGCCACGGGCCACCAGTGAGAATCCTATTGTGGAGCCGACAATGCTGTGGGTACCCGAAATGGGCAACTTCAGAAATGTGGCCACCAGCAGCCAGACAGCGCTGCTCGTCAAAGCCGACACGCAGCCCAACATTAGGACCTCCTCGGCGCCCTCGTACAAGCTAACCTCAAGTATGCCTTTCCTCATAGTATCCGACACCTTATACCCTGTAAAAAAAGAGAGATATTATATGCTCAGTCAACTTATATTGAGAAGGCGAACGAATATAACAAAATGTTAGAAAAGGATAATAATGGGAACAAAATTGAGTTTTAGAGAAGGTTTTAGATTAATTTTTGAAAGTTGTTTTACAGATAAGGATTTTTTATTTATTTTTTTTTTTTTTTGTTTGTATTAATATAATTACAGTACAGTCATGTTCAGAGTAGCCTGGGAATAGAAGTATATTTGACTTAGTCTTGTAATCGTCCTCATCGAAATAATGTCATTTGAATAAAATGCTTGGATTAAACGTATCGAAGCTTAGAGCTTGAAAGCTGTTTAAATTGAACTTTCAACAACTTACCAATTAAAACAGCGCCCGAAATTTCACAAATGGTTGCCAAAACGCAGGCCTGACGTATGGTTAAAACGCCAGAGCCGACGCTAGTCCCAAACGAGTTGGCCACATCGTTGGCTCCGATGCCAAAGGCTAAGACAAACGCAATAAGGAAGCCGATAACGACCATCCATAGCAAATCCGGCGAATAGCTCTCCATAATTGTTTATACAAATTGTTATTGTAGATGTTGTAGTTGTTCTTCTTGTTGTTGTTATTGTTATTATTATTATAGACGCAATCGACTAAACTCTGACTAAAAATAAAACTCTACCTGATCTCTCACACGCTTGAAAACTGTCTGAACTGAGCTCTAACTATTTGGTATATCCAATTGTAAAGAGAAATAAAAAATTGGGAATTCTTTTGTGCAAAAAACAAATGTGTTTTGGGGAAAATTATATAAAATACAATACTACAATAATAAATCAAATATATGAAAATAATCTTAATTATTAATAATTGAAAAATACTTTTCAAATATTTTCTAAACAGCCATATTTGCGCTTAGACTTCATTGTTGTTATTTTCATAATGAAAATTGAAGTGCACTCGCTCACACCAGAGTTCTAATCGGAAAACGATTTGCTTTTTATCTGAACCCGTTGGGTTATATGAAACTCCCTCTTCAAGCCGAAGCTTTGCTCAGCCCCTGCAGAAAAAAAGCCTAATAGTATGCAAATAAATTATTTAAACCTAAGACACAAGACGTCGTGTGATAACACACTGGACACGGGACAAACTAGATACGATTCTATATATATATACGATTAATATATTAAAAAGCTTCTCTTTCTCACAAAAAGCTCTGAATGGATTGAAGCTCACTTCTAAGTTCAGTTTTGAACTCCTTAATGATCGCAAATGAAAAACTCTTAAATGTTTTTCTTCTAATTAATTAAAAGTTGTTGCGACTTATATTTGCTGTTGTTGATCAAGTGGAGTTAGTGTTGTTGTGTTTGTTGTAGCTGTTGTTGTTGTTGTTGTTGTTGGTTCAAATTAGTTTCTTGTTATGTTGAGTAGGCGCTGATGTTAGTCGAGTTTGTAAACTGTAAGCCGGGAAATTTAAGAAATATTATTATAATAATTTTAAACTGAATTTACTTACCTGACGTTTAAAACAGCATAATTGTTTCCACGTCAGAGAGATATTCAACATGTCTGAAAGTAAGTGTAAAACACTATTAAAATTATCGCATATTTAGAAAACCCCTGAATAAAATGATGACTAATTAATCGACTAATTAACCGACACTCTCTTGATTCTAGTTCTGGACTGCTGATGATAAAAAATAGATTTGAAATTCATTGAGAATCCAGTTGCAACCAGTTTCATTCTAGCTTTGTTCTTATTCAGATTGAGCGACCACTTTTCAATTGAAAAATGAAATGGAAAAATTGCATATTGTTTAAATTGCTGCAATTTTTTTTCGTTTTTTTTTTTGCTTTTTTTTTGTACTTTTAGGTTGCGCCCCACTGAGCACGTGTACCAAGTTATTTGGTTTGGTTGAATGGATGATTTTTCGTAGCACTTCCAAAGAAAAGGGTAAATTGAAATCATGCACGTAATTGCTGTGGCTCGTTTGTTATTGTTAATATAATAGAACGAGTGTGTTCCCGTTCTCTTGTTGAGGATCTATAGATCGTTAAATTAATGGCAGTTGACAACAATCATTTAAGATCTATATGAGTACAAGCAGAGCCTACAGAAAGCCTTGACAGCACATGGAATACTTATATAGTCCAAGCTCTCTGTACGAGTACACAGTCAAAGTATTATAATGTCTGTTATAACATAATAAACAAAAAAAAATGCTGTATTAACTATCCAACTGTCGACAGATCTCTTTCTGTTCCTTTCCGAAGAACTTAAAAAAATCTTCATAACAGACATATGAAATCAATCACATTCTTAAAATATTCTGTTTCAGTTAAATAATATCAACAGAAGCGCCATTCGTAAACACTTGCAGCAAAGCTTTGTCTACCGATCAATAGTAATTCTAGTTTTTAGAATTAGAAATGTTATCTTCTCCTATATCCCCTTTGTTATCCACAAGCGTAGGGCTAATATCAACCTAAAAAATACTAAGAACCAAGCCACACCATACAATAACACGAAAAGCACTTGAATTCGCCGAACTAATCCATTTATTTGTTGGGGATTATAAAACGATCCCATTCCAATACAATTATAGGCTGATTAAAGCCGAGCGTTATGTTAAAAGTATAAAAAAAACGAAATATAATTCAAATGCGTTATCCTTTTTTGATTGTAATGTTTCTACAGGCAATTCTCAACGTGTCTGAGGGACAAGTTAGCTCAACCGTTTGGCCACGTGAGTAATTGACTGAAATTAATCACAAGATGAAAATAATAAGATTTCAGCCAACCTTTTAGGTTAGATTTGAAATGTATTTCTTTGAGCTTTTAATCAAAACAAAATCTATAGAAATAATTCGCTTTTTGGCCCATTTAAATTCCAAGATGATCTTAAAACATAAGAATTGTTTTATGTTTATTTAATATACCTAATTAAATTCCATTTTAGCTAATAGATTCGTATCAAATAATTGATAATATACGGCATATGAGTGAATAGATCTAACGCCTCCCAGAGGAGGACGCACTGAGAGCCTACTAGAATGAACAATGGTCGTTTACACACACTTGAACAAAAGAACTACCAATGGATACACACAAGTTCAGAGTCGATACACAATAGAAAAGAGGAAGAGCGGGGGTAAAAGGCACTAAGTGGTGAGGGACTTGAGTCCATGATTTTAACTAGGACAACGGCTGTTTCCTGTCAAGGTCGAAACGTACGTTATATTGACATATGGTTGCAAAATTTCCACAAGTGACGCCCCCTCTCAACCCCGCCACAACACTCAACCCATATTCTCAATTATACCCCGTACCAATACAATGGGTTAAAGGAGTATACTTAGTTAATGCGAAGCGTATACAACATGCAGAAGGCGCCATTTCAAATCAATGAAGTATATATATTCCTGATCAGCTCCATAAAAGTTATTTATTGGATAAAACGTCAATCTTGGAGACAATAAGAACTTGTGATAGCAGATTCGGTATGTTGATTCGTGTTTGTTTCCATTCCAGAAATGGCTATGATTACCTGAAACAGTGCTTAAGGCTCGAAAGTATAACATCAATAATAAAATAAACACAGAAGTTACTAAGACAGTACAAATAGGAACATTGCAGAGTATTTAATAGTCGTGCGCACTCAATTTGATTTGCTTCCGTCCATAATCATAGTTCGAAATAATCGCAGGGCAATTTATGGCGTTTTTTGAACCGTTCAACTAAACTATAAATAAACACAACACACGCAACATTTGTAGGTTTGCGCTGTTTAAGCTGTGTCATTCGTTCAAGGTGTAAGAAAAGTACCTAAACTCCCTACTCAGACATGACGTCACACACAAAGAAATAAACAAATAGGTCGTAGTCTACCTGCTAGACTCTTCAGAGATTAGTAGACTTCTTACTGTCAAGGAACTTCTACAAATTATTGTACAAATCGCAGCGAATTCAGTAAAGGATCGTTTTTTCATTTTCGTACAGTGCATACACAACTCCTCTAATTCTCCTTTTTTATTATAGAAATAGAGTACACTCCAATATATTAATAGAATTTACAGGGTATACAAATAACGTAACGCTTTGGGGCAACTCAAAGAAAACTGTGAAATATGGCGCCCCAATAAAACATAAATAAACAGTGAGTCTTTCAGACACTCACACTGGATAATCCAATCACATTAGTCAAGACGACTCGGGCACAGTGTGACAAAGTTTATTTTCTAAACTCGAAATTCGGAATTAAAATTGTAAAAGGAATCGCAACAAAATAAATTGAAGGATGAAGAAATTGCAAACAAAAATTACTGTGTTAATTTTTATATTCTTTTTTTTAAGGATTTGTTTTTTTGTTTCATCAATCAACTCTTTAAAATATTTTAAAATAAAGTCGGTTCGGACGACTTCACTAGTACATACGTAAAAAACTGAGGTCATATGCTCAGCCTCCAATTATATAAAGCTAGTAAGGAAAGGCTATCAGAAGATTACATACCCTTGCAGACTGGAATAATTTATTTATTTTAACCGATGAATAACAATAACAGAAGACATCTTGAGAAAGAACCCAGTAAGAACATTACGTACACTTGTAAATTTATTTATAAACATTTATCTGGAGCGATTGTTCCTTTCTATATGCCAGACATTGATATAATTATCCGATCCGGCCGGTTCCAACATATGTGCTGCTTTGCAAGAGTATACAAAGTATTCTATACAAATTTTGGTTCGATTGTTTATTTGGCAGCTATACGGTTTAGTATTTCTACCTGGCCGATACCGACAGTATGTCAAAAACAGACATAGTTTCATCGATTCGTCTCATCGTCTTAACCAAGAACGTATGTAAGAACGCAATTTATGTGGAAGAGATTATAATACCCTCTACAGGGGTATCAAAAAAGTAATATAATATACGTTTCGAAACACCCATGACTCAATAGAAAATGACCAATAACAAATTAAAATATTTAGAACAAAATCATTATGCCATTGAAACGGTTGTTATATATAATTTCGATCCAACCAATAGCTGAAAATATAGAAATGTCTTGACAAATATTTTCGAATTTATTAATTATGTATTTTTATAACAAAAAATGTATTTCAAATTTACATATTTGTTTTATTCAATACTCCAAAAAAGAAACCCTTCGAAGGGCTGAGAGTTATGTATTTTAATATTAGTTTATTGAGGTCGGTCATGGTGTAAACATTTATATATAATTTTTATATTATCTTTCTTATGATTCCATGTAGATACATATGTGTATAAATAAATAAATATAAATCACTTGAGATTTCTTTTCTGTAAATCTAAACTATAAACATTTATACAAAGGGTGTAACAGAGAAAGTCACCACTGTGCCGAATACCAGGCCTATCCATAGCTCTGCAATTAAAATAACGGCCTGTTACACTTGCATGTCTGGCATGATTGTTTGGGAGGTGCGTTGGGGTGCGGGTAGGAAAGGGGAGGAGAGAGAACGCGTATAGCGTCAGTAGTAACCTTGACATTGCCAACTGAAAATTGCATTTAATTCAAGTATATTGATTTAATTTGCCGCATTCTATCTAGGATTGAGCTCTATTACGGCCGAGGGATTTCAGGAACCGCAAAAAAACCCACCCTCAAAAACGTGGTAACACTTGTTATTATTCTTTTTAGGGTGGTTCCAGTGGCAAGTTCTTGCAAGTTCAAGGTCGTCTGGATTGGCCTGTGCGAAACCTTGTTCAAAGGGTTAACTGTCCAACCACAGTTGCTGCCAAACTGTGGGTAGTAATTTCCATTTCCAATAAAATCAATAAAATGGAATTGGAAAATGCTTTCATGTCTGGCTGAGCCCACAACAAAGTAATTAACAGACACGTGCTACATACTCGCAAATTGCAACAACAGCGAAGGTCTTGAACCAATTGAAGTGGAAATTCACCGAAGAGAGCATCCATCAGAAGGTTCATAGGAAAATAAAGAGTAAAATTCAATCAGAGCTTTAACGGCTTTTTATTTCACCAAAATGTGTCGATAACTGTACCAGAATAGAATTATTCATCATTCAGTTGAAATACTTTTGTACCCTTCAGTAATAAACCCTTAACTATTCTGGCATTGTACCAACCCTTGTCTTGTTAGGTAGATCGTGAAATAGGGTTTACCGAGGCGTAAATTGAGCAATTTTTTAATACAAATCTATTCTTACAAGCCAAAATAAGGAAATATTTTACAGTACTCAACCTCTTAGTATAGGCCTTTTCAACCAGTTGAAAACTAAATTTTTAATTCATAATTCATTTTTTTTAAGCTCATACATTTTAGATGGTATGATAATTTTTGCACTTGGTTTTCACAATATTTATACTTTTCGAATTTTTTGGAGGTTTTCCTTCATTTATCATTCGAATTTTGGCCTTGAAATAATTGTGGCATTTTCTGGTAAATTCAAATTACCAAACAACCACTGTACATAAAATAATATTTAAAAAGCTTTTGTGGAAGCTGTACTACTGTACAAAAAAGCACGGGTTTGTCGGCTGATATAAGAATAAAAATATAAAATAAACAACAACAATCGAAATCGTCCAAAAACAACAAGGCAAACTTCTTATTGGTACATAACACAACAACACAGGGCAGGCAGACACACACACACACACTTATACACATACACAGACAGAGAGAGAGAGAGAGAGAAAACACACACACACACATTCACATTCATAGAACTAATCTACATGCGGAGCAGCAGCCTGGCAACAGCAAAAACGAAGGTGGGGAAAAAGCAGAGGAAGCATAAATATAAGAAGTATGAGAAGAGGTAGAGAGGAGAAATGAAATGTGTAAAGCATTTATAAATGAGCCAGTGATATCCAGTTAGATCCAATCATTATCCGTTTTTAACCGTTACGTGTAAAACCAAATACTCCAATTGTTAACTGTACTTTGTCGAACAGTTTGAACTGCAGGGGAAATGGATTTATGGGTTATGCGCCTGCTACGACCTTGTGGGGGTTGGCGCTGCTGCCAATCGGTTTGTTTACTTATGATATCATAAACTACGTGCAGAAATAATTGCGCATTCCTCTTTGACGTCAGCAAAAGGAAATAAATTTAAAATATATATAATACATACTTACTTACATTTGTACATACATATATTTGAATTATTCTGTTAGGCTCCAGAAAGTAGCCAATACAGTTTTATGGTCACTGCCAAAGCATCACATACACATCACAGTTTTAATGTCAGCTGCTTGAGCTATTTTAAATGCATTTTTGTGGTTTTTTTTTTTTTTTTGCTGGTTTCTAGCTTTTTGTAGTGCTTTTTATAGCTCAAATGCCGCTAAAGTATTTGCAGCTCCTATTGAACAGCTTTATGAAATTCTAATGAGAAGAACGAAGAAGCAGAAAGCTTCGTGAATCATTCAGGTTGAGGAAGGGTGACACGGAGGAAGGGGTCCTAAGGATGACCAGCAAATTGGCAGCTTTACGAAATGCGTCTGATTGGAATGTGAAAGAGTGAGAGAAAGGGACGCGAGGTAAAGAGAGAGCTAGAGCTAGCAGCTGCGACGCAACAGCAGCAACGACAACAACAAACTTGAAAACAGCTGCACATAGCAGCTATACATGCAAAACTGTAACGCTTTGCCAGGATTCGCCTTGCCCATAACTGTACCCAAATATGAAATAATTTCATTTATTTGTTTATTGTGTTTTCATTAAACTGTAAAATGACTGTTAAACTTTGTTTAGGGCGCTTCTAACGTATCAATTTTTTCTCAACACTTATTGATTTTTCTAGGCGTTTGTTGTTGTGAAAACCGTTCAAAATAATTTTCCATGTGTGAAAAAAATTGAACAAAAAAAAAGAAAAAGTATATAAGTAAACGCACATACACAGACGCAGGCTCCCACACACATTATATATACATATATTTATGGGGAGAGAAAGAGACAGACACGCGGCGCCAGCAGGACTATGCAAGGATACACCCACACAAGCACACAACAGCCATGCAAACACGTAGACACACACATTCATTAACGAAAGTTTTATTATCCTTTTCATTTAATTGATTTATTATTAATAGCATTTAACTGGAATATTTACTCACTTGAATCGCAGCACTTTTTCCAAAACACAATCTATTTGTTAAAAAAAATTGAAGCGTGGATGAACGCGCGCGCACGACTACGACCCACCGGCTTGGTGTGTACGACGATATATTATTATTAATCGATACAATGCTGAATTATCGAGAACATAACTCTGGCATTTAACAGAAAAACTCAACGGCTTAACAGCAAGAGCTCCTCCGATGAATTAAAGGTATCGATAACTTTTAATAACAGTTGTTTTTTTTTTCTGACTTTTGATATCACAACAAAAAAAGGCAATCGTGACAGTACGAAAAATAAGACAGAAAACAGCAAATAGAAAATTAAACATTTATAACAAATTTTGATAATTTTGAAACGAAATGTTCTTTAGTGGCTTTAACATGATGTTCCCAGACGGCGGGCGCAGCTTTCAAGCCACCTATAAATGTTTTTCCGTCTCAATGCTGCCGGGCAATGAGCGATCTGATGTGGAAAAAGGCGGAAAAAGTGAGTGAACAAAGGGAGGCAGGATAAAGAAAAGTCGAAGATCGAGAGAGCACTCGACTAGAAGTTACCTTGCAAATTGGCATAGCATGCACGTCCTTTAAGTATAGACGCACAGCTCCTTCGCTCTACGGGCCTCTTTCATAAAAAATTTCTGTAATGAATGTCTCGTTTGAAATTCATAGGGTAGTTTAATAATGTTGTTTTTCACGTTTGATGCGTATCAGCATTATAACTTTAATATAGTATTTAGCAATGTAAAATAAGTCTAAGCTACATACGGTACACTGAATAAACTAGTTCTTATACTTGGTGAGATCTAGACTTTACAGGGTATATATTCGCTACTCATTCATTCATTCACTTTATATTATTCTTTTTACTACAGTTATAATGCCGCCCTCGGCGCTGGATACGCTCACCCGACTGAATGTAGAGTATCCAATGCTTTTTAAGCTGACAAACAAGAAAAAGTCAAGGACTTCTCATGCGGGCGTACTGGAATTTGTGGCGGATGAGGGTAAATGCTACTTGCCTTATTGGATGATGGATAATCTATTGCTGGAGGAGGGGGACATACTAAATATCGAGAGCGTGTCCCTGCAGGTGGCCACCTTCTCTAAGTTTCAGCCGCATTCCACCGATTTTCTGGATATCACCAATCCCAAGGCGGTGCTCGAGAATGCTCTACGGAACTTCGCTTGCCTAACAAAAGGCGATGTTATTGCCATTAAATATAATAAAAAGGTTTACGAGCTCTGCGTTCTGGAGACGCGTCCTGGCAATGCGGTCAGCATCATTGAATGCGATATGAATGTAGAATTTGAGGCGCCTGTTGGTTACAAAGAACACACTGTTCCAAAGCCGGGACAAGCCGGTCAGCCGGGAGCTGCTGCTACAGAGGGTGGAACTGAGACAAGTGAAACTGGCGCCGTTCTTGAGGAACTAGTAGAAACCTTCAAGGGTTCTGGGGTGCGTCTCGATGGCAAAAAGAAAAAGGAAAGCCAGATGGAGACACCAGTCATTAAAAAGGTTCTGCCACGCGGCGTGCCCGACTATGACTTCCAGTTTGGTTTGCTTCGCTTCGATCGCAGCATTAAACCCATCAGTGATCGGGTTCAGGAGAAAGCGAAAGCAGAGGCTGCCGGCGGCAGTGGCGAAGCGGACTCCGATGCGGATAGTTTCCATGGCACTGGATTCTCCATGAAGAAAACGCGCAAATAGAATGTAAATCTCAAGTTATGGGTTCATAGACATAGAATAAAGGAAATGCTGCTACTAAATCTGTACAAAGACTGCGCTGCGCTGGTGGTAGAACCTCCTCAGCACGCATAAACGTTCATTAAAACTGCGTTAGAATAAAAATCGTGTAGTCACTGCTCATCATTTTGATTCCTAGATGCGCTGTGGGCTAGGCAGTGCTTCGTTTTCTTGAATTACTTATTATATCCTTTGTATAGGGTATTATAACTTTATCAGGAAATGTGTAATATATGGAAGAAACCATCTCCGACCCCATTAAGTATATATATTATTGATCAGGACAACGAGACGAGTTGATATAGCTATGTCCGTTTGTCCGTTTGTTTATATGCCAACGAGTCTCAGTTTTGCAGCAAGATGAATGAAATTTGGTATGTATTTTTTATTTATTTTTTTTCTCCAGTCAGCACATATGTCGGAACCGGTCGGATAGGACAACTATATCATATAGGTCCCATAGGAACAATCGGTTTAAAAGCTGTATGGAAAACTTTTTTGTTCGTCAAGGTATCCTGACTAAATTTACAAGTTATATGGAAAAGTATGATTTCTTAACGCAGAGCTAAATTCATTAAAATCGGATTACTATATCATAAAGCTCTGCAAGGGTATGTTATTTTCGGCACGCCGAAAATAGCATTTCCTTACTAGTTTATATATATATATTAGCTCTCTATACTCGATTTTGCGCTGATGGTTTAGCGTAGCTCTGCTTTTTATGGGGTATATACTTTACCCTGCATTCTTCATGCTGGGATAACTAGTTCGAACTATTAACATATAATGCAGAAAAATTGATATTTAATTTAATTTTTTTTAAATTTTAATCAAAAAACAGAATATAATTACAAGTTGAGCGTTAGTTTTATTTCTTGCTCCTTAGGCCGGGGTGGAGGCTTAATGGTCGTCATGGGCGGCAATCGACGTATTTTCCGTCCGTGTTTGCCTTCCTTACGCTTCCACAAACCAGAGCGGGGACGATTTCCAAGTTCTCTCATGCGCTGAGCGCTCCCAACGTGCTCCTTGTTGTGCTCCACATTGGATAGGCGTCCCACTGTGGCCATGCAGGTGCGATCGAAGGCAAACTCTCGCTTGGAGGGCAGTTGGACGACAACTTTGTCGTCGAATTTACGCAATATGGTGCCAAAGGTGCCGGCAGCATGAATTAAATGGCAGGGCTGACCGGGATTCTTTTCTAGGCAATGAATGCGGGTGCCCACAGGCAAAGCGCCTAAGGGATAAGCATCCCCTTCATTGGGTCGTACTGTAAGGCGTAACGCGTGATTACAAGGAATACCGTTCTCGTGTCTGTTTCAGGACTTACCTGGTATGCGTGGTATCACGCGTGAAGTTCTTAGTATATCCCCTTCCTTCATACCCTCTGTTGCTAAGATATACTTCAGCTCATCCCCGACAGCAACCAGGGCTACCTTAGCAGTGCGACAGCCATCGTGGAGCAGTTCCAGTACGCGCTCCTCCTGTGGCGCCCCCTCGTGCGGTCCATCCCTCACCCATTTTATCCAACGATATTGCTGCTTTATGCCACCTCCTATGCCCTTGGCCACCATTCGTCCTGTCAGAGGATCTCGCCCAGCAAGATGAGTTATTTTTAAGGGCTCCACGGTGTATTCTTCTGGGAAATGGACTATACGGCGGAATTGTTGACCTGCTCCCGGCTTTGGTTTGTCCACGTGCTTCGTTTTGTGGCGCAGCTGCTGTAGATGCAGGGCTGTCGCTGCAACGCTACGTTGTTGCAGCCTGCAATTAGCCAGCAGGCGTGTCAGGCTTTGCATTTTACGATTTTTTCTTTTCTTTATGCGGAATGAATAATCGCAAGAAAAACTCTGAAGTAAATTTGTTACTTAACAGCACTGTTAACAACAGCTGCGCGTGCAGTGTGACCAGTTCTTAGGCGCAAAGCGGCAAAATTTAGTTGTTAAAATAGTTATTTAAGTACCAGGGCTGCAGTGTTTCTCTTGCTGCTTCTTCTTTCTTCGTCACGTCGTGTGGGCAGCTGCTGCGGTGCGCGCTGCTAGCAAATAAGAATTGAAAATATAAAAAATAACCGCATTAAAATTGTGAAAAGTGCACAAATTACCATAAAATTAAGTTTACATTTATGGTGTAAAGGATATTTCAATAAAACAAATATAGCTGTATACAGTTTATGGCGAAAAGAAAAGGGGCAGTAAAAAGAGGTATGAAAAAAATAATAATAAACAAGAGGAACGAGCGAACGAGCCGATAGAAAGAAAAATAATATACACACACACCAACATGCTGTTGATACACACACTCATACACTCCACAGTGGCGAACGAACTGCACGAAAAAAAACGTGTTGTGTGCTAAATTTGCTGTGCAAAAAATAGAAAACGCAAAAACAAAAAAGAAAGAAAAAATAGCCAAAGCGAAATAATAATAAAAACCAATAATAAGAGAAAAAAAAAACAAAAAAGTTTGCAGTTTGATAAGCAAGCAAAGCAAATATAACAACAACAACAAACAATAGTATGTATTTAAAAATAATAATAAAAGAGTAAAAGAGACTAGGAAAATATAAATATTTTGTTAGTGATGTATATAAGTATGTATGCGTGTGTGTACCCTTAACAGTGTGTACATATTTTGGTGTTAGGTGGAAAAAAAGCGGGCGGCAAGTTTACGCAATCGCCAAGCAAAGAGAGATACATATATATATATTTATATATATATATATATTTATATATATATATATATATATATATATATATATATCTGTATATATGCATTGATGTACGTATGTATGAAAAGTGTGCTTTTTGTATGTTTACGCTTCTTGTCGTGTCTCTGTCCTTTTGTCCGCAGTGAGAGACAAACAACACACAAACATACATATATCTGTAGCTTTATTTATGTATACACACAGCAAGCAGGTGGAGTCGCGCCGACGTCGTTTGTTTTTGATTTTTTCTTTTATTTTTATTATTTTTTCGGCTTCGTTGTCAAGCTAAAACATCAACGAGCGGCATTTTTACGCATTTTCTATAGGTCTTTATATGTATGCATGTTTATGTATGTGTTTGGCTTGTTTATATGTGTGCATACGAGCGCGCTCTTGCGCTTATGCATGTGTATGTGTGTATTTTGGTGTTTTTATTTATTTATTGTGTTTCTGTTTTGCTGATGCGAGTGACCTAACGACGTACATTGGTATGAATGTGTATGTGACCGTGTGTACATGTGTAAGTGTCTTCTTTTTGTTGTATTTATTTTTATAGCATTTTATTTACGTTGTTTTTATTCGTTAATTATTTTTTATTTTGGTTTCGTTTTGCATGTCGATCGATTGAAGGGGGAGCCATGTGGGGGCAATATATGTACATATATATATGTTTATTTTATGTACGTATATAGTAGTATGTATATATACATATGTGTGTGTATATACACATGAAAAACAAATATAACCGAAAGTGAGCACGCTACAGCAGGAGTGTTGCCAACATAGTGCAATAAGCTTTTTGTCAAGTAGAGTTGCCAATTTATTATTTCGAAAAATGAAAAAGTAAATAAAAACATATAATTAGTTAATTTCCTTAAAATATATAAAAGAACAATTAATAATGGATAAGAATTTTTTTTATATATGTGTGTTTTCCAATTGAACACTTCAAGAAGTGTGTTCATGCAATTTACAATAAGAATTTTAAATATAAACACGTTTCTTATGAATGTATTTCGCACATTTGGCAACACTGTCGTTTCGGCGAATTGCCAGGCGTAAACAGAATGATGCTGCCATGAACGCGTGCGTTGCGCGCGCATTGCATAATAGAAAAATGAAAATATCAATTTTAAGTTTAAGCTCAGCTTAGTCTATAGCTCTATTCTCTATTGAGGCTTTGCAAGCCGGCAAAACTCTATGCGGTTGCTGCTGCTGCCCGGGCAAGTGAATGCCGCACAAAAAGAGTTGAGCGCATGCGCGCGCAACGCGCCTCTCCCAACGCATTGTGTTCTGTCCGTCTGTCTGTGTGCCTGTGTGTACTCACGTAGTGCCGCAACGTAGTAGTAGTAGTGTTATTATTGTTTTTATTGTTGTTGTTTTGACAGTTGTTTTTGCTTGTTGCCGAGTGCCGAGTACGTGTGTATGCATGTACGTACGTATGTGCGTGCGTATGTATGTGTAGCAAAACATAAGCAAAGCAAAAACTGAAAAAGAATCGAAATGTAAGTACATGTGTTTTCATATGTACATACATACTTAAGCATGTATGTATGTCGTGGGAGATGGAGAGGGAGACAGAGAGTGGAAAATATGTATGTGGTATATATACATATATGCGTGTGTATTTTTTGGCTGCGGCTGACAAGAAAACCTTGAGCATAAAAGTACAAAAAAAAAAAATAAAAGAAACGCGTGAAAAGCTGCACAAATAAAATAATTAAGTAAAAAGATTTTTTATTTTCACAGCACGCGCTTTGTTAGCTTTTATTTGCTATAAATTTTAGCGCGCCGCGTACAGAAAATAAGAAAAAAAACAGAGGAAAAGAAAACAAAATAAACAAAAACAATGCTGCTATGTGTGTGATTTAAATTGTGTGTATGTGTGTGTGAATGTGATACTTAAACGGTAATTAAAATAATGTTTATAATTTACAGTTTAACTAGGGAAAAACACAAGAAAAACGAAAAGGAAGAGAGATCAAAGCAAGTGGACACCTTTCAATGGCCGCCACTACAACAACAACAACAACATTAGCAACAACCACCAATATAAGCAACAACAACAACAGCAGCAGTAATAACAGTACTAATAATAACAATAACAACAACAATCACATTGTAACGGTACATACCGTTTTAAACACACCCACCTCCGCAGCAGCCGCTGTCGCTGCCGACGCCGACGCAGCAACTGTTGCCATAGCCAAGGACATGCTGCAGCTGCATCATGGCGCCGCAGCAGCGTTAAATAACAATAATAATACTAATTCGATTGCCGAACAATTGGCAAACAACAACAACAATAATCAAAATAACAACAACTCAGCAAACCACCCACCTGCCCACCCACATGTAGTCGTTGCCACCCCACCGCCGCTGGCGCCGCCTCCTCCGCCCCCGGCGAATGCGTACGGTGTTCTGCGCTTCAATGAAGATCTGCTGCACATAACGGACGAGATAACTGTCATCGGACGCAATTCATCCACATCGTTGGTCCACTTTAATGTGGCCGAGAATAACCTCGTCTCCCGGAAGCATTTTCAAGTGTTATACGATTCCGAGAGACGCGCCTTCTTTGTCCAGTGCCTCAGTAAAAATGGCATTTTTGTTGATGATTTTCTCCAGCGGCGTAATGTAGATCCACTGCGGTTGCCTCAACGGTAAGAGATTAAAATTATGGACTGTCGATAATTTGATAGCTCTATTCTGTTTGTGTCCTCTGTCATATCTCTGCGAAAACTTTACGTTTGCTTTCTTTGTTCCTTTGCAGCTGCTTCTTTCGATTTCCCAGCACAGAGATACGCATCGAGTTCGAAAGCTTTGTGGCTGCTCCAGCGGATATATCCTCAGATGCGACGCCAGTCTTAAGCAGTCCGTCAGCAGCAGCTGGCGGAGTGGCTGGTGCCCATGTTATTATAACGCCGCCGCCTCGCGATGATTTACTTCATTCGCTGCAAGCGTCGCATCATCAACAGCAACAGCCAGCCCATCATATGCAGTCGCAGCAGCAGCAACAACAAGGGCTGCCAACCACGCACCACCCACTCCCAAACACACCACACCACCCGCTTCACCACACATCCCTGCAGCAGCAGCAGCGCCTACCAGGTGCGCCGCCAACCTCTGCTGCCCATCTGCTGCCTGGCAACGCCAACGACGGAGCTGCCATCTACTCACCGCTCAAAATTTCAATACCCAAAAAGGAGCAGAAGAGCCCATATTTATCACCAACTGGCAAGTGGAATTTCCTGTCTTTAAAACTAAGATATTGACATCTAATTAGAATGAAGATACGACCAATTGGAAAAATAATCAAGATTATCTATAACTGAACACAATCAAGCAGGGATCACAAACTATTTAAGGATCCTACCATTTTAATTGCTTTCAAATTAAATGAAAATTGGGCTATTAGCAAATACCCTTTCTAAAACTGGCGATCCATTTATAGGCAAGACATTCAATTTTGAATAAGAACGAAAAATGAACGAACGACATATTTTTGTGCTGGAATCATCAAGAGATCTTTGCTTTTTTTTTTTTTAATTTTAAAAAAAACTTCAACTAGCAGCTGTGCAAAGTTTGCCTTCATTCGAGTATTATAATCAAAATTTGTTAGTAAACCTTTCATCCCAAAGCAAGAAAAATTATATATTTTGAGTATCATAATGTCATGGATGCTTGTTTTGTATGTACTGAGCCTCACACAGAATTTGGTTCAAGTGCGTCGCAGCTTACTATCAGCTGGGAATAAGCTGGCGGAGACGGAAATGGAGACAGAGGCAGAGCCAGCTGAATCAAGTTCCAATCCCTATCCTGATCAAACCAAAGATGTTAAATAACTCAAAAAAATTAAAAAGGAAAGAACAACTTAAAACCTTTTAAAATATATTTCTTAACTCATTAAGAGTTTCTAATATTAGGAAAGGAATTATGCTGATGCACAAATTTTCAAATAGCTCTTTAGGATATCAATATATACTTGAATTGCAATTAATTGGCTTTTATTTCACTCCAGGTACAATAAGCGCTGCCAATAGTTGTCCGGCTAGTCCACGCCAGGGCTTCCACCAGAGTCAGGCCAATAGCTACAACAATTACGGCAACAACAATACGGTAGGTATCCGAGGATATATATATATATATATAAATCGGCCGATATTTATTTATTTCTCTATTGAATTTGCAGCAGGATCTATTCCAGACACCGTCTACAGCAAGTTATAATCACAACGAGAAGCCGCCGTATAGCTACGCCCAGCTGATTGTTCAGGCCATATCAGCTGCACCAGACAAACAGCTGACACTCTCGGGCATTTATTCATTCATTGTCAAGCATTATCCGTACTACCGCAAGGAGACCAACAAGGGCTGGCAAAATTCCATACGACATAATCTCAGTTTGAATAGGTAAGTTCCTCTCTCTCTCTCTATCTTTCTCTCCCTCTCTCTCTCTAGGCTATGTATATATATATATATATATATATCTTTGCATCTGTATTTGCAGGTATTTTATCAAGGTAGCTCGCTCTCAGGATGAACCAGGCAAGGGCTCCTTCTGGCGCATTGATCCGGACAGCGGCGCTAAGTTGATCGATCATAGCTATAAAAAGCGTCGGCAGCGTAGTAGCCAAGGCTTCCGACCGCCTTATGGCATGCCGCGCTCAGCGCCTGTTTCGCCCAGTCATATGGGTAAGATCTAGCATTGGGATTAAGTTGTTCCATAATAACATCTAAATCTTTTCAGATAACTCACGCGAGAGCTCACCACTTCAGGACATTGTACTGCAATCAGCACCTGGCTCACCCGGTATGTCCCTCGAGCAACGCGCTGCCGATGCTGGTAAGACTTCGGAAAAAACTATACCAAACAATTTGGTAGATTCTCAGAAATATTAATATAAATTAGGATATACAATAGTACGATAAGTGTGCTAAACTTAGGGATGATTCTTAATTTATTAGGCTGATAAAGTAAAAATTAGTAAGGAAAAGCTGTCTTCGGCGCGCCGAAGAGTAAATGCACTTGCAATCTGGATTGTTCCTATGGCAACTACATGATATAGTAGACCAATCTTGATAATATTTAGTGTGTGTTTACAAAAGATTGTGTTTCTTTGTTCCTATGGGAGTTGTATAATATAAAATATACCGATCTTCATAAGATTTGGTTTGGTTTTTCTTCTAATATAACGTATAACGTTTTCATGTAATTTGTAAATTGATATATTTTTAGAAACAAAAAGTTTTCCACACAACAACTTTTATTATGGAAGCTATATGATGTAGTATACACCTCCTTATGATGTTTTGTGTGCGTTTAGAAATCGTACTTCTACACAGAACTTGTGATTTTCCTTATAACTTTCGGGCCGATTGTTTCTTTTTATGGCAGCTATTTGATATAGCTATCCGATTCCGCCGGTTCCGTCAAAAATATGTGCTGTCTGCAAAAAAAAGAAGGCTACATACCAAATTTCATGTACTTAGCTTAAAAACTGAGAGACTAGTTTCCATATAAACACTTTGCAGGCTCATAAATATAAAGTTTAATTGATAACAAAGCAAAATATTAAAAAGAAATATATGGACCATATTTGATTGGTAGAAACTGATTAAAGCTTCCTTCACATTTCTTGTCTTATTTTTATTATTATATTTCAAAAATATTGAGACCATAAAAATATTACTATATAAAATAATTATTTATTTAATTTCAGAAATTATCTACAACTCTCAGAATGCTCACCAACAGCAGCAGCAGCAGCAACAACAGCAACAGCAGCCGCCACCGCCACAGTCGCTGCCCAATAATTCCAATCAATACAAGTGAGTAATTGATCAAAGAATTTACATAGAGAAATACCTGATAAATACTATTTGTTTCAGTAGCGGCAGCCCTTACTATGTAACTAATCAAAATTCTAGTGTTACTGTGCAGCAAGGGCACATAGATGGAGGAGGTAGTGGAGGCGTGGGTGCTTTAATTGCGCTCAAACGGAATCACGTAATGGCCGTACCACATCCGGCTGCAACGTCGCTGCATCAGCAGCAGCAACAACAGCAGCAGCAGCATCATCCTGAGATTATCTATGAAGAGTTGCCTACTGATTACAGCGGTCACATGGAGGCGGCAGAGGAGGAGTGTGTTGCAACGGATGCTACAGCCACCGCAGCTAAGCGTCCCAAATATGTATCGGAAGTGCTCTGATGCGTGCGCATACAGAAGCAGAAACAGAAACAGAATAAAGGCAAATAATGATAGCTGTGGCAGAAATAGAGACAGAGAGCGAGAGAGAGGATGAAAGGAAAATTTCTAGAAAGCATAAAACAAACAAAACAACAAACAAAAAACAAAAAATAGTATCTCCATCTTGTATATTGAATTTGCCAATCCCACAAAGAACCTTAACGAAAATCCAAGCGGAAACCACAAGAAAAAGAAAGAAAGCAAGAAAAGAAAAACCAAAATTGATACGGAAATGTTTATAAATCGAACTGTGAGATGATCGTTAAACGGTGCATGAAAAACTTTTCCAAAATGTCCCCCAAAAGTCCTATATATACGATTTAAACCCTGACGCTCTGACGAATTCAATATGCTCGATGACGCTACTCTCTAAGTACATATAATAACTTTTAAGATTTAAATCGAAGTAATGCAAACAAAAAAATATAAAAAAAATAATCTATATATATATATATATGTATATATATAGAGAAATATATACGATTGATTATTGTAATGATGTTTAAGATGTTATAGCTATGTGACCGAAGGCGCGAAAAAAGAGAAATGAGAGAAAATAGGGGTAAAACCAGGCAACCAACCACACAAGTAACAAACAAAAACAAACAGGCGAATGAATATTATTACCTATCTACATACCTTTACCTATATCGATTTAAATATTAATAAATATATATATATATATATATATAAAGTATATATATATACACACATATATATATATATATATAAAGTATATACAAAATATTAAAAACTAAACAAAATGATTAATATCTACAAATTTACGGATACAAATACAAATACATTATAATAATAATAATGCAAAACCATCTACGTATAAAGCAAAAAAAACAACAAAAAAAAAACAAAAAAAAAAAAAAACAATTGCACTTTATTTCTTAATAATGAAGAAAATCCCATTTAAGTGTTTGGACAAATTGTGTATTAAAACAAAAAAGCAAATGTCAAATTGTTGTTTTATTCCAGCAAAGCAGAGTTTTGATCATTTTCTTCTTTCAGCAATACGAATCTAAATTATGGAAATAGAATAATTTTGAGTGCCAGCTCATATTCCAAGTTTCTTATATGGGAGCATTGAATGCCATATAGTAGTTCATTTTTATATTCGATGCTGAGCAGTTTTTACTTACCGGGTCCCTCGTAGACATTTTCTTGAATTGTGTAGGGGCTAGTAATTGACTGATATATGTGTGGACATTTTTTGATGTCCTGTTTACTTTCTTCTAATTTAACGTTACTTGTGTCGTCCTGAAGAAAACGTTCAATTTCGGTTTTGTAATTGGTGGCGATAGAAATATACTGTTTGAATGCATCGCAACTTAATAGAAAAACCTTGTCGCTAAATAATTCTTGAACGTATTTCGATGTTGAGATCAAGGTAATCGCTTTAATTATATCCTCATTATTATAGTTGTGGCCCAATTCATGCCTACTAGGTCGTCCAAATTCATCGTATAAGCCCGTTCAATCAATAGTCAGTCACTGATAAGAGCGGGTATTAGCCAAAGGTTGCTGCTTACAAATAATTCAATAACGTTTTGTGTATCATTCTTTTCGAATGTATATATATATAATTTAAATATTATAAATACCAGCGGATTTATATCCTCTAAGTGTATGTCTTGCTCCAGAGATTCCTTAAAATCGCCCAAGAACATGCACTTAAAGAAATCCGAAGCATTTGCTAAGATTAATTTGTGACACTCAAATGTTGTGGAACCTATGACTATATGACAATCCGTAAAATGGTATTAAGACAGAGATTTTTAGAAGATTCCAACAACCTTTTCAAAATAAGATATTATAAATACAACTCCGTCAACAAAAAAAGAAGTATACGGTGATAAGCAAACCAATTGGGCATTACTCTTAGAATGGACAAACTCCTTATGTCCTCAAAAAATTCCGTACTCCTTCAAATCAAAACTCACATTTGATTTAATGACAGATGATGCTGAAAGTGTTGAAAAACAGAGGAGAGACTTTCGATAACTGGCTTAACAGAATTTAATGTAAATCGGATTACAATGTGATATTGACAAATAATTATGGTTAAGATTCAAAACATAAAACAATTAGTTACATATCTCTGTTTATATTTATTACAAATTCATTGATAAATGCACAAATTGAATTTTTAACTATATGGCTTTGGTTTCTTTCTGAAGCCATGCCAAAGTGAATGAGTCATCCAAAAGGAAAGGAGAAAGTGTTTCCCAAACCAATTGATGATAGTTGTTGAGCAGACTTAACTCCTGTTCGGTTAAAAGCTCTTTAATGACCATTTTCGTTTGCTTTGGGCACATCGTAATCGTTTTAAATGTTAGAGCGCCACGATTGGCGAAATTATGCTTAGATTGAGCTGGAACAATTTGCACAATATCCTCAATGCGTATGCCAAATTCTCCATCTTTGTAGAATCCAGGTTCGTTAGAAATAAACATGTTCTCCTGTAGACCTGGATCGTCGGGCATCAAGCGAAAGCCCACGCCCATTGGACCCTCGTGGACATTCAGAAAATATCCAACTCCATGGCCAGTTCCATGGCCATAGTCCAAGCCGACATCCCACAGTGACTTTCGGGCTAAAACATCCAAAACTTGTCCCTTGATCTTAGTCGGAAATATTGTAGAGCCCAAAGTTAATTGACCCTTGAGCACACGTGTATACGTTTCCTTTTGGAAGTCCGTAGGATTGCCAAAGTGAAAGGTACGTGTCACATCAGTTGTACCATCCAAATACTGAGCACCCGAGTCGCATAAGTAAACTTCTTTATCATTAATAGGGCGATTCGTCGACTGGGCTGGATGATAATGAATGACCGAACCATTGGGACCAGAAGAGCTAATTGTCGTAAAACTGAGACCCATATAATTATCCTTAGATTTGCGAAAGGATTCCAACTTGTCAGCTCCAGAGATCTCATCAACTTGCTCACCTTTATGCACGGCATTCTCAAGCCAGGCAAAGTACTGACATAAGGCGACTCCATCACGTACATGGCTATTAGTAAATCCCTCAATTTCCTTGTCGTTTTTAATGGCCTTTAGTAGGGCAATTGGAGTAATCTCCTGATGACGTAATCCTTTCGGTATTAACGTATTCAAATATAAACTACTTGTGGATGATATCCAAATTTTTCCCTTGGCTTTCGCAACTACTTGACTTACGCCATCGCCGATTAACTCATAGGGTAGCGTTGATATCTTCACATTATTCTCAGACTGATGGTCCGTAAAGTTGTCGGGCAATTTACGAGCATCGGTAAACAGTACAATATCTTCATGTGTGATAATCATAAATGCAAAAAATACTGGATTATAGTCAATGTCGGACCCACGCAGATTTAAAAACCAAGCAATCTCATCCAGTGCGCTAACAATTAGAGCGCTCGTATTATGCAATTGCATTTGCTGACGCACTTGCTCCCATTTCCGGGCGATTGTCTCTCCGGCAAAGTCAAGCTTAAGTGTAATAATCTTATTTGAAGTGCGCGCCGGTTGATCATCTCCCCAAACTTGATCGATTAAATTGTTATCGATGCCTACCAAATTGCAATCGGCTGCGTTTAGCTCCTTCTCGATGGTTTTCACTGAACGAAACGAAAATAGTCGTGGATCAACGCCCACAGCACTGCCTTTTGGCAGATTCTTGCCCAGCCAATTGCCAATCGACGGCGTGGCGGCCAAGCCATCTCTCATCAGAGTCCAATTAGCATCGAGCTCCTTCTCCGCCTGTTGATAATACCGTCCATCTGTCCACAGCAATGCCATATCATGCGTTATCACTGCCGTTCCCGCCGACCCAGTGAAGCCGCTTATAAATGCTCGCCTCTCATCGTGCGCACACTGATATTCACTCTGATGGGCATCATCCGATGGCACCACATAGGCACTGACTCCGATAGATTCTGGAGCGGTTGTTGCATGTTGCATTAGCTCCCGCAATTTCGATAGTTTTTGGGTTGTGGCCTTCATTGTGGCTCGAGCTGCTGTACTGAATACGTGCGCCACTTTTATTTAATCGACAAATAAGGTGCTGTACTTGCGCAAATATTAGATAAGTAATCGCTATGTGATAAGCCAAAGCAATCACAATCGCAATGGTATTAAATAAATTATATTTTACAACTTTGAAGCGGCTGTCATAAAACAACTTTTGTTTTTACTCTGACCCCAGCTGACTTTTCTGTTTTCTTTGTTTTTATTTTTATGCACAGTGTTGATAAATCAAAAACAGATTACTTATCGATAACATTTCAAATTTGCCAATATAACAGCCATTTTATTTTTTTAATAGTGATCTGCAATGCAAAACAGCTTGCGCTTTTAATTTTATTTTTAAATTTGTTGCTCTTTTTTTTAATTAAAGTTTGTAAATTCGTTCAAGTTTCAATTTCAATAGATTCTCTATAGATTCTTGAGTTGTACACAAAGAATTTTATGGTCGACTGTCTCAAAAAGCTCAAGCAATAACATGCCCTTATCCAACCTGTTGCGGATGTCTTCCGTCACTTTTAAGATCGCTGTTGTCCAACTCATATTCCTCTAAAAGACAGATTGCCTTTCACTTAAATTGAGATTAGTGAGATTAGTGTAGAGAGATAAGTGTAAGCTTATTTTGTCGGACCGCAATCTTTCAAATTCTTTCCCCAGGAAGAGCAATATTGGTTTTAATATTGACAATATCCTTGAAACATTCGATGGCGCAGAAAAAAATTCAGGCTGTTAATATGTTTCATTATTCGTGGTGGAATTATTTTTAGGAATTTTGGGTCAATGACGTCAAGACCTAATGCGTTCGATTTAAATTCCAACATTGATTCATAACAAATAAATATAAGGTCCTGTTTTCAGAAAACTGGTGTGGAAACTTGGTATTCTAACTGAATATTTTTATTGGGAGATGTGAAATTTACGACTCTTAGACTAAGTGCTTTATACTGTCATCTCCCGTATTAATAAAATTATGTGTGTTCATTATTTAAAATCTGCCCAGCGGCAATCATTTAATTTATAGGGTTTTGAAGTCGTGGTTTATTTACAATAGAGTATTTGTATAAGAATAATGTGATTATAATTAAGGAATGTTGGCCCAATCACTGATATTAGCTCTGAGTAGTCAATTGTCCTATTGTGCCTCTAATAGATCAATTAAGATCTTTGCAGACCGTTTGTGTAGCTGCATTAAGTTAAGTTAAGTTGTTTTGTTTAAAATATTAATCGTGTGATTACAGTGATTTTTCGGGAATGTTTTTCATTTTGATTATAATTATTTTTTGTGCAGGAATAATACATTCATTGCAAAACATATTGAATTAAATAGTGTTTTTAAATATTCTCCCCTTATGAATGTACTTCCCTTGCCTCCCCCTTAAGCTGCGGCACTCGTGATAATAGCTGTAATAGCTCAGTGCCCATTTGATTGAAGCTCTTTTGATGCTCACCCAAAATGCGCTGCTCAGTATATCTCTGATAAGCTCAGCCTGCTCTCCAAATTTGTGGTTGATAACTTCTAGCGGTGTTTTCTTTTTTCTTTTTTTTACTAATTGCTTTGTATTGAGTATTTGCGTTCTCACGGAGTTGTACTTAAAGTGATTTTGTGTTATGTTGTTTCGTTTTGCACTTTGCTTATATGCATGCGAGTTTTTTGTTGTATTTATAGGCAAAATTATAAAAAAAAAACAGTTTAAAAAAGGTTTTGTTTTATTTAATTTTAAATGAACTTTTATTAGTAGCTGTTCAACTTTGGCTAACAGCGTCACTTAAAAAAATTAAGTGATCGCAGCTAAGGAAAGGATTGCAAATGGCGACAGGCACCTACCTCATGAATGGCAGGAAATTTGATTTAGCTTTTAGATGATTCTTAAATATCTTATAAATTGTTTCATATTTAAACTGATAAGAGAACAATGGAGATTTTCCAGGACCTTCGTAGAATTCGGTAGAGCTCATTCCTGTATAATCAATTAAATTGAAGAGGATGTTCCCATAAGCCGTATTGAGGTTGTTGTTCAATATTGTTTGAGTGTTTTCTATTTGGCTGCTTCTAACCTCTGTAGAGCTACTATTTAAATCAATAGGAGTAATATTGGCTATATTTTGCACGTCATCTTCAATTGGATTTATAGTTGCTAAGAGTCCATTAACTTCCATGTATTTTTTAACCAGGTTATATCGTCTAATTTGTGACTCTTGTTTGGTTACTTTGCAAATATAATGTTTGAATATTTCGAAGCCCAATTGAAGAGCTTTGTCACATAGCAGTTCTCCAGAATGATGCGCAATTAAGATTACACTAATGTCATCTAAAAATTCGTTGTTTTCAAAATGATGACCGAAGTCATAAAGCTCAATAAGTTCATCGACTTTCATTAATTGTGCACGTTTAGTTAAGAGTTTTAAGCATTCACAGGTTATTGATGGCACTAACCATTGATTTCCGCATACAAATAGGTCAATCAGCGTACTGTTGTCATTTTCACTGAGAACATCCGTGTTGTAGGTGTAAACATATTTAAGAAATTTTTCAAAAATATTTGGCGTCACGTTGGGCAAATGAATCTCTCCAGAAACAGATTCCTTGAAGTTACTTAAGAACATGCTTTTAAAGAATGCCGAAGCACTTGCTAAAATTACTTTATGGCATTCATATTTTTTAGAGCCAACAGTGACACAACAATCCGTGAAATCGTTATTTAAGTTGCCAAAGGCGGGTGCCAGCCTTCAAAATATAGGCAAGTATATTCCTCAATTTAGTTACATTTTTAAAGAAAAGTATATCTCATTTTACTTACCATTTGTCCATGATTCTCTAAAATACAAAGCTTGATTCTAGGCGGTGAAAAGTGTTTTTAATAGTTTTTAAATTTGTAATTTACAGATAGAAAAATAAAAATGAAGTAAAATTCGTAATGCCAGTATGTGTATATATAAATACATGACATATTTATATGTATGCATATGTACATACATACATATATCGAAACAAGGGGATTTTCATTATTAATAATCAACTATGGTAATGCAGTTATTATATTATAATTATTATTGCTTATTATTTTCGACAAAATGATAATACAGGATCAGCTCTATTGAGTGCGAACTATTATAATTTTTTCACATATACAAAAGTAATATAATATATACTAAGTAAAGCAACAAGCTTAACTACGTTAATCCCGCAGTTGCTTTGATCGCAGATTGACGCACAAAAGATGATTTTTAATCTAAGTGTTGGTAATCTAAGTGTTGTTTATTTAATAGTTCGATACGTTCAAAATAAGACGTTATCTTATTGTATTAAAGTCAATTGTGTTTAACGTGAGCTCCTGCCACGATGGCTTTATCTCACGGTGCCCCGCACGGAATTAATTTAAGCGTCAATCAGCGCGCCCTTGGAATATTTACACAGGTACCAATCAAAGTCACTACTGTTTGGTCGTGAACTTCATCCTTGGTGGGGATCGAGACCTATCTTATTATCTTATTGTATTGTCAGATATCAAAGAAAGTGGTAAAAAACATAAGCAAATTAATGTTCTTTTTTGTTGATCGTAGCTTCTATTAATCGATATAATAGCCGATTTTTAAATGACGAGTTATTGAAAAATTTAACAAAACTATTATTATATTTAATATGAAATGCAAAACTGTATAATTGTATTATATAATTAGAATTTGTCTACCACTTCAGTTACTGTAATTTTAAAGATTTATTATTTATTCTTTAAAATAATAACAAAAAAAAAAAAAAAAACAATTACAATTAAAAGAATATATTTTTAATTAATATTAATTAAAATATATTAATAATTCCGTTGACTTTATTTTTATATAGTGCCACTACTAATTGACTTGTCAAAATATAATAACATATCTAATATTTGATATATATTTCTAAACAATACTATCGATAACCATGGCGATAACTTTGCAACGCTACTGGCCATTCCATACGCTCACTTCGTTCGATAAAGTAGCCTGTGCTGGGAAAAATTCTTCCTCTTAAATTCAATTTGCTTTTATCAATTAAGAGATTTAATAAAAAATGGTAGTCAAGGCCGTTTGCGTTATTAATGGTGATGCCAAGGGTACTGTTTACTTCGAGCAGGAGGTAAGTTTTAATATATATCTACTTACTAATTATATGCACAGTGTACGGTACATACAACAACAAATACTAAGGTCAAAGTGCCGGCCGCACCGCTCTGTACCCTGCACCTATTGTGACAGTATATGCATGCGTATGTGTATGCGAATGCGTAAGTGTGTACATATGCATGTGTGAGTGTACATTGTTGTTGTTGCGGTGCTACTTGAATTTCAATTGAGTCTTATTTATCGCTGAGTCACTTAACAAATGCATAATTATATAATCACAACAACAGTTAACAAAAAGTATATATATAATCGCACCCAAATCCGATCCGATGCTTATTAAAGAAACATGATAGAACATAAATCAAAACATACAACTGTAGCTTGCATATAGAACGTTCACTCAAATGAATACTAATAAAGACATTTTAATTTTAGAATTAAATAAATTCGAGTTAAAAGCTCATCACCAAACGCTGTTTGCAAAAATATTGATTTTTATTTGTTTAAAATCTTAGTTTTCTTATGGATCATTTCAAGTATGTTTAAACCCTTATATGACCTTAAATTCCAATAAATTAACAAGGTCTACTCTACACCGTTGTCATGATTATACGCATTTTATTGAGCTTATCAGCATGCTTTTTGCTTTATCATTGTTTTAGTTTTGTTTATTGAACATTTTTTGTAACTCTCTTTGATTAACTTGGAACAGGGCGAGGGAAGTGCCGTTAAGGTAACTGGAGAGGTGACGGGTCTGGCGCAGGGACTACACGGCTTCCATGTGCACGAATTCGGTGATAATACCAATGGCTGCATGTCATCTGGACCCCATTTTAATCCCTACAAGAAGGAGCATGGTGCACCCACTGATGAGGATCGCCATTTGGGTGATTTGGGCAATATTACAGCTTCTGGAGATGGACCCACTGCGGTTAACATTAGCGATAGCAAGATCACGCTCTTCGGGGAGAACAGCATTATTGGACGCACCGTTGTCGTCCATGCCGATCCCGATGATCTGGGCAAGGGTGGTCATGAGCTCAGCAAATCAACTGGAAATGCAGGCGCTCGCATTGGCTGCGGTGTTATTGGCATTGCCAAAATCTAAAGAGGATTCGTTAAAAGATTTTCGTATATATTAACCTACACACATGTACTAACTGAATGGAAATTAGTTTAAACTGTTCTATGGCTTATATAGAAGAGCATAGCATATATCATCCTTGATTTGTCTGTAAACAAACCTTAAAGATTCAATAAATGGTGTTTGCAAAATTAATTTCGATTTTGTTTCAGCTGATAGCAACAGCATGACTTAGCATTTAAATCTGTTAACAGAGGGTATTCTAACTTTGTCACGTATACGAGAAGCTTCCAATCCTACTGTAAGCATGGACTATTTAAACTCTCACTTTGGATGCTCGAAGTACTGGCTTAATTGGATAACTAGTACATAATATATCTTATCCAAAGTCACCAATTATAATTGTAATGATGAATTGTTGTTCGGTTAGGGATATATTTCTATATTTAGTGCCTGAAACTGGCTATACCTTTATGATAGCAAAGATAATTTGTAAAAAAAAAAAATAAAAATAAGTTTCACTGTGATTTTCTTATTGGTTTAAAATTTTTACTACAAACCTTGTAAACAATATAACATTTGTATATAAATTAGTATTATCTACAATACATGATCAAAAAGAAAAAAAACCAATGAGTTCAGTATATTAATGGTCTGGCTATCGAAACAATATCAACGAGATTAAAAGAAGACATGTGGGTGGTGACTTTTGGTGCCGAGTGTAGAGAACTTCAGCGCATTTGGTAGATGTGATAGCATTTGATGGCTCCATTTATGTCTTATTAAAATAGGACTGATAAACAATGCCTAGCGAGGAGGTTGCGAAGAGCGTAAAATAGCTCCACCAGGTGGCAAAGCCTAAGAAGCCCTTGTACACTTCCGTAGAGAACACCTAAAATTTAAAAGTAAATTTAAAAAATGAAATAAATTGTTATATAAACTGAAGCACTTACATTTTTCAGACTAGTAAATGAGGCTTGCAGCGACTGTGCAGAGTCCAAAATATCAAAATCACGCTCAACAATAGGATCGAGTAAGGCTTGCGGATTTGCTGCGTCCCCTAGCTCTCCATCAGCGGCGCATTCATGCTGCAGGACAACAGAGTCCTTAAAGATGCCCGCCCAGCTATAACCGCCCAGACTTTTGTACATGAGCGTCAGATAAAGACATAAGATTAAGGGAGCAGCAAACTGTAAGGTCACAACACAAAGATAGTAGAAAATTGAAGAGATCTGCAAGAAAATTCTGATTAATTTTGGGCTATCACTTCGTCGAGCATACGTCGAGTCTATGCATACCTTCTTTTGAAACTCCAAATTGGTAATGCGTCCAGCCTCTTTGCGCAGATCCAGCACCTTATCATAAGCCAAATTCAGATAGGATTGCAAATAGATCGGCATCAGGGCGAATCGCACAATCACCACAAACACCACCAACAGCAGACGCAGCGTTTCAAACACATGTGGCTTCAAGCTGGAAAGAATTCAAATTGAATAATTTTATTAAATTTTACACGTAAATCCAATAGCATCAGGATATTACTTTTAATCAGCAATCAATAATAACTGGTAAATAAAATCTAGATTGTTTCTATGGCAGCTATGTGATAAAAAAATCAAAAATTGAAGGACAATTTTGCAAATAAACAGATGGGCATGGCTAGATATAGATATATATAGTTTGTGGGGTCGTACATAACTCCTGCAATGACATTTTGGGACAAAATTATAATACATTTTTCAAGTTTATAAAAATATTACTACGTTTAAATATTTTCTAAGTTGCTAACATTTTTACACTCTTCAGTTATTGGTAATATAGTATATTTCACATATATATATTATATTATAGAATTTTCTATTTAATTTGTTACTTACAGCGGCTGTTGCATACCCTCGAAAACGCGCACGGTCAAATAGTCGCGACTAATGGGTCTTATCCAGAGAATGACCAATATGAAGGGCAGAACGAAGCTTAAATTTAACAGGATTTGCAGCAAACGATTGCCGCGGCAGTATTTGAGTGAGTCCCAGTGCATTTTGGCCATGCGCAGGCCAGGAAAGGTGAACAGAGAGCCAAGTAATCCACAACTCAATGCGATAAAAAATTTTACAACAATTTTAGAGGCAGGACCACTGCAAATATATAGTAATTATAAAATAATTAGCTAGGCTGAATGAATAAATATTAAAATTATAAAAATGAAATTAAGAAATAAAATTATGTTAAGCAGAATTAATTAATATCAATTAATATAAGTTTTCAATACAAAAAAAAATAAATTTTTGAAAGGAAATTGAAAATTGAATTCAGGGTATAATAATAACAATTGAAATAAAATTTACTAAAATATTAAAATTTGTTTTCAATAGAAAAAGTCGGTTTTAAAAAATAAATTGGGTTGGATAACTAGAATTCTGGCTGAGAGCCGCTTCAGTTAATATAAAGATAATAGTGCAAGGGTATAAACGTACGATGAAGGCAGACCCTGCTCGGTGAGAAATTTAGAGGCGCTAGCATTAAAGCTGGCATAGGCATCCTCCAGGCCCGTTTCCAGTATCCTTTCATCAATAATAAGGACAATCATGGCAATTAGAAGGTAGACAAGGCAGGCGACTATAACCATTGAACGTTCTCCAATGGATTCCTCGCTTTGGAAGTACAGTACCGTGAGGGAAGAGAGCAGTTTAATGGCAAAGAAGATGACCAGTAGGCACCAGACCATGCTCAAATTAATTTCCTGCTTAAGCGGATAGAATGAGTGGAATATCTCTGAGCAGATATAAACAATGCCCGCATAGACGCTAAAATCCAACAGCCATTGATACTCTGTAAAGTAACGTAGATGCACTACATCCCGTTCCTGGACTGGCAACGTTTCCAGTTCCACTTCAATGTTTCGTGGTATATGAAACTGCTGAGCAGATGCAGTTCCGTTTCCAGTTGCAGTTCCATTCTGCTGCTTGTGCTTTCCTTTAGAGGGACGCTCCTTGGGCACACCCCCCTTCAGACGCAATTCTTCATCCGTGGGATGCAGATATCGGAAGAGCCCGGTGCGGCAGAGAATCCACTTGGCAAAAGAATAATGCGGACTGAGCTTTTGTATCACGCTGACCATTACCAGCGTAATTACCAATTGGGCGCCAAGTATAGCCTGCAAAAAAAGCACATTTTTATTTGAAAAAAAAAAATTCATATAACTATTTTTGGGTCAATTCTATTTTTGGGCTTCCAATTATTATGCACATTCCATTTTTCCGGACATTAGTTTTCTGACTTTTGCTTTAAGGCTTACCATGTTAATTTGGCTCTTTGTGTTGTCTGTTGTTCTTAGTAAATGTCTTGTTATAATGTGCTCCAATTAATGTGTTAATTAATTCATGTTTCTTAATTAAAGCAAGTCAATGTAAAATCACGTATAGTTGTGTCAATTAACCGATTCACTACTAAGTTTTTGAACAAGTTCCGTTCGCTGTTAGCTCGCGAAGGCTTATGTTAGTCAGTTAACATTTCGGTAAAATGTTAAAAATGTACAGTGGTACAATTGTAATCTTATTCCATATATACTTTGATGTTCTTAATAATATTTAATATATTGCAATTTGCAGAGAAGGTACTTAAATTGTGTGTTGCTATCTTTGTAAAATAAATTATATAATTAAAAATTATATTCAGTTTTGCTAATAAAATAGTAATTGTAATCGTTTACAGCCACAATATGCATATCAATTTAATACAATAGATTAACAGAGAAAGCTATCCTCAAGTGAATTAAATTGATTTGAAAAATAATTAACATATTAACATATAATGTCGGTTTCAACCAAAATGAAACATTTTCATATGTTTAAAATGAATTAGAACTGATAACAGAGTTGTAACAGCGATATCAGCGATAATTGATTTAACCATCGATAGAGATACAATTGCTATCGAAGTGTTCTTGTAGCCCTGTTCAATGCACGTTTTTGAATGCCGGTCTAATATAAAACGAAATATTAATTAAAAGCAATGTTTATGAATACGAGTCTATTCGAGCCGGGCAAATCGAAGACCGAACGCACATTTCTAAGTATTGCCGCCAAGCAAAACACCCGCTTCGATGGCCGCAAATCCAATGAATTTCGCGATGTAAACTTAACATTCGGCCTCGATTGGGGCACTGTAGCCGTCTCCATGGGCGACACGAAGGTGCTCGCCCAGGTGAGCTGTGACATTGGCACTCCTACCAGTGCGCGCCCGAATGAAGGTATGCTTTATGTGAATGCCGATATCAAGGGCGTGGCATACCTAGACGGGGTACAGGTGACACATGATCAGCGTTCTTTAGCGCTCAATTCACTGCTCGAGCGAACATTTCGAAGCTCCCGTTGCCTCGATCTGGAATCACTGTGCATCGCAGTCGAGCAGCATGCTTGGAGTGTGCGTCTGGACATCAACGTGCTTAATCATGATGGCAATCTCTATGGTGCGTATCAATTACAGGACATCATAGTGAAACAGTTTTTGGTATGAACCGAAACGAGGGCTTCGGGTTTTGAAATGGTTCCGGTTCTCGTTCCGGTAGGAGAGTTTACAAATGCTTACAAATTAATTAATTCAGTTTTCAATGGATTTCTTTACAGAGTTGTGTAAATGATAATATTAAAATAATTCCGGGGATATCTTAATTTTTATATATTTTATTTTAATATTGAGATGAGGAACCTAAGTTTTTTTATTTTATAGATAATTTTATGCTAGAAAAAGGCTGTATTTGCATAGCTCCAACCTTTAAGACTGTATAAATCATACTTGACTTGATTGACTTCTGTTATCTACAACTTTCAGTTCGATATTATATTCCCGGCAGTAAACCAAGTTTTTTTTTTTCAGATGCAAGCACTGTAGCAGCCCTGGCAGCACTTATGCATTTTCGCCGGCCCGATGTATCTTTTATTAACGATGAGATTCGCACGTACAGCGAAAGGGAAAGGGATCTGCAGCCGTTGCTCTTTTTACATTATCCCGTCAGCATCACCTATTGCCTTTACAAGAGCGCGGCACAGCCTTGGGTTGACCCTACGCTGATGGAGGAAAATTCCGCAGATTCTCTTATTGTGCTGAGCTTCAATTCCTATGAGGAACTGTGCACAGTGAACGCTGGAGGCACTGGAGTGCAAACCATTATGCAATGCGCTAGAGGCGCGGCGAAGCGCGCAAAAGAACTGGTTGAATTCGTACGTAAGGCATTGGATCTAGATGCCGAGCGACGTCAGCAGCCCAAGCTGTTGGGCGGTTTTTTGGACATGCTCAATGATAGAGCATCTAAACTAAGTTTCAATCATTTGATGAAGGAAGAGGAACAAATGGAAATTACTGAAACAGTAGAATCGAACAGCCGGATTGAGGCAGAAACTATAGAAGTTGGGAAACCCGAAAAGCACGCGCAGACAACTGTTCAGCTAACAAGTTAAGTCATAGCCAGTCAGCGTTGACCAAAGCATATTAATTTGGTTTTATTTTGTAGAAACACCTGTGGATGACAGCAGCTGGCTGCCGGAAGATGATCAACCCGTGGAAGGGCAGCAGTTGGACACCGATCAAATCAGCTTGCAGGCTATAGTTCCAACGAACGCTAAGGTGTCTAAGCTCAAGCCCAATCGTGGAAAGAATAAACTCAGCAAAAAACAACAAGACGCATTAAAAAAACAAAGTAAAAATATTAATATTATTGGGGTTGTTCCGCATTCCAATTCCAACCGTTTAAAATTTTCGGAATAAGAATTCGGTACAAACCTGGACTTATTGAGATTATCTAAAAACGAAATATTGAAAATTATTTTCAGATCGCAGCGATTCTGAGGAGGAAGTCATACAAATCCTTTGATGATAAATATATGTTACATACGTCTGCTAGCCTTAAGAAAAAGTTGAAGTAATTTAATGTATAGCTAAAATATATGAATAATCATTTAAACAATTTAAACTTATTTTTTTTAGTTAATAAAACATTTATTTTCATTTCCATTTCCATTTTAATTCATCGTATTAAGTTTTCAGTAATAACATTTCAAGATGCCAAAGAAGCTTTTGCATCTTGAGTTTCGGGTTGGAATGGGCAAGTCGCACCAGTTGTTTCCCTTCCAGCAGAGTTTTAACTTGGGCGTGGGCTTAACCGTCGTCGAGGATGGAGCAGTTGAAGTCTCAACAGTTGTTGTAGTAACCACAGCATCGGAACCAGCCAGAATAACGGCTAAAATAACTAGTGTGAACACAACGAAAAATTTCATTTTTTATTAGTTAATTAGTTTTCTTGAATTCCTTTAGAACTGATTGAATAGTTGTAATATAATCTATTGAAGTCTGGTTCGCCTCTTTTATAGTGATTTATGAAATAGAAATACTAGTAATGGCTTATTTATTATTTACTTTACGACAAGTGTTCGGAACAAATAAGACCTAGTTCAAGGTGTGTTTGATATTAGCTCACGTCTATGCTGGGTAAATAGAAATGACTCTGCCAGACTAATTTCCATTAAGCCATTAAAGTAGAAGCAATTCAATGAAATGGTTAATGGAAATGGCCTAATAATAATAAATGGTATACATATTATATACAATATTATATTTTGATATATTTGATATTCATATGATAGTTTCTTTGGGAGAATTATTAACAATATTTTTCAAATTTTCTAGTTTTCAAATCTTAAACAGTTTTTCAAAAATGTATTGAATAATTAATAAGATAATTAACTATGATTTGTGGTAATAAGAAAAAGATTAATGAAAAATTAACACTCCACTTCCATCGATGACCTTTTGAAAGGGCACAGGAATTCATAAAAGTTTAGCGTTTCTGCTGAAGCCTCCTTCCACAGTCCTTCAATATCAGCGATTGTCTCCTATCGCGTTCTTTAAGCTGTATTTTCTTTTTGTTTAAGCCCATACGGTTAATCCATATTTATCAAAAAATCCATTATTAAATGGACATTGTGACATGGACGTTATCCTGTAGTAAATACAACGGATTGCACAATCCCTCTGTATCCGGAAGTAAATGCAACTATTTGTTTGTAGCCATAGCCCCAATGTTTCCTAGCAAATTTCCCAAGCCATTGAAGAACACACATCTCCAGAACATAACTAAAGGAGCATTCCTTGGTCCATAATATATTTTCTCAAAAGGATTGGAGCCTCTTTATAAATGTTTTAGCAAATGATAATTGTTCAAGGTTTTTCTTTTTGTAATATGAAAGGAATTGGTCAGGCTATAAAATAGAAAAATCGCCGTCCATTAGCCCGCTTTCAATTGTTTGCTTTTTGCGCTTCATAAAATCGTCGAACCTTTTGATGTTATCAAAACATCCATCTCCAATCCTCATAGCACAATCCGATCCTGTCTTGGTGATCGTTTTGAGTTTTTTTTTTTTCCTACTGAATTTTGTTTCTTGCGTTTTTTTATTACTATTTACTACTATTTGGAAATTGTTGTACTATTTATTTATATTGACTGATTGTTCCTATGGCACCTACTTCATAATACGATATAGTAATCCGTTCTTGACTTTTACACCGATTGATCCTGCAGCATCTATAAGATATTGTTAGCCGATCCTGCCGGTATCGACTTTATATCGTATCTATTAGCACTTACCTCAAATACTGTGAGACTAGCCTGCATAAGTACGGACGGATATGGCTTTATCAACTGGACTAATTCAGCAACTTAAATGAAAAATAGGTTCAACATTAATAATAGATGTTTTAAGTGGAAAGATTAATTTAAAATGAATATTGTTATTACAACACAATTGTTGCAAATAAGCACTATAATGATAAATTACAATTTTAAGATAAATTTATTTAAAAGCTTTTTCTATATAATTAATAATCATATAACTTATGGCTAGTAAGTGATTTGAAATTTTTAAGTTTTCTTTTGCGTTATTTGTCGTATACTGACAATTAAAACACAACAAATCCAAAATTCTCGTAAAATAAACTAGGAATAATATCAAAAAAAAATTTTTTAAAATGGAAAAAAAAGCGCAATGTCCATCATCGAAAATATTGGACTTGGGTAAATGGGATTCGAATGCAATAAGGCACTACAACACCTTACCCCGCATCCAGAAGCAACTTCGTAAGGGCAACTGGGCGTATCTGGACGAGCATCCAGAGGTAAGCTTGGGTATTAGGTATATGTATATGTTCGTTCATCTTCGTTTTTCTAACCAATTCTAACCGAATTCTGTGCCATAAGATACGGGCTATTATGCGCGTTATTATGCATCAAGTCATTAATGCCAATCCTGAGAAGGTTAAAGAGTTTATTGCAAACTTCTTCAACTGCCGCCGCACACCGCTATTGGTCCCCATGGTGAGTTGATTGTTGATTGGTTTGGAAATTGATTTCATATAGAACAAATTTGTGTTTCTGTAGATAAATACCCAATTGAAATACGTCAAGGAGCAGCTGAAGCGTGGTCGTTGGAGCAAATTTGATGCTGAAATGCTGTTCTTGGAAAGTCCTTCTACACACTCTCTGCTGTCCACAGCCTCGGTTGAGTCCAATGTGCATCCCGTGCTCACCTATGCGCTTGTTTTCAAGAAACCCGATGAATGTGGTATAGACAAACCGCCCTACTAAAAATTCAAACTGAAAACAATTTAATAAGCTGAAATTATTCTAATTTGTGATCTATATTTAAATATTACAACATTTTTGAACAATTTTTGATGGTATTTACATAGTTTAGTCAAAAGAGCTGAGAAAAACTCTTGATACAGCACACCCATAGATGCTATTATGCTTTCCTCTTGCTTCGCCTATTTAACAGGAATCCTTTTACAGACTATGTTAACTTTTCTCTGTGTTGTCTGTACAGTGTACACATACATAATGTGTGCAGCCTATGTTAAGCTTAACAGAGAGCTATTATGTTTTGCTAATGTTATGTGGCATCAATTTGCAAATATTGCACTTAAATTGGCAGTTTTCTTATGGCACTTGAGGCGTTTGGATCTTGGGAAATAGCGCGATACTGTTAATTGAATGGTTCGATGAGTGTTCTAGTTTCTCATTTTGGCAACGTGATAATAAATAGCAGACGCTGTGGAGCTGCAAAGAGAGAAAACACTCGAATTCCTGCGAATTTTGACATTCGTTCTATTATTTTTGATCATATCCCTATATCTATATCGTTTTGCATTCTGAAAAGGCAACTGCCTTAGAGTTTTGGGTAAGTAGGAGCTTTGATTGTGTAATATGCTTTGATTTTTAAATCATTTTCTCAATATCTCTCAAACCGTATACCCACAATATATGTATATTGTTGTATACATATACATTATACACTTATATTTTCTGGGTTCGGAGAGGACCTTGACATCGTCTCTTGTTGGTGGTCTAATTAAAGCCGCAGCGAATATGCCCAAATTACCAGCAGTTGGCATTGATCTTGGTACAACATATTCATGTGTCGGGGTTTTTCAACATGGCAAAGTTGAGATCATTGCCAACGATCAGGGCAACCGGACCACGCCCAGCTATGTGGCCTTTACGGAGTCGGAGCGTCTCATTGGTGATGCGGCCAAAAATCAAGTGGCCATGAATCCAAACAACACTATTTTTGGTGAGTCCCGAATATTAAATAGATTCTCCCTCTTTTTACTATTCATGAATGAAAATTTCGCAAATTTTCTTCTTTTTATCATTTGACAATTTTATTTTGGGAACTCTTCAAGTTCTTTACTTAGTATATCTGGTTCGGCTGCACTTGCATTCGGCCCAAAAGTATTTTTGCATTTAACCCAAACCCCCCTACACGCTCACAGCCCCTTTCACTTTCCGTTTCGTGTCCGAGATTCTTCACCATGTGTTTATTAGCCTCATTTCTGTCAGCTAAATTCTGTGTCGACGTTTTTATGGTTCGGTTCCACCAACTATGAGCTAAACATAAGTATTTACAAATAGAATATTTACTTGTTAATATCTAGGTCTCTCTCTCTGTTAAGAACGTAATATATAAGATATGGAATTATTGGAACAATTTAAGTTGGAGTATATGTATATTCATATATATTCCCAAACTACTTTCCTAATAAATTTTTTGACTGAATTTCTCTTTTTTCTTGCAACGGAGCGAATTCTCTTGCTTTCTCTCTGACAAGCTTAATATAAAAATAATATATATAGAAAAGCATTGTTTTTCTTTCTTTTAGGAAAGGTTCATTTTGAAGTTATCCCATCAATTAGAAGCACTCTTTAACTTCCTTCAGAAACTTCAATGAAGAAAAAAAAGATGAGGTTTGCTGGCTCCTCTGTTTTCTTTGTGTAATCAAAAGAAATAGAATGCTTCATATAATTGAATGAATTTGAATAGGCCCTAATAATTATTTGCATTATTCCTTTTATTACGACATATCCTGAACATCCCTCCTTAAAAACAGTCCAATTAGTTGAAGTTCACATTAGAATCCCTTTAAAAATACTGGTCTTGAGCTCTTTCATCTCGTAACTTTATGCCAGTTCTCGCTAATGAGATTTGTGCAGGTCTAATGCAAGACTTCTTTCTTTTTCTTATACTTTCATTTCAGTCTCAGAGTCCACATAAATCTGCCCTGCCCCCGTCCCGCCTAGCCTAGCCTTGCCTAGACCTGCGCCACGTTATATAATCGTAGTACAATCTGTAAAAGCCCCCGTCCATATTCTGTGTTCTTAGTTTAATAAAGATAAACCCAATTAGTGTGCTGGCTGTATCTATGTCTGGGGTTTATTTCCTTTTCAGATGCCAAGCGGCTAATAGGACGCAGGTTCGAGGATGCGACAGTTCAGAGTGACCTCAAGCATTGGCCATTCGAGGTCATCTCGGAGAATGGTAAGCCTCGCATACGAGTGGAGTTCCAGGGCGAGAAAAAGAGCTTCTATCCAGAGGAAGTATCGTCCATGGTCCTAACCAAGATGAAGGAGACAGCAGAGGCATATCTGGGTGGCACTGTCACGGATGCGGTGGTCACTGTGCCAGCTTATTTTAATGATTCCCAACGTCAGGCCACCAAGGATGCGGGCACCATAGCAGGACTTAATGTGCTTCGCATCATCAATGAGCCAACGGCGGCGGCTATAGCTTACGGATTGGATAAACAGGGCATTAGTGAGCGCAATGTGTTAATCTTTGATCTGGGCGGTGGTACCTTCGATGTCTCAGTGTTGACCATTGAGGATGGCATCTTTGAGGTGAAGGCTACTGCTGGTGATACACATCTCGGAGGCGAGGACATTGACAATCGCATGGTAACACATTTTATTCAAGAATTTCAGCGGAAGCACAAGCGGGATCTTGGCCAGAATAAGCGGGCCGTTAGACGCCTTCGCACCGCCTGTGAGCGTGCCAAGCGAACGTTGTCCTCATCCACCCAGGCCAGCATAGAGATTGACTCATTGTTTGAGGGAATTGATTTTTATACATCTGTTACCCGTGCCCGTTTCGAGGAGCTGAATGGAGATCTGTTTCGGGGCACCATGGAGCCGGTGGCTAAGGCCTTGCGTGATGCCAAAATGGATAAGGGACAAATTCATGATATTGTCCTTGTGGGAGGCTCCACCCGTATACCTAAAGTCCAACGTCTATTGCAAGATTTCTTTAATGGCAAGGAACTAAACAAGTCTATTAATCCAGATGAGGCGGTGGCCTATGGTGCTGCTGTCCAGGCAGCCATACTGCATGGCGATACCTCCGAGGCGGTGCAGGATCTATTGCTGCTGGATGTGACTCCACTCTCCCTGGGAATTGAGACTGCGGGCGGCGTGATGACGGCGCTTATCAAGCGAAACTCCACCATACCCACCAAGCAGACCCAGATCTTTACCACCTATGCGGATAATCAGCCCGGCGTGCTTATCCAGGTGTACGAGGGTGAGCGGGCCATGACCAAGGATAATAATATATTGGGTAAGTTCGAATTGACGGCAATACCGCCGGCTCCACGCGGCGTGCCCCAGATTGAGGTAACCTTCGACATCGATGCCAATGGAATATTGAATGTGAGTGCCGCAGAGAAGTCCACCGGTAAGGCCAATAGGATTACTATAACCAATGATAAGGGAAGGCTCTCCAAGGAGGATATTGAGCGTATGGTTAACGATGCCGAGTCCTATCGCCAGGCGGATCAGCAGCAACGGCAGCGTATTGAGGCAAAAAATCAATTGGAATCCTATTGCTTTCACATGAGATCATCGATGGAAGATGAGCAGCTACGCAGTAGAATCAGCGATACGGATCGTCAGTTAGTCATGGACAAGTGCAGTGAAACCATCAGCTGGCTAGATGCTAATCAGCTGGCCGAACAGCAGGAATTCGAGCACAAGCAACAGGAACTGGAGCGCATATGTAACCCAATAATGACCAGACTCTATCAGAGCGCTGGCATGACCCCTCCGCCTGCGCCTCAAAGCTCGAACGGCAATCCTGGTGCTAGTGGAGCCGGCGGTGGCCCAACCATTGAAGAGGTCGACTAATTTTTACAAAATAAAATTAAATTGCTTGTTAACCTCAACCAAATTATAAAGTATGTATTTTAATAAATGAGAACCTTTTTCTGAAATTTGAATCATAATACTTCACTTTTGGTATTACAATTCAAATTAATATTTCGGTTCCAGTTCGGATACCTGCGAACCAGATTATTGTTTCTTTATAATACAATAGAAAGTAAATTTAATGATATAAGAAAACCGCATCTCGGGTAGAGGAGCTGCAGCTCTTAAAACGTCTGAACGGAATGCATCAACAGGAAGCTCTTTATCCAGCTATTGGTCACTGTAAAGTCGAGTAAAGGTTGTTCTTTGGCAATAGAATCCATCACAAGTACTTGGTATTCTCTACAAATGGTCGTTTACATTTAGTGGCCTTATTTCAATTATATACATTAGAAGAGGTCTCTGCTCTATTAAATTATGGATATAATACATACATTTGCCAGAGGTTAGAGACGTATTTGTAACGGCTTGGATAAAGAAAATTCTAAAAAAAATATATCGATAACACAGAGTCAAAAAGTCGGTACCACAAGCATCTGCATATATAATCCCTCCAAATGATCTAATACTTCTCTCTCTCTCTCGCGTAAAGGAGAACATTCCATACTCATGGCCGGCTGACAGCTTGGAACTCGTATTTATTTCGAGCTCGACCACCGATACAAGTAAAATAGCTAATAGACTTACCTGGCCAACACTCTGCGCAAGAGGACTACGTACAGGGCACTGGCTAACTCGAGCATTCAGTAAGACTATGGGCAACCTTTAAGAACTATAGGCCTCCTTTAAGGACTATAGGTCTCCTATAATAACTCTTGGCCACCCTGTAAAAACTATCGGCCTCCTATAAAGGAATTTCGGCCCCTTTAAGAGCTATCGGCGCCCGAGAAGGACTATCGGCCCCCTTTACGAACTATCGGCGTCCTTTAAGAATTATCGGCCCCTTTTGATCACGAAGAAGAAAAAACATGCTTCCACTTTTTCTATAACTGCCCAGCGCAGGATACGCCGCAAATATCTTGGCTCCTGGTATTCGTCTGATATTTCGAAGCTCTTAACGATTCATATGACCATGCGGATGGTCTTAGCTTCTCAAGCTATTCTTAAAAGCCCCTGGTGACGGTAGTAGAAAAGTCCGCCACGGCATCGCAACGGGCCAATACCTGAGATATACCTGAGACTACCAACTTAACTAACTTAACAGTCTAACAGAAATCACAAAATAAAACTTTTTAAAGCTGAATTATAGTTCGATGGCCGACTTTACCATAATTTTTAACGATAAGAAACATGTCACGATTTATATTTAAAGATTTTCCAAAAATTATTACAACATAAAGAATTGCTCTTCTTAAGTATTCTTTATTTTAGAACTTATAACTAATTCACAAATTTATGGAGTCTGTGTGTACTTGCTTCAACCTATATATTAATATGAGAGATGGGTTATTTCTTTGAACTGCCAATAAATGATCAGATATAAAGCTATATACAATATATTAAATGAATAATCAGCGTTCCTTTGGATCAGGCCATCAAATGATTCTTATCGTAACCAGATTTAAAGCAATTGTAAAGAATAAAGATATAAAAAGATAAATTTCTAAGGACTAGAATAATACTGAAAGGATTTGATGCCCTGGTTCTGTGTGCAATGCAAAGTAAAATATTTAAAATGATATTTAAGATACTCTTGGTTGAATGAAACAATGAAAACTTTTAAAATCTTGGGGGTTTTGTTAAAGAAAAAGATTGCAGTCGAATAGAACCGAATCGAATCGCATCGAATCGAATCGATTGAACAATTGGGATATGTCTCTAGTTCTTGTTACTTAGGTTAGGTTTAGGTATATGCAACAAATGTCATAAGCAATGATAATCTTTATCTATGTATCTAGGCTCACAACAAACAACTTCTAGTAACATCGAATAAGCTCGAACATAACACTATCGAAAAACAACCTTATAGGCAAACACATATCATTTTGTATACGAGTAAGTAGTTAGTAGTACGATTATATAGTATAGTTGAATAGTGTACATTTTGTTTGTTTTCTTTCGTTTTGTTTTGTTTTGTTTTGTTTTGTTTTGTTTTGTTTTGTTTTGTTTTGTTTTGTTTTGTTTTGTTTTGTTTTGTTTTGTTTAGGTTTGTTTAGGCTTGTATTGTTTATTGTATTCATATGAAACTTCTCTGTAGAAAATGCACAAATTAAATTTATTTATTACTTCATCTTCTTGGGATGTCCAATCGCAGTAAGTTCGCATTGAAATCTTTATTATTACTGGGTATTTGTCCATAGATGATCTTTGTGTAACGTATTTTCTTTGCTTTTCTCTAAGTACTACTTATTACTTACTGAATAGATAGTACAGACACAATTTGTACAAGAAACACTGCAAAAGCTTTCAATATTAATACTATAACTTTTCTTAGTCGATAACTTTCTAGGCATTCAAATGCTTTTACTATATACTCGTAGCTATACATAAAAACTAAACAACTCTTGAATTCTACAAATATTCACACAGTAATTTGTTCTATAAGCCGGGCTCATACATGCCATTAGAAAATGAAAAATATTGAAATAAGTCAGAACTAAAGCCGAATTTAGTTCTAGAAAACTTAGATACAACTCTCCGCTTCAAACTGAGAAACTTGGCATGTATGATCATTGCTTGTTCTACATTAAGATACATTTATTTGAACTACTTTCGTAGCATTCCATGTAATACTATAGTACTATACTATATATAAACTGTATATAAACCGATTTTATAAATTCATTTGCGTATATTTAATCAGTACTAAACTTTAGGGTATGCTCCTAAACTCACGTTAACAATTAACTAACTATGCATTCAATATAATATCCTTTATAATGTTTTACTTCTATTTCTTCCTTTAATTAAGTGTTTATATGTGTGGGTGTGGATCTGTGTTCATGTGGATCGCAAGCCAGAAATTCCAATTGAAAAAACGAAGAAAAACAGGAATGAAGACTGGAAACACAACTGTAATATCTATAAGAAAAGAAACTAATATGTGTTTATTCTAATATAGATTTCGAATAAAATAATATTCCCTAATAGTTTCACATATTTAAATTGAACTTATAATTTTTATAGAAAAATTTTTCGTACATTCTTGCAGAGAGTATTTGGTTTTTAAAGAGGCATCTGTCACCCCATAAAGTACTATATATATATATATATTCTTGATCAAGATAGCCATCCAACTGTTTCTATGCAAACAAGTCTCCATGCCGAATCGGACAACTATACCATATAGCTGTCAGAGAAAGGAACAATTGGCTTAAAAAGTGTAGTATTGAAAACTATTTTGATTCTCAATTTATCTGCTTATAATTTGAAATTTATGATCGGTCGGTAGGAACAATCGGTCCAAAAGTTGTATTGGAAAATGCTTTGCTCGAAATGAAATAATGAAATATAACAATTAGTTAAGAGTGATTCAGATCGGACTACTATATCATTTAGCCGCCGTAGAAACATTGGGGGAAAATATTATTAAAACAGTTTTCCAATGGCTATTCCACTCTGCAAGGGTTATCTTTGATTGATTTGAACCAATAAAATAAATATATAAATTAAAAAAAATAAAGAGCTTGCCTGATTTGTTCGACTTCCGTTCTTGTTGTATAATTTCTACAAAATTGTATGACAATACGTATAAAATGTTCTATGTATGTACGATATATGTATACTATATACATATATAGCTTATTATCTTACACTAGAAGAGAGTATGTTTACCTAGAAGATTAGATAGTATAGAATACTTTATAAGTTAGCTCTAGCTCTCTTGCTTAGGAGACGCTTACTATGTTACACATAATCTAATTGGCTATAACTAAACACGTTTGACGTTTAATTCAATCAACTAACAATAAGCTTGAAACTGAACTTCGATTAAGTTTAGTTAAATGTACAGGACATAAGACTACTACTTAGTTTTAGATACGATCGGATCATTTTAGAGTGCCTCGGACGATGAGCTGCAGGGACCATTATAGCCATTCGCATGACCCGTGCTAGCTGATGTTGTTCCAGTTGTTGCTATTGCTTGGGGTTGTACCAGCTGCTTGAAGGTGTTCTCCAGCCTGGGAGGATACTGAAGGAATAAATATTGTTTATTAATAGTTCCAGTCAGATCCAAGACTGCAAGTCGTACCCGTACTTTTGAAAATATTGGCCCCAAAACCGGATCACTTTTAAAATCAAAGTTTCTGTTCAAAACACTAAAAAATGTATTGCTAAGAACAGAGTATGACAATTTGCATTATAATAATTTTATGAAAATAGTTTTATATAAATAAAAAGAAAGAAAACAATTTGAAAAATTGAAAAATTCTTCAATATAATTTCTCTTACTCTGAACCAATGGTTGGGTTGAATTCAGGGTTTGAAGTTTGAAGTTAGTTCGAAGCGGAATATCGCAAAATTTGGTAACTTTGCAGCCCTGGCTAGAGGACTTTTAGTGCCACTTGACTCACCTCCTGATTCTCATCTAACGATGGCAGTAGTTCATCCAGCGAGTTGGGCGTTAACGGGCTGGGCGTGGCCATGGTAACACGACTAATTGCCCCATGTTGAAGCAACGCCTCCCCGATGACTATTTGCGGCTTGTTCTGTGTGAGATGCTGCTGCTGCTGCAGTCGCGCCAATCGCAGCTTCATCTCCTGCCTAATCTCCTTCTGCTGCACCTCCTTCTCGAAACGCATCATGCTATAACTGCGCACCGAGGAGCTTGTGCTATGCACAGACGCTAGACTTGGTCTTCGAGAACCTGCAAAATTCAGAATTATCCTATTTAATATTATCTTTAATATGATTCCAGTTTTCAGCGCTTAGAAATCACTTAGAAATTAGCGAGGCAGAGGCAGAAGCAGAAGCAGAGACAGAGACAGAGAAATATTAAAATATACAAATAGAATAGAAGAGAAAAATTGAGAAAGAGGCAAATTTATTGATTATTGAGAATGTGAGTGGAACAAGAAGTTGAAGCGGATTATACCAAGGCAGATCTATAAAAGCGTTCATTGTGCACAAAAAATAAAAGCTTTAAGGTTCAGGCCGGAATTATTTGGTTTATCTATGAAAAAGTTTCCAGTTTCCAGATTATTTTTGAACTGAATCGTATTTGGAACAGGCGAAAACTGAAACATTTGCTTTTTTTTTTTTAAGTGATTTTATAACTGAAGAATGAAT